>JAWNMR010000492.1:6190000-6525000 GCA_035043845.1 Drosophila picticornis
AACAATTATTGTACATGGCATACACGTAATGTTTTCCAATAAAAAAAAAAACCAAACAATAAATCACAATGAGTGTGTGCGTTGGGTGTGTGTGCGGCAAGAGATTTGCAATGGACAACAACAAAAAATAAAAAAATAAAAAATAATAAAATAAAACTGAGAAACTTTTGATAAGAATGCGTTGAATGTGAAGAAAATGAAAGTATAAATTGAGCACAAATGTTGTTTATCTATTGCTGAAAGGTGTTTGTGGTTGTTGTTGTTGTTGCTGTTATTGTTTTTGTGCTTGCAGTCACAAGATACAACAAAAAACACACCCAAAATCAAAAGATATCTGCACAAAATTGTAAACACAAAAACAAATGAAAAATTCATGAAGTATTTCAAAAAAAAATGTGCGCTATCAAATTTTGCATATCGTTTTTGCTGATTTGCTGATTTCTATATTCATATTTGTCATAATTGTCATGATTATAAACAATTTCTTTATTTATTTATTTATTTTTGCTTGCTTGCTTCAGCCAATTGATGAAGAGGAGAGCCTTCTTCAGAAATGTCTCTGTAAATGTTTACTAAATTAAATATATATGCACACATATATATATATATATATACATCTATATATATATATATATATATGTGCATAATTTATCGGTTTGGCTACTTACTGGTACGACTAGTGGCACCCGTTGACCTCAACCCGGCACTTACCTTGTCCACGTTCTCGCGCGTCTTCGCCGACGTCTCCACGTAGGGCACGGACCAAAGCTGCGCCCGCTGCTGGCACTCGTTGAGGGGCACCTTCCGTTTGTCATTCAGATCGCATTTGTTGCCCACAAGCAGGAACGGTATGCTCTCATCGTTTTTTACCCGCAATATTTGTTCTCTGCGCGAAACGGGCGGAGCGGGGGTGGAGGAGGGAAAGAGTTGATACAGTTAAATAGAGTCAATTATTGGCTTAGGCAGCCCGATAAAGGCGCTTATCAATTTTTGAAGAGTGACTCACAGCTGATGTGTCAGCCACTCAACAACAACAATGTCGTTCAACGTTCTCGTTAGAAGCAGCCTGCCAGCCACTCAACCAGTTGCCTATTGAGTTATTCAATCCATTCGCGGAACCACACCCAGTCACACACACACACACACACACACGCACACACACACACACGCACAGCGTCCTATTACAACTGCTGCTGTTCAAGGCTCAAAGGACACATTGAAGAGCTGTCAAGCCTTAAATATTCATCGCATTCACTTGAATGACTACTTCAATCTAATTGTTTTAGACACATATCGATATCGATATTAATCAACTGAAAACTTTGTGGGAATCGTAATCGGACGGACAATCGATATTATTATTAATGAGCGTAGTTGAAATACAAAGAGAAATTTAGTCAGGTTCAGCGTCTAAGGAACTAATTGTTACATCGAGTTGGATGGACCCGCACGAATGTGAGCATCTTTGTTGGGTTGTGGTCTTCCATGTCTATGCAATTCACAACATGCATCGCTAGGATGCTGCATCTTCTTCCAGTTGAGCCTCTAATATAATAACCACCTAGGAGACAACTGGCTTGTCGCAGTCCTGCTGCCTCGCCTTTTCCAAGTTAGAACTGCGCTTGCATCAGATGAAAATTAAATCAACTGAGGAGACATGAATTACATCCCCAAATGCGTGTATATATAACCAGCATATATAGGCTAAAATGTGAACAATCGGTTGATTAGACTACAAATTCAAAGTTGTGGGAACAAGATAAGCTTAGACACAGAGACGTGTCAGATCTGCGTATAACTATAAACTGATAATGATGCCTTCAATTCTATATGTATTCTTTGGAAATTACTTATTTTTTTCCATATCTATTTTGCCATTGCTCTTTAAGGTTTAAGCTGAAAACTTAACACACATTAAAAACGGCCCTGCATGTGGAATGGTTGCGACTTCGGTTCGTTAGTGTGCCTCGTGTGGATGAGTGCCGCTGGCTGTTGCCTCTCTAATTAGTAAGTGGTGCAGTGGCCAAGACAGGCCACTCAGGCGACTCAGCTGGGATTTGCTGGTGGCGACGCCACTTGGGTTTGTCAGCCAGCTGCCACTTGACACAGTCACTCGACAAACGCACAACACACACTCACCTGAATTCCTGGGTGGCCTGGAAGCTTTCATCGTCTGTGATTGAGAAGACACAGAGGAAACCCTCGCCGCTGCGAAAATAATTATCTCTGATGGCTGCATAATCCTCCTGGCCGGCTGTATCTAGTATATCTATTTGTACTTCTTCGCCATCGAGCACAACCTGAACAATGTATAAATTTGTTTGTTAACAGTTTGTTGTTCATATTCAGCGAGTTGACAACCCACACACCTTTTTCCTATAGCTATCGGCCTTGGTGGGCTCGTAGTCCTCAACGAACTCATCGTACATGAATTGCAATGTGAGTGCCGATTTGCCAACGCCACCGCTGCCCACCATGATGACCTTGTGCAGCGCCGGTCCTGCTGTCGGTTTCTTGCTCATTTTTTTTTTTTTTTTTATACTTAGTATGAGGGGGGTGGGGGGATGGGACTGGGCTGATGGTGACTGCTGGCTGGTGGCAGGTGGCTGCTGGCTGGTGGCTAGTGGCTAGTGGCTGATGGGTGGACGGGCTGCACACACACTCAACACTCAATGCTCTTAACTCTCTCACACTCTCTCTCGCTCTCTCTTTCTCTCTCTCTCTGCCTCTCTCGATCTCTCCCTGGGTGCTCGTTTGGTGGCCGAGTGATTCAACTGCAGAATAAAGAGAAAATTTAAAGGGTTGAATATTTGAACAGATATATACAAACACACGCACATACATACATACATACATATATATATATATATATATATATATATATATACATAATTTATTTATATGTTATTCATACAGCTTATTTCGTTTTGGGCTTCCTGTTTTGGCCAAAATAGACAGCGACAGGCTGTCAGTTATTATTGTCTGTTGTTTGCTGTTTGGTGTTTGTTGTTTGGTGTTTGGCTCATTCAAGCGTTCAACAATTGAACCATAAATGGCCTGAGCTGGTCTATTGGGCCAATGACTTGCTGGGTTTCATAACCAGCAACATATGCGCCTTTTATATAGCAGCAAGCCTGTGGCACAGTGACACTCGACTATAACTAATTTTAGCTTGCAACATTTTCGCTTTCTACAAACAATCTGCACTTTTTGCCTAATGACAAATCCCTAAAGTATCCAGCAAAGTTTGGCAAATCTGAAGATGGGCAAAAACTTAGCATTAATTCAGTTATTCAATATTTAGCAGTTATTCCGAATTTAGGGTTAATAATACTGCTGCTCAGCCACTATTCCATTTTATAGTTTTTTTTTTCATAAATTCTTCAACATTTTTTTTTTTATTAATGCAATTTGCAATTTGTTTCACTTTCTGCACTTTATTGGGAGTAGTTCAATTTAGCGTGTTTGAATTACAAATGAACAATGGCCATAAGAAGTTGTTGCTGTTGTTGTTGTTGCTGTTGTTGTTCAATGTGTTACAGCAATTGTTGTTCGTTGTTGTTGTTGGGGGGCAGTTAACAACAAACAACGCCTCGCATTTTTCTTATGGCCACTTTGCGCGCAAATCGACAAATGAAGCATAACAAAAAATGAAAACTAAATAATAAAATGGAAAAAACAAAATAGGAAAAAAGGGTTGAATGAACTTTAAACACACGGCGAAACGGGCTGAAAGCATGCGAATGGCATAATGCAGAGCTGGCCAAAACAGACGCTTAGGCCTGGCCAATTGTTGTCGTCGTTGTCGCCGCCGCTGCTGCTGCTGTTGTTGTTGTTGTTGTTGTAATTTTTTTATTGCTGCTTGTAGCCGGCATTCGCAATTAGCCTTTTGTGACCGACGCGTCGCCGCCATCGATTGCAGTAAATTAAGGCGTGAAATTACGTATGGCAAGCTGCATTGGCATGGAATAAAAAAGTTTATAGAGATGGTGACACACACACACACACACACAGACACACACACACACACACACAGACACACACACACACACACACACAGACACACACGTAGAGAGTTGCGAATGGCCACGCGGCCATTTGGATTGCTGCCAATTCAGCAGTGGGCCACTGATCACCACAAAAGATCAATTTTCCCTTTGATGAAACAAAAAGAAAGCAGCTGCCCGATGACATGCAACATAATAATGCACACTGATTACAATAATGTGGTCAGTTGATGCAACCAACAACATCGGCACAATCAGTCAAGAATTTGATGTTGATCAGCAGAAACACTGAATTCTTTGAGCAATTTTACAGTGTTGATTATTTCAAAAAATATCTAAGGCAATCAGTAAAAGTAAAATGCTGTCATTGAGACACAGAATCATGCTGCACACACACACACACACACATGCAGAGACACACACACATGCTGAGACACACACACATGCAGAGACACACACAGATACAGATACTAATTTGACACAACTGTGCACAACAATGATCAAAGCAGAATAGCAACGGTTATGAATACTGATGACGAACTACTAATAAATGATATATCATCATATCTGTATATATATATATATATATAAATATATATATATATATATATATATATATATATATATATATATATACCCTCACAGCAGACAGTTGATATATTGAGTCACTGGTAAATATAGTAGTCAGTTTATGTTCCGATTCTGGTTTCAGTTACTTGCATCTTTTGGGTTTTATGGTGCAGGTTCCGACTCGATCTAGCCACGATCAGCTTCACATATATTCCATAAACCCATGTGTAACCGGCTCGACTAGCAGTGTAAAAAGCGTTAAATTTATGTTCTGATTCCAATTCCGATTTGGATTCCGAATTTCAATGGGTAAACATGTTTCGACAGCCTGTTTTGGATGAGACAAATGGGCACATTACACATTTGACACCTCAACCTCAACAGCCTTGGAGGGGGCCATCAAACGGCACGCACAGCTCATGGCTCGTGGAGCCACCAACAAGTGAGACTTTTGTGTGTTTTTTTGGCCAAAACATTGTTTGCATGTATTTTAAATTAGCAACCGCAGTTGACCTACAAGCGAACAACTGCACTGCGCTCTGCTTATCTGGAAGTGAGTTGTATTTATATTGTTGCTATTGTTGTTGTTGCCTCATGAGATGAGTTGCGGCTTGGGTTTCCCAATGGCAACGCCTGGGAATTGAAAACAAAAACAAAAAACCAGCAGCTGTCATCAAATCAAATAACGTGCGCAACAAGTACAACAAACTACACAACAAACAACAAACATCAAACTACAAACTACAAACGACACGGCGAGTGCCACGCGGCGTATGAGTAATCAAATAAGCTGGCAACAAGCAGCGCGTCAATCAATTGACTTCAGGCAAAAACAAAACCAAAAACAAACACAACAAATGGAAATCGGTAACAATGCTAAACAAAAAAAAAAAAACTCCCACGTCCAACTGAGTTGGCTTTATTCATAGCAGCCACAGCCACAGCCAGCCAACCAACCACAACAAGAGGATGACGCAAAAATAATTCTAACTTTATTATAAATATGCTGAAATAGGCTTATCGCAAATGAACAAGGCTTGGCCACTTTGCATGTCACATTTCTTGTCAGAAGTGTCGAAACAAAATCCCTCGAATTGCGTTGCATACATTTTAGACAAAAAAAAAAAAAAACAAACTAGAAAATAAAAGATATGAAAATAATAATTTGCCCTTAAATTTCTTGAATTTACTACAACCAAACTCAGTTGCTATATTCATATACATATATATATATAAATACAATTATCTCTTGAAACTCTTCACTCTTCAGAAATATTATCAATTGTCAACTTAAACATTGCTTTTTCTGTAGTAGTCGTAACAACTCGACTAGCAGATACCCTGAGAATCCAACCTTTAAGTACATATTATTCATGCTTATATCAGTAAGCAAGGCCAGCAATGTGTACAGGTTATAAAACAGAACGCAGAAATAACCCATATCGAGGAGATGTCAGAGATGTCGTTGATGTGTCCAATTGTGTCTGCTGCACATGGTTGCACAACGTTATCAACCCGTTAACGGGTGTCTTTGTTGCCAACATGCAGCTAAAAAGTTGAAAAGTGATTGATATAACACAATTCATGATTGTGTTTTGCATCAATAGCTTTAAAGATCAAATCAAATTGAATTGAAAAATCGCCAAACACAGTCATATATGTTTATCGATATATATCGATATATAATTATATATACTCTGTACCTACTACAAATAAAATTACTTGGTAATGAAATCAGTATTTAATTAACTTTCTTTTGCACAACTTTTTTTGTGGTTATTTTTTATCGCTTCTAGCTCAGCACTAGATATATGCAATACTATAGATAAATGAGATGTGTTCATATATATATATATATATATATATGTGTGTGTTTGTGTAGTTAACTGTACTGTCTGTTCTCTTTTTACGTTTTGATCATTTGACATTAGCCTGGAATTTAAAAAAATTAAAAATAACAGAATTTTTTTTAGCCAGCAGCATTTTAATTGATTTCTAAGAAACGTTTTTAATGCGTATTTAAATTTTATCTTTGAGGTTGTTGCTGCTGTTGTTTTCTTATACCCCGTACCCTCTAAATCGCTTGAAAGGGTTATATGCACATTAAAGTTTGATTTTTTGCTTGATTTTTCATTTATTCGATTTCAATCGGTTCAATGGGTTTTAATGTGATTTCACGTGATTTATTTAAATCGAGTATTATTCACTAAATCAAGTTAAAACAGCGATTTTTTGGCATTTAATTTGCTTCCTCGAATTTCAATTCGTGAGTGAATTTGGTGTTAATTGGAAAGTTTTGTTTCTGCTCCAAGGCAATAAATAACTTGAAGCCTTCAGTTGAAGTTTAGACCAATTAGCGAGGCAGTTGTTTGGCCAACACACATTTATTAAGTTAATAGAATGCAAAATGCCCAATTTCGTAATGGCAACCAATGACGACAAAGAGAACATGGGGCGTATACATCATGGAAAAGCAGCCATTTTTAATGCAATAAACAAGTAATTGGAAGAAGAAGAAGTAAAATAATAAGAAAATCCCTGGCAAATGCCACAAAAAAATAAAGAAAAAAAAAGTCGATTAAACAAAAAGGAAAATCGCGCTGCAAATTTGATTGTGGCATAAAAACAGATATTTAAAACTTGCTTAATTAAAAAGTGCTCGACTTGATGGATACCTCGTACACAGATCTGAACTACATCAAAGCCAATTCTTAATTGAATTAAATTAAAAAATGAAATTTTCTCCAAGTTTTTATAGTCTCGGAGCTCAACTCGATTTATTTATTTTATGGAAATGGTTATTTTTAATTAATACTTCCCCACAATTAGTCATTATTTATGGCTACAGGGTAGAGAACAGAAAGCACCACAAATAAAACCCCAACAACAACAAAAAGATATAGAAAAGCAAGCCAGTAATTTCTAAACAAAAAGCATTTTCCCCAACACTGTTGCCCGCTGCTGGCGTTCGCTTTTCATACGCACAACAGAACAGAACTGAACAGAACCGAACCGAACTGAACTCAACTGAACAGAAGTGAACCGAACTCTTATTTTTGCCATTGCTTTGAATGCTCGCGGAAATTATTTTTACCGTATGCGGGAAAAGTGTATCACAGGTGATGACGTCATTGCGACATGCTGACAGACAAACCGAACCAAATCAAAACATAGCCAGACCAAAAGCAATTTCTAAAATTGTACAAATTGTACAATTTGTGAGTTCCTTGAATGATGTCTTCGTAACGGGTTCTCGATAGACCCCATAGATAACCATCTATATAGTCTATATAAAGGTTAAGTAGAATATGAGACACAATAAGACATATAATTTAGTTACTAAAACATATATCTTATTTATATTCTTCATAAAGAATTTATTTTTGATCTTTTTTTTTTTTCTTGTAAACCGTTTACGAATGGCACACAAAGCAAAGCAAATAAATAAGCGAAGACAAAGTCCTCAAAAGCGAATAAGTCGCAGTCAAAGTATTCAATTGTCGTTGGATTGGACCAATTTGACAGAAAGATGGAAAGCGTATGCCGTCTTCGTTGTGTGTGCTGTGCTTAAGCACAACTTTTGGCCATTTCGGTGTGGGGTTGGGTTGGGTCGGTCGACTTGTGTTTGCCATAATATTTGAAACGGCCAAGCGAATATCGACCAATTGATATTTATTTGCTTGAAATTGATTTTAAACAGACAACAATTTTAGTTCTCGTTTTCATTTGCTTTTCTTGTTGTTGTTGTTGCTTTTTTTTTTTGTGTTTGGCAATTTATGAAGTTTTTGTTTTTGTTATAGTTTTTTTCCGTTTTTATCTTTCTTTTTGCCAATATCTGGGGATCGTGGCAATTGGAATGCAATTGGGAGACTATAATATCGACTATTTACTATACATGGGGGAGGAAGGTGGGAGGATGATGGGGCTCATATAGATTAGCACCCACATTCAGCTTCATTGGGTGCCCGATTATTTATTACTCATTATTTTGTATTAGTCGATCGACTTCGACTTTCAATGTTGCTTCTTGTATGGTGGTGGTCGTGGTGGTGGTTGTTGTTCTTGTTCTTGTTGTTATTGTTGTGCACGGTTGGATGACGTCATCTACTGCGACTTGATGCGGCCAAGCGTTAAGCGGCAAGGGCGGGCATAGAAGCGACAACCATCCCCGCACAGCACCAGAAGAGGGCCGAAAAGCGCAGTTAGACGCAGAATATGTTATGGCCACAAAACTATACACAAGTTTTGACGCGCTAACACTAAATTCTCAGCCAAGTTAATAGCTTGAGTTGTCAGTGTTCTTCCGCGGCCGTTTTGCTTGAGCTCTTTTTTTGGCCTGATTCTGATAAACATCAAACAGTTACATCTTTAAAGCACCCCCTTGACGGCTGACACTCCCCCCCCCCTCCCCCCGATCCCCTTGCCATCCCTTGTGAGTTGCGTGCGTGTTCTCCACGAGTTGCTCGCGAACACGAATGTGTGTGTGTGTGTGTATGAGTGTGTATGAGTTTGTGTGTGTGTTGTTGTTGTTGTTGTTCTTGGTTATATTCATTCCATTCGTCGACTGCTTTTGCTCCAAATTGCCCCGCTTCCACACAAAAAATTCGTTTTGTGCCAGTTTTTTGTTAGTTGCGTTTTTAGACTAACTGTTAAATTAATGGGTTTATATTTAGTTTAGTTCGTTTAGAGCATTTGATTATTGCTGTTGTTGTTGTCAGTGTGTTGTGCTCTGTGCAACTTGTGGTTGTTTCTGCCTTGTTGATTATAACCTTGTCGCAATTTTTCAGTGGTTAGTTAGCCACAGCTACAGCTACAGCTCCATTTATATTCACATTTACAGTCACAATTACAGTTACAGTTAGAGCCCTTGTGCAGTTAATCGAGTCCATCCGAAACCGGTGGACGACTCAACTTAATTGTATCCATTTGCACCTATCGATTTATCATTAAATAAAAGAGCAAGTCGAAATACTTCGCTTGGTGTCGATTTGGCAACTGATTTATTGATTTCTTGCAGTGTATATGTGCATACATATACATGTGCATATGTATACATGCATGTATGTATGTATGCATGTGTGTATTCATGCATGTGTGTATGTATGTATCTTTTAAGCTGTCTCAACAAGTCAAATTGACTCCCCTCCCCAGCCCCTCCCATCCATCACACAACTTAACAGCAACAAAATACATTTGAAGTTGGCTTTCTTTTATTTTTCTTTTTGGCTTCCTTGTTGTATTTTCCTTTTTTCTGTTTTTGTTTTGTCTTTGACAATTGTTGGTGGCTGCCGTCTGGGAGCCGCATTTCTCAACGTCGCCGACACTTTGGAGCAGCATTTTATTTTGCTGCGCCATTTGCAATGTTTACAACAACAATACAAGCAGAAGACGAAGACGAAGGCGAAGAAGAAAAAGTAAAGAAGAGAGGAGAGGAGTGGAGAGAAAAACAGTACACGGCGAGGAGCAAGAATTTGTTTGACTTCCGCGGAGATTGAGTTCAATAAACCACATTATGCTGATATAGGGCATATAGGCATATATAGGGATAGACCCCGAGTACCAAGCTACAGCTGGAAGATGGAATGGAAGCCAACAGCATCAGTATACATTTGTCTCTTGTATATCTATTGTTGTATAGCTATCTGTTGTGTGTCTATAACAAACTCGAGTTGTTTATTGCAAATGAAAAAACTTCTGCTTAGGCACAAGGATCACATCATAAATAAATGTATCAATTTCAATTTCAAAGACTTTTGTCTATGCTGCATTACCGATTCTTATCGATTTCTTAGTTTGCGTATGGTATATGAGAACCTCTTTACACACATACGAGCTGAAAATGCTTAATTACGAAAATCTAATATTTCTGTTGCTTAGACTCTATACAACTATTTATTTCTGATGTCATCGAGAACTGATGTTCTCGTCATTTGGCATATTTTGTATATTTTTTTTATTAGCTTGACCTACCACTTAAAAACTGGCTAAACAACTTCAATAATTATTCTCTTTCCCAATCCGAAAAAATAATCCACGTATTTTAACCAGTGTTTGTCTGGCTAATTATCTAGTTTAAGTTAAAATTTGAATTAACTTTCTCTCTTTTTTCTACATAATCATCTAGTTGTGCTTAAGTAATTTTATTTCAAGTAAAATTAATTAATGCAAGTGAAAACAGTTTAAAACAGATATATGCTAAAACAACAAATGTTTTCTATTAAAATTAAAGCAATTATTCTGTATTTCCTTATATGCTTTCATGAGCAACAATTTAAGTACAGCTCTAAAGTCACAGAGTATTGTTCAGTCGGTTACGCTTGGTTCAAAAGTTCTTACTGGTTTTTCCTTCATCTTTTTTTTTGCATTCCAATTTGCGTTTGTCCTCACTTGCTATTACCGTTAGCCGCTGCACCAACTATACTTACATAAATATGTGTATACACATATATAATTCTCAGATAGCATTTGGGGCACATTTGACACAAAAAAAATCAACGCTCTACGAAGAACAAGAAACTAAAAGAAGAATAACAAATATGTTTGTCTGTCTTTCGTTATTTTCTTATAGCCTTTGCGTTTTGTTAACTGTTAACTGCTTAGTTTTTGCCTGTGTTCATCGAATTGTACACAAAAAAAAAAGAAGAGATTAGCAAGAAAGAACAGTTATCTTTGATGTGCCGAAGATGTTATACCCTCGCTGACATCGCTTACCGACGGACAGCTTAAGTTAAATTAAATATTTTAATTGACAAAAAAAAGTTACATTTGTCATCAAACGAGACAAATTTTGACTCCGTAATAAAGAAGTTTCAATTATAGAGTCAAACTTAAGTTCTTCTAATGCGTTACATGCCTCGTGACAAAATTAAATTACCCACTCCAAAGAGATAATTAGAAAAAAAGATGAACCTGTATTAACACCAATAGCAACAAATCGTCTGTGTGTGTGTGAGTTTGGATTATATGCCGTGACTCACGTCAATGCTTTTCGGCAAATTCGCCGCCGGCTGCGCAGTCGCGTGCTGCGGAAACAGCGACGTCGGCGCTGCCGTTGACTTTGGCTGCTTCGAGTGGGAGAGCGCCAGCAGCAACAACAACAAAACAATGCGAGTTATGCTAAACAGCTTTTGAAAGCTCAATTCACATTAAGTCGCTGTTGTTGTTTTTGCTTTTATTTCATGTGCCATTTTGAATTACTCGCATTTGTCGCTTGCTCTGCTCATCATTCATTTGCATCACTCCACTTGCCAGTTGAAAACTTTGAACTGTTCAAAAGAAATAATACAATGAAAAAATAACTGGTTTCGATGTCGCCCAACTTTCTACGCACATGTTGGCCAAGTTCAAGGCGAGTAGAGTAGTCAGTAAATTTGTGTGTGTGTGTGTGTGATTGGCCCCAACAAGTGGAATTTCGCGTAAAGATAACGAAGCGAGTTTCACACACAGCCAAGGCGTGGGAAGAGTGTTGCCAAGCCAACTAACAAAGTAACCCCAAGGAAGGTGGGGGAAAAAAACGAGTACAATTAAAAGCTAGGCAGACTCAGAGCTACGAGCTAAATCGAGAGTCAAAATGATGATGTGCAGCTGCGAGTTAAGATCAGATAAGCAGATAAATTCCTTTAGATTTATGCATATGCACAGTGTGTATATGTGTGTGTGTGAGTGGGTGTGTATACACACAACATATATGTCTGTGCATATTATTGCCAGTGATTTCTTGACACGATCTGAACGCAACTCTGTTTCGATAAGATCTTATGGGAAAAAATCTGAGAAAAACCACAATTTACTTGATACAATAGTAGAAATCACACCGAGTCATATCTAATCTTATCCCTTAGCTATTTTTACAATTTGTACAATAGCTTGGCTCCGTCCAGATTAAATTATTTTCATACAACAACAAACTCCTCTTGTTAAGCAGAGTACGTTAAGTGTATTTTTTTTTTATTTATTTTTTGTGTCTTATTTGAGTCTGAAGTAACCCTACTATTCATATTAATGGTGCTCTTCTGTCCGAGTACAAAAGTGCCCAGCTAGAAATTGGCACAAATCACAGCTTGATGGCTATAAATTAGGCTAGTGCCAGTTCGTCGCACACCAAAATGACTTCAAAAGCGCTTCGACAGACAGACACGGATGGAGAACAAGCAAAACACAAACAAAAAATAAAGCAGTTAAGAAAACTTTGTAGAATCGTTTGATGATAGATCGCTAAAGAATGGATTACTTAAAACAACAACAAAAACTACAGCAGCAGCAACAGCTAGCGGCAAGCAGCAAGCAGCTGCAGAAGAGCGAAGAAAACGGTGTCATGCTCATCATTGTAATTATTATGATAATAATCATTATTGTTGATTCAGGCATTTACATTCATTCTCACATCATTGCCAGCGCTCTGAAGGGGAGAGCGAGCGAGACAGACACACGCACACAGATGCCAAAAATTAGAGCTCGAAAAGATTTAAGTTTTGGTCAATGAAGAAAAGGAGAAATAATGGAGAGCAAAAATTAGCGCTTATCACGAGACCTGAATAGCGAACATTCGAAGCCAAGGCAAACAAAACACACACACACAAGAGCAGAAAGTACACACACACACACAGAAATTAAAAATCAATAATAGAATTGGTTTTTTTGGTTTTCTATTCCTGTCAGATGTGAATTACTTGTCATAGGTAGTTTTCCAGCTCAACAAAAGATGGCAGAAATGAGCAATGTACATATATATATATATGATATTCGATATATGTATATATACTGCACTCATATCGAAGCTGATAATTTGTTGTGCGACATTCCTCAGATAACGTCAGGAGCCACTAAATGCACTGAACTTGAACTTGTTTGTCAGCAGTGTGACGAATGCCGATAAGTAATTTGGTAATTACTAATACTTATCACATTGCACACTCTCATCAACAATATATGATTTGTTTTTCTTTTTATATTTACTCTATTAGTTTTTAGAAATTTGATTTTTTGTTATATCTGTTCCTAAAATACCAACTATTATTAAATTAGAGATGAAATACAAACTGTTTATTTTTTTCTTCTTTGCAATTTTCTCTTTTTTTAGCGGATCCCGTTAAAATGAGCGTTGACATTTTTGACTTAGATGCATAAATATTATTCAATATGTTCGACTCTAGTTGCGGGTTGTAAAATGCAAATTTTCGATAAGAATTCAAACGATACCCAAAACCAAAAGAAGAAATAAAACGCAAGTCACGTTTTGTGACAAAACTGTAATTGCACACACACACACATATACATATATGCAAATGTATGATCTGGCATTTAGCGATAATTAGCAGAGCAGCAGCAGCAGCATAGGCCAAGCACGTTGTGATGATAGTCGCGAGTGAGAGAGAGTTGCAATGAGAGCAGTTGCCAAACCCTTCGCACAAAGAGCGGGTGGAGAGAGAGACAGAGATAGAGAGAGAGTGAGTTGACATGAGCAGCACTAAGCTTAGAAAATGGATGTGGAATGCGCAAAGCAGAGAATGAGTCAACCAACCATCAACGCGACGCGAAAAACAAATGCGGCTGATGGACAATAGAGGGCGGGCTGCAGTGCATCAAAAAAATATAAGAGAAGAGAACAGAGGAGTGTAAGAGAGAGTATGTATGTGTGCCTGAGTGAGGGAGTGGAATGAGTTGAGTTGAGCGGAATAAGGTCAAGCGGGGTGCGGCAAATGTTTCCGCTGATAGCATTGATAAAAAGCCCGCAACAATGTTTGAATGACAAATCAAGAAGAAGTAGAAGCCGAGCAGAGAGGCGTTGCCAGTAACAGCGACTACAAGAACAACAGTAACAGCAACAACAAACAATGCACAAAGAATGGCAAGCAAGTAGCACAATCAAATTTAAATAATAAAGAAATCCGAGTTGAAATTTCACTTTTGCAGCAGCAGCAACAAACACACACACACATACATATTTCATCTTGTTGTTGGCTGTGCTGTGCACACACACACACACACACACAGAGAGGCACTTTCTTTGCTGCTGCTTAAGCTGCCAAGCTGCCAACTGAGATCGTTCGCCTTTTGGCGGCTTTTACAAATAATTGTTTATTAAAATGAACGCGCAGCTTGCATTCATTCAATTAATACAAGAGTCTCACTTACAGACAACACACACACTCAGTCGCACACACACACACACACCCATCCAAATCGAGCGCTTTTTTGGCGTTATTTCGTCTGAACGATGACGCGTTCGCAAAAAAAAATACAATAAAAAATTTATAGATAAAACAATGAAATGAGACAGTTGAGACAGTTGCACGCGCAATTTCTCTGCAAGAGCAACACATTTTGCACAACAAACACACAAAAATCACAACAACAACGAAACCAGCAGCAGCAGCACAACAATAATAACAACAACCAATCTGATATTAAAACAAGAAAAAAAAGGAGAAAAAAACTCTTATATGTACATAGGACAATGTAATGAAAACATACAAAAATTCGTAATCACTTTGTGGTCGCCTTTTGCTGTTTGTGCTAGTCTGCCGCAGCTTGCATACAAACATAAATATATATATATATATGTGTAAGTATATATATATATGTATATGTAAATGGGTTGACTGCAGCGCGTTCTTTTACAATAAATTAGTTTTTAATTTTTGTCGAACGCCTCGAAAATTGATATATGTGTAACTCCGATGCGCACAAAAACCGAAAATGAACTGAATTGGAATTAGTGGTGAACGATATCTATTTGCTCTGGCGCTGCCAACCAATCGTGCATAATATCGATGTTTACAATAGCTTAATATCGATACGTTGATTTGATTATTTGCTTATCGGCGGGCGCCACATCGAACTATTATTTGCTGGTATCTTTCTTACACAGCTTTGGAAAGTATTTTTTTAGTCAGATTTTATAATAGGTTTGTACAATCTCAGAAAACTAACAATTTTAAGTCGTCCAATTATTTTAGGTCCAACTATCGTTAAATATTTTTTATATCTAAACTCAAAATACCCATCGTTTGAAGTACACATCTAATGCAATACTATCGAACTAACGTAAAAATCTCTGATGCAGTATTAAATTATTTGAATAAGATGCAAAAATACTGGTTTTATGCTATGAAGGAATTGGTACTCCTTATAATATCGGTTGTTGAAACGGAGATCCTACATTATTATGTACTTTAACAAAAAAACACATATATATATATTTCATATACAATCAATTAATTCAGATGTTTTACTTTAAAAATTCATAATTCTAATATTTTAAAGTCTTATGTATGTAAATCCAAATATTTAAAAATCGAAATGATTCTGCTCCAGTAAATTTAATGTCAGGAGACTTAAAACGTATCAACTTCTAATTGGTGTCGATTACGGTACTTATCGATTTCTTCTGTAAGGCTGTAAAAATAAACAAAATATTCATTGCATATATTATATATATATTGCATTATTTATTTTAATTAATTGACTGATTAAATGTATTTGACGTATCCTGTGTAACAACGGTGTTTATTATAATGCACAATCGGAAGCACATCTATGTGATGTGGAAACACACTGCTGTTCAGTGGAAACACATCTTTCGTTTATATATATCGATATATTTTTGTAGAGTCCTTTAAGTGAGCTGCTTGTGTATAGAGTTCTGAAAAATAATCAAATACCTATTGTAAATATAATTACTTGAGAGCTATTCCATATTTATCACTGCAAACGTCGCTATAATGAAAAACCCATATTTATGGCGGTCTTCGTTAAGTATATCAAAAGGTTTCGTTGTGTGAGCGTGTTTAATATAACAGTCGATAAAGTAACGAGAAGGTCCGCGACATATCGATATGTATAATTAGCTATCGCTCTCTCCACAGCTGAGCGCATTTTTTAGCACATTTTCGCAACGCGACGCGTTTGTGTAGCTTCTGCTAAAAATTTTTTTACTGTGACAAAAACAACATAAAAACCCCATGCCAAAAAGGCCATTTTGTTGTGTGCGTGTGCTTACTGCAATTGCAAATTGTTGCCCTAATCGTATAATTTTTTTTTTGGTTTGTTTTCGTGGTTAGCCTAATAAGCTGCCTCCCCTCTCCGCTCCAGCACCAACGGATTGCAGCTGCAAAGCAAAAAGACAAACTTAACCTCGCAGCGCTTGCAAAAAAAAGGAAAAAAAAACGTAAAGCAAAGCGGCTGAAAAGTAAGCAAAGAGAGCGAGAGAGAGCGAGCTACTTGAGTGAAAAAAGTGTTTGTTGCAGTACTTCTTCAACCAACCCACAACCCCGCCCCCTCCCATTCCCACAAACTTTTTTGACGACACAAAAATTAAAAAAAAAAACCCGCAATAAGTAAACGGCAAGTGAAACAATTTGTCATCACCAAAGAAAAAAGAAAAAAAAAAACAAACACGCCGGCGAGCAAAGCGAGAAGAGAGATGTACGTACACATACATGAAAATTCACGTATGTGTGTGTGTGTGTGTATGTATGCATAACTGCTATGCGCTCACACATAGGGGAAAATCGAGATGTGTGTGTGTGTGTGTGTGAAGATATTTAGCCGGCTTAAATCGTCAAACCCAAAGCCAAATTTGCCATTTGCGCAACATTCGATTATATTTGCAATTGTATGGACTGCAGCCGATTAACCCTAAACTGCCGGTCAGCACAACTATCCAATTGGATTTCCGAATGTGCCAATTTAGGAACAGCTGTGCAACATGAAACTGCAACTCTCGATTTAAACCACATTTTCAACGTAAGATTTTCCATGCCAATTGTCTGTATGTATATAAATATATTAAAAATATTTATATATAGCACATACACACACACACACACAAACACTCTCTCTCTCTCTCTCTCTCTCTCATTCTCTCGAATGTACAACATTGAAATAGTATTAGTGTTTGGGCACTGGTCGTGACCTAGGCCAATAAGATTTTATGATGGCATTCACAAAAATGTAGCCGATTTTTTATTTGAAATACAATTGAATTTTAAAGCGCTTCAAATAATTATACTACACATTATTATTGATTTTTCAACTCTTAAATATAAATTTAAAAAAAAAAATAATTATCAGATATATATGTATAATTATATATATTTATTTTTGTTTTACTTTTTCTTGGTATCTGTTGAATTTATTTAATAGTCGACTGCTGATTATATTTATTTGCATACTTACAATATTTTCAATATTTTGAAGCATTACTTTAATACTTTTAATAACTTTGATTATCATATAGAAAAAACTGAATTTTTAAAGTTTATTAAATTAGAATATTGTTAAAGAAAAAAAAAGAAGAAAAGAAAAAACACCTGGAAGTCAATTTTTTTATGCTTGTCAACGCGTCAAAAGGTGACGCTAAATGTTGACACACTTGTGTCAACTGTCGTTGCTTGCATTGTCAACGCAGCAACGATTGACAACAAATTGACTTGTTCGTCAACCAGTCCAAATCCGCCAGAAAAAATATGGTGTATATATATTTTCGGCTCATCAGATTAGTTGCAAGCGAAAATAAACCGTTGTTAATTTTTTTTTTTTTACTTAAGCTGTTTTTTTTTTTAAACTAAATTATTTCCAATTTTTTTTAGATATGTTTTTCTTAGATTTAAAGTGAGAATCTGACGAGAATGCATAGGGAAACAAATCAACTTACAAACACAGGATAACAAATGCATTAATTACACATATCGATTGCTCCCCTCCCCCACCCCGCCCCGCCCCGGAAGCGGTATTTAATTTGAAAAGTGATTCAAACAAGATAAAAACGTGCAGAATTTCAGCTGACATATGCCACAAAATCGCGATGGCGTTGACAATTGTTGTTGCTATTGCCGTGGGCGATCAGCTCGGGCAATTCAATTGCATTCAGATCAAATCAACAATAAATACTGTCAATAATTGAAAAACGAAAAAGAAACAGAGAAAAACAAAAGACACAAAGACTAACAAAAACTAGAAAACAAAAACAATAGTAGAAATTAGAAAAAAATATTGGAAAAACAAAATTTCGAAGCCCAAGCGAACAGAACAAAATGGATCATTTTCAAACCTCGCTGAATCCGCGCAAACAGGAGCTGCTCGAGGCGCGTTTCATCGGTGTCCGGGTAAGTTTTCCTATATAAATGATAAATATAAATATATATATATAAAGTTGCATTATGAAATATGTAAAATTTGAGTACCCATTTTGAAAGTGTTTCCTGCTGAAGCGAAAATCTGTTCAATCAATATTACAAAACTGGCTGCACTTTAAAAGCCTGTATTGGGGGTAATTATATGGACGGGGGCCTAACATGGGTTAAGAGCCAGGCAGGCCAAACGGTTATTGCACTTTGGAATTGTCAGCTACACACAACTTTAACTTTGTGAATGTGTTGCTGTTGTTGTTGTTGTTGTCGTTGGGATGGGAATGGGAATGGTGGAGAGAAAGAGGAGAAGAGGTGCGGATAAGGTGTGGAGGTGTGGGGAGTTTGTGCAGAAAATGAAGATGGCAGATGCTTTTCCCATAGTTTGGTGTGCCCTTTGCTGCTTTTTTCTCCTCTTCTTGCTTTTCGTCATTTACTCTCTGCTGTTTGTTGTTGCTGTAGTTGTTGTCCGCGTGCATGGGCAGAGTTTGCTGAACAAAGCAAACGAGATGAAAAGAAAAATACACGAGCATAAGCAAATAAATTAGCGTACAAAAGAAAGCTGGTAATACATATGTGCATATGTAAGTGTGAGTTTGTGTGTGTATATATATATATATATATATTTATGTATGTACATATGTGTAGCTTGCTTTAGAATAAACCGCTTCACTCACAGTCTCCTCGTTGTTGTTACTGTAGCTGTTGTTGTTGTCAACATCTTCGTCTCGTGACAAGCCGTGGCAAATACCAAGCACTACATAACACATACATATATGCATACATACATACATATGCATGTATGGATTTCAATACACAATATTCCTCAGTGCACAACACACACACATTCATAAACACACACACACATACACACACACGCACAAGCCCATCTCCACCCACTCTGCTCCTGTTTCTCATTCTCTCTCTGCCAACCTATCATCATTCGCACTTTCCATATACAAGCATACATACATAAGTACATACAAACATGCATGCACAGCATATATCCCTCCCTTTCACGCTTGCGCTAAGCTGGACTGGTCTGTTTGGGCTTTTGGGTTTTGCCACATCTCTGTACGTTTGCCGTTTGAAGAAATGAAAGCAAAAGAACAGCTGATAAGCGAGCCTCGGTTGTCGATGACGGCGACGTCGAAATTTGCAAGGCGTTGCTTGTGTGTGTGTGTATGTGCATGTTGGTGAATTAAGAGTGCGTGCGTGGTGAATAGTAATTCAACTCTTTCAAGTTAAGACTTGATCTGGAATTGAACACAACTTTTATTCTATTGGAATTTAATCAATTTATCGTTTTGAATTGTACGATTTTACGCTTATTCTTATAAGTATGAATAATAAATGTAACTATTATTATAAGTATAAGCTGAATAGGATTTAGTGTGCTTAAATGTATGTATTCGAATATTGAAATTAATTTCATTAATTCTCACTTATCGCTTAATATTGGATATTGAATGATGATCAAGGTAATATGAAAACTCTTTTTTTTAGAAAAGACTTCTTGTTGGCAATGTTGTTCATTCAATAGTATTTGTGCGCTGTTGTCGCTCCACTGTGCCAGCAAGCAGTGCAATGTTTACTTACATAGCGCTGTTATGCTAAGTAGTTGCTGCCGCTGCTGCTGCTACATGCTGTGCGCCTCATACAGGCGTTTAAAAATTATTTCACTTCATTTGCAAATCAAGGCAAATTTGCAGCCGTGTAAATGTTGAAAATGTGTTTTCAGACTCTTAGACACCCCCTCTTCCTCCCCCTCCCCAATTCTGCCTATTTTTACAGACAGCGATTAATAGGCCAGCGCCTGTCAGTAGCGCCGTGTACGGCAGCAGTCTCTGCAGGTTACCAACGGCTAACATTACGCTGCAACCTTTTGCCGGCTAACAACAGAGTTGCGAAAAGAAAACAAACAGAACAACAACAACAAAGACCAATACTGTGCTCAACGTGTGCACTGCTTGCTGCTTGCTATTATTGCTGTCTGCTGCTTGCTTGCTCTGTTCGTAGTCGTAGGTCGTCGTCGCTGTTGGCAGCCATATATTTTAACAGCGTGATTTTTTTTCGTTGTTGTTGCTGCTCTTTTGCATATGTGTGTGCATGTGTATGTGTGTGTGTTATGTTATGTTAACGTGTGGGCCGGCTAGTTAACGGCTGTTTGGCTTTGGTTTTCCACTCGCTTTGGTGGTTAATCAGTTTATTATTGTTATGCAAAGTTGTTGCTGTTATTGTTGTTGTTGCTTTTGGTGACTTGGCAACGCGATTTGGTATTATTGCTGTTGTTGCCACGAGTTTGTGCGAATTTTGTTCGTTTTTCTTTTTTGGTTTGTTGCACAAAGCTCTGGGAAAGACATTAAACAAAGATCGGGCGAAAGAGGCACAGCTCAGACACCGGCAAGCGTGGCAAGAAAAACTGAAAACGGAAAATGTTAAACGTAAAACTAAGCTGTTCTCTCTCCTCTCTCTCTCTCTACCTCTCTCTCTTTCGTGCTCTCTCCTTCTCTCTCCCCCATTCTCTCACGCACTTTTTTGCTCCTTTTGGCGTCCTGCCTCGTATGTGTGTGTTTGTCTTTGTGTTTTGTACTAGTTACTAGATGCGATTTTCCATGTTGCAACAGCAGCAACAACAACAACAACATTGAACGTCTTTTCATATTTTCTCGACTGCATTCGGTTTTTCACTGTTTTCATTTTATTTGTTGTCAGTTGATTGCCACGCTTCAATGGAGTCCCAGCTCGTTGTTGTTGTGCGTGTGTGTGTGAAAACGGTGTAAGCATATAAACAACATATGATTTTTACAGTGCATGTTTTGTATTGCGTTGTTGTTTGCCCGAAAGTAAAGGAGACAAATGTATGCATTAAGTGGCAGTAGCAAGTGTAACAAAGAAACGCTCATTAAACAAACACTAAGTGCAAAACGAAGCAGAAGAAGAAGCAGGAGCAAAAACAACAGAAGCAGATAAACCATCGCCTAGCGAAGACACAAACCGCACACTTTAAAGAAATGCCCGTGATAAAGCAACGGAAAATAAGTCGCTTTAAGGTTAGTACAAATAACGTAACGTAACGCAACGAAATAACGTAAAGAAACAGTGCATAGAAAGGCAGAAAGATTGAGAGAGCGAGAGAGAGAGAGAGAGGAAATTAATCAGATCAGCTTTTGTTTTGGAAATGCATATTTTGCAATGAATTGAGCGACAGGATGATAAGCAATGAAGATATTTACAGAGAGAGACAGCGAGAGAGCAGAGAAAGTAAAGGAGACAGGCAGAAGTGTGGTGCCTGAAAGGAAGCAAGAGCGACAGAGAGAAAGTTATATGTGCGGCAGAAGCAAGAAGAGAATCGAGAGAAATAGAGAGAGAGAAAAAGAGAGAGAGAGAGAGAGATCAGAGCTAAGTAGGATGGCGACTGAGGAGAGCCGTTTGCTATGAGCCTCAAACCGGATCGAGGAAAAGAAAAATATATACATATATAAATTTATATGTGTGTGTAATCTTTAGCTAAATTAAAAGACATATGAATACCAATATCAAACAGTTATAAAAAGACTGAATTATTTTATGGCAAGTGCTAAAAGTGAAATTACGAAAAACAGGGCATAATTCATGCCCCATATATATATATACATATACATAGTATATCTGTGTGTAAATATGATTACATGTAAAAAAGCATTCGCAAAACTTACAGATGTCCACTTAAAACTGGTAACTGGTAAGCAGAAGCAGAAGTAGAAGTATAAGTAGAAGTAATGGAAGCAATCGCAGCAAAGAAGAAGAAGCATCAGCAGTAAAGCAACACTCACAAAACAGCAATAAGAAAACCTAATTTCTCTTTTTCTGGCGTTCGTCTTCTTCGTGTAATACTAAAAAATTCAAATACAACAAAATGTGGAAGCAAAAAAAATTCGCAAGTTCATTGAACTTGCCATTAAAAATCATACGTTGTTAGCGGGCGACGCTAGCAGCGGGAAAACGAAAAAAAAAATTAGAAGACAGCAAGAGCAAGAAAGAAAAAAAACTAGTCATGCGTCGCTGCAGCCATCAGCAGCGGACGTCGACAGCGACGCGCTGCATAGATTGGCGACCTGACCTAAAATGCAAAAATTTGCTGCTGCCCTCAGAGAGTTGTCGTCGGCTGTTGCCTTTAACAGACTTCGCCACTGTTATGTGGAGCATAACAGAAGAGAGCTTGCACTGCTGCAGCACCTGATTGAGAGTTAGAGCAAGAGAGAGAGCGAGCGAGACTGAGTCAAGCTCAGCTGTTTGACTTTGACTTTTTTTCCCTCTCATTTATCCTCTCGCTCTTTAACATTTCGACACAAAAAAATAGAAAAAAAAATCCACGTTGAAATTTAATGGAAAATAAAGCCAAATTTTAACAGTTGGCAGAATAATATTTGGCTTATCGATTCGATTATATACTAAAGTATATAAATATATATGTGTGTATGCCAACGTTCATGTGTGGGTCAAATCGAAACATTTACTCAAATAAAAGTAAAATGCATATTTTAACAAAAGTATTGCTAATTATAACTTCTTTTTTATCTATATATTTTAGTTCATATCTTTTGCGACGTATGATTTTATTTTATTTTCCTCGTTGTTGAACGGTGCGTATGCGTCTCATCCAAACCAAGCATCACGTATACGCCGCATCGCCTATTGTCGTTGGTTTAAGTTAGTTTTATTATAATTGCATTCCTATACACTCACAACACCAAATGAGAAAACTTTTTCATGTGTGGGCGGCAGGGTTTGCGAATTGATATTGGGACTGCCCCCACATACCATCACAATGCCAGTGGCGCCCCCTAGCGGACGAATAATTTTATTATATTTTTTTTTTTAGTTCATGTTGATGTCGATGGTGACGTGCTTATTTTTGTTGTTTTTTTATTGCGCCCTTTTTTTATATCACAAGTCCATTGAGAATGGCTCAAAGAGGGTATGATGCAGTTGCCCGAAGAGTATGTAACTGTATACATATATATGTCCTTTCACAGTTGCTTTCTTTCTTTCTATATATATATATATATACATGTATTGTGTCTCAGCATCAGCATGGCTTCAGCTTATAGCATCGATATCTGTCTCCGTTTCCCCAAATATCGATTGGTTCAAGTTCATTTCAGTTTCACAGTTGTCTTTCCAAGCTGTACAAACTGTGAACCCTTCGACTTGTTGGGTATTTGCAAGTCGAGCTGTCTCGACTGGGACAACTTCTTACATGGTTTACTTTTTTCTTTCGCCTTTTTTGTACTTATTCAGCAGATGCTGTAAAAATGGGGGTGGGTAGTTGGGAGGGGGTGACTCAGCTAAGGGTTTGCGTGTTGGGGCTATGTTTGTCAGCTGCTATTGCTTGTTGTTCTTGTTGTTGTCGCTTGAGTTGACATCAAAACGGATATGGAATTTTCAATATTTACTGTTGCTGTTGCGGCTTAATGTATGCAGTTTCCACACACACATGTGTGCGTGTGCGTGTGTGTGTGTGCATGTGAATTGAATGTGGATGAGTGGGTGGGGTGTGGGGTGTGGATGGGGCATCTGGCCTGCGCAATAGCTAGCGCCCAGTGTTGTGCATACTATACACGTGCTGCTTATGTAAGCATTTTGAGCATGATTCCGCTTTTATATACTCGCAGAATTCACTAGAGAATGTTTGTATGTATGCATGTGTGTGTGTGTGTGTAGCGGGGGGATGTTGAAATAGTGGAGTGCTCCAGGGCAGTGGTGCGGTGCTTGCTCCATTGCTTTATGTATATACACAGGAGGCGGTGGCAGCCACCCGCAAATCTTGACCGCCCACCCTCTTGCTCTCTCTCTCTCTCTCTCTCTCTGTCTCCCCCATCTTCCTTGTGTGTGTGTGTGTGTTTCACTCGCACACTTTGCGTAATTCATTTAGCACTTTTCGCACGCAAAACTGCATTTGGGCAACGTGGCGAAGCGAACGCTAGATGGCGCTGTTATGCCAATTCCATGGGTTGACAGATTGCAAAATGGCCTTGGAGTGGGTGGCCACATTAAATGAATGGATACACGCATATACATATAAATTGATGGCCCCGTTACCTGTTAACCGTTAACAGCAATTGTTTTTAAATGATGCCGCACAACTTTTGGCCACAGTTGATGAGTTGTGCATTGCAATGCGAATTACATTCAATTATTGCTGTTTACACTCAGAGAAAACGCAAGTTAAAAACTCCAATATAAACTGTATCAATCTGCATTACTCGATTCGAGTCAAATGTTAGATGAGTTCTGAAATTAGGTGGAAATAAAATGTGTTTTTAGCAGTTGGGTTCACAACTGAAGTGCAAACATTTTTAGACTGCCTTTGAAGACATTTTAAAGAGTAAATTAAATGAATTCGAAGGCATGCAGGGATTAACAGATTGTATTGATGATGGATGCAACGAAATTGTTGTTGATTTAATTAAGTTGGATTTGAGATGGCAACAATATTTTTGAGCTGCATAGGCACAACACAATGAAACATTAGCATTTGTTATTTGTGCTATTTGCTTAACTGCTACACACACACACAATGAAATATATATCCACACACACACACACACACATAGATACACACACCTCATTGGCCAACTATTGGATTAGACAAGTTGTATTGGGTAAGACAAATCTGCGTCAAGTATGTGGCAACTATATATTTATTTGTATTTATATGCGTGTGTATATGGTTAGTGCATGGACATGTACACATATGATGTACATACGTACATACATACATACATAGAACCATCTGTTCTATGCAAATATGTATACATAATCATCTCATTATAATTTATGCATTATGCCAGCTTCGAGCTCACAATTTAATATAATTGCATTTGGTTAGTGCACACACACACACACACACACACACACACACATGTATACATATATATATATATATATATATATATATATACAATTAATTTTAAACTCTTTGTTTTTTTTGGTTTCTAGTTTAATTTGAGTGTCATTCGGCTGTGGTTGTTTTTATTGCTGTTTTTATTGTTGTTGTTACCTTGCCAACTGTTATACACACACACACACAAACACTTATATATAAATATATACACATACATATATATATATATATGTATTTGGACATATGTTATACAATGCGACAGTTACTGTTATATGCAAACGCGAGGCGCCATCAGCGAAGTGTGCATGCTTCGTGACAGTATCGGCCTACAGCCACCTCTTTGACCTCACCACCACCCACCCGCCCACACACACACACTCGTCAGCCAAACGCTGTGTTAAGTCTCGCACAAAGCTGTTTCCCTTGCCTTTCCCCTGCAGCGGCAACTTTGGAGCTGGAGCTGCAGGATGTTTGTCCCTTGGTTTCTCCTTAAATGTCTACTCTTTGTGACTATAGCAATTTATACAGCCTACCCTTCTCTCGCCCACAACCCAAAATACTCCCGCTGCTCGCCATCTGTTTGTACCACGCCTTCATGCTGGACGCACTGCGTTCTGTGTGTGTGTGTGTGTGTGTGTGTGACATCTGCTGCTGCTGTTGCTGTTGCTGCTGCACACTCAAACACTAAAACATCGTTCTGGTCAAAGGCTAGCTTGATGCGGTGGCAAAGGGTCTGGGAGTGGGAGGGGCTCGGGGGGATATTGTTGGCGGGTTGGCATTCAATGTGGGCACACTGCTTCCTCAGTGAAATGCCGAATGCTTTTCTACACTCGCAAAAAACAATCACAGTGTAAACATCACCTTACCAGGCGGAACTCATCTCATGTACAAAAAGTATATTTCCAAAATCAGGTTTATTTTTGTCTTGGATAGTTTTTTTCAAGTAAGATTTCGCATCTATAAATATAAAACTCTTATTAAATCTTAAAATTTTCTGAATTTCACTTCTACTTTTGAGAAACATTTTCTCTTATAAAGAAAAACATTTATTTTGTACTAAAAAAAACCTCTTTTAATTAAAATTGTTTGTGTTTTCGCATAAATAGGAATTGTTAAAAATAATATGCGTTTTTTTCTGAGTGTATCTTTGTTGAATGGCATTGCATTTTTTATTCCATTTATTTTTGAATAACATTTAAATTGATTTTGTTTTAATTGCAAATTAAATAATACCAGCTGTGAAAGTAATGCAAAGAAAAGCATTGGAAATTTTTCAGTGATGTTTGAACCACGGTGCGTTGTGCTAAGCGTTTGCGTTTGGGGTGCTTTGGGAGTTGCGGCAAGTGTTCGGCTTGGGTGCTTCACTCAGCTAGTCGCAGTGTCAACCTTTTTGGCCCGTTCAACTTGCATAAGAGCCGCAGCTTGTCGGGCCGCGTTTTAGGATCCAATGTTGACTTGGCTTTGCCGCCAGTCCTCGCCAATGTGTCTCCCTGTGTGTTGGTTGGTTGCTTGCTTGCTGTGTGTGGGTATTTGGCAACGCATTTTCATTAGTAGTAGTAGCTTGCCACAAAGTTACATCTGTGTTAGGTCTGTGTGTATATAAGCCCGTGGCTTATTCCTCTGATGCAGCTGCAGCTGCGACGGTTCATATGTATATTTATATATATATGTATATATATATTTATGTACTTGTGCACTATATGCAATACATCCTATGTATGTACTCAGATGTAAGTCATGTGTCCATTAAAAAAATAACCTCATTTTGTCATTGAGAACGCAACGTTTTTCATTTCAGTTTGAGCCACGTTCTGGCTTATGTTTCACATTGCGTATACGTAATGTGTGCACCCTTTGAAGAACATTACTCTACTTTTTCTCTAGTTCTTCTTTAAGATCCGTTCATTCTGTAATTTTATGTTATTTATGCACCACCAACGGAAACGGAATTGAAATCAAAATTCTTTTCGGTTTGATGACACCCTGATTAACACCGAATCTATCCTTTGTCATGGATATTGTTTGCTTAAATCGCTTTTGATTACAGGGCATTTGGCTACTGCTGGAGATCTGCTGCCCCTCTCCTCTCCCCAGATCAATTGTCTATTTTTCTATGCGATTTTTGGAGTGTCTCTGCCACCTTTCCGGTTCCGGTTTCCTGCTAAAACATTATGCCAGCCTTTTGATTACATTGAACTTTATTTTGGTCATTAAATATTGTTATCAACATATTTATTCGTCGGTTTCTTTTTTCTTTCTATTTATTTATAGATTGCTTATCGAGTTGCTGCTTGTCCAAATGTCCGTTTTGGATTTGTGGTTTTCATTCTCAGTTGCACAGAAATGTGTAATAAATGTTGAATCAAATGTAGAATACTTTTGCAAGTTTTTTTCGCAGCTGATTACAGGGTATATGCGGCCAACGGTCGACTAAGCGCTTTTATTTACTACATATTTTTTTGGGAACAGCACTTGACATGCACTCCATTCCAGGGGCACCGCAAAGCACACACACACACACACCACATACACACACACACACCACATACACACGCACACCACATACACACACACACACAGAAATATCGAGCGAATGAAACTCAACTCAAAGCTTTGCAAACTCAACTTTTGGGTTGGCAACAAAGTGCGCTGGGAGTACGAAATACAGAAAGTATATCAAAATATCGAAGTTGATACACACACATATTCACACGCATTCGTTTTTAGTGTGTATGTGTGTGTGTGTGTGTGTGTGTGTGCTGCAATGTAAAAAATATATATGTATATTTCTGGCTTGCGTTTCGCCTCATTTTCTTCATTCGCAATTGTTGTTCTTGTTGTTTGTTTTCTTTGCTTTATTCATAGACGTCAACTTTTCGTCGTTTCTTTTTTCTCTCGCCAGTCTCGTTCCCCTTTCCTTCCCCTCCCCTCCCCCTACCCTTGCTTACCTACGTCATCTAACAGTCGCGCCCTCTATCGCAATTTTGCTCAGTTTGCTCTTAGTTCTCTCTTTGTGGGTCTCTGCTCGCTTCTCGTTTTTTTTTTTTTATATTTTCGTTTTCGTTTTGTGCTGCGTTTCTTATGCGCTATGCAAGCAAATTAAAAATTAAATTTTTGTTGTGCAACTCATGCACTTAACCCTTTATACAACCGCAACGCCCTCGCAGCCTCCCCCTTGCCAGCTCTGGTTGGATTTTCTTTCACTTTGTTTCGGCAAACCAGCGTTGCGTGCACTTTAGCAATATGTTATTCGACGAGAGGCCCGATTCCGACCGATTCTGTTTCCCTTACATGCAATAGAATCCTATTTACCTTCTCCCCCCTCCCTACCTCCCTCCATCGACCAGCCACTGCTACTACTGCATTCTACCATTTTGCGGTGTGTGGCATATTTGCATATGCAAGGAGACCACGCCTACTTTAAGTACACTTTTCTACACTTCTTTGTTACATATATATATATATATATATATATATATATATGTATATATGTAGATATATATGTGCATTGCATAGACATATCTTCTGCATTTTTATTTATATGTTTCGATGCTTGATGGAGGTGAATGCGTAATGCGCTTAGTTCACACAAATTATGAATTTCTGCCAACAACTTTTCCAAAAAGAATAAAGTGTTATTCCAAACAAAATGTCTATATATATATAGGATATAGATATTTGATATTTATCGTAGCATCCCAGCAGATTCACTCGCTTATTAACAGCTTTTCTCTGTAAAGTCTACCATGGCCCATCAAAATCTAGTTTCATAATTCACTTCAGGCAAAAATAATAATATATAAATTAAAATTATAAAGCTAGGATCGTGTCTAAAATCTGAGATTGCAACTCGCAATAATTTGAATACATTTTTGTTGCTGTCATTTTTTTTTTTTTTTTCAACTAACTTGATCAGCTTTTGTTTTTACTGTTTAGGATTTGACTTGAACCAATTGTCGCTAAATATAAATGTGTATTTAGATTTGATTCGTTAACTTTTTATTTGGTCAATTTTATCGATGATTGATGCCTGTTTGATTGGGCCTGATTGATGGGCCTTGTAAATTATAAATTACAACACGATTTGAAGTTTTTCTTTTTCAAACAGTTAGTTGCAACAGCGTTTAAGATCTGAAATAAGTTTAATATATTATTATTGTTGTTGTTGTTGTTTTTTTTATTTGTATTTGTTATTATTTTTTTTTGATTGGCTTGCTTGTTTTCTCTACCTGCTGCAAGCTCGCCACGAATTGTTGTCTGCTTGTTGTTGTTGTTGTTGGTCATTTTAATCGCAGCAACTGGCTATATGTATACAAAAGAGATATGTTACTCCCCCTGCCCCCCTCCCCCACCTACTTCTCTCTCTCTCTCTCTCGCTCATGGAACACCCTTTAAGCGTCATTCGGCTTGCTTTTGATTTTTGCATTCGTTTGTTTTATGCTCGCTGTTTTGTCGCGTTTCGTTGTTGGTCGGTCAGTTTGCTGTTGTTGTCGAGTTGCCTCACAGCAACAGCAACAACAACAGCAACAGCAACAACAAAAGCAGTTTCAATTGCGCACTTTGCGTTGCGATTTTCAACATCTCAGTGAGTGGTGCTGCTGCTGCTGCTGTTGTTGCTGCTGTTGTTGCTGCTGTTGCTGCCGCTGTTGTTGCTGCTGTTGCTGCTTGTGCTGTGCCTAGGTTCACATTCTCATTACAGTTCATTCACCCAAAAGATACGGCTTTATGTATCTATTAGTTATGTATGTGCTGCTGCTGCGGCTGCTGCTGCTGCTGATGCTGGCCATGTGTAGAGGCTAAAACTACCAGCAACAACAACAGCAGCAGCAACTGCAGCAGCAGCAGCAGCAGCTTTGGCCAGCACTTTCAGCCAAGTTTTGATTTGTGAGTTATGTTGTAAACACACACACACACACACAACACACACACATTTGTTGTGAGAGCGGATTCAGCTTAGGATCAATTGTGCATTTTCATCCGAGCAGCTTTTTTCGTTTGGAAATTGTTTTGCAACTTGCAACTTGCCACAAAACTCTTTTTCTAACTTTTGTCCTTACTTATTGCATTCACATTTTTGTATATTTCACTCACTCAAACTCTCTTCTCTCTCTCTCTCTCTCTCTCTCTCCCTGTCTTTGTTCTTTCGTTGCAGGTGAGTTGCGTTTGAACAACTAAACAACTAGAACAAATTTGCAGCCAACCAATGAAAGGAGACTACACAAAATTAACGCTTTGCAACAACAACAACAATGCAACTACAAATGCAACAACAACAAGCTGTTGCTTTGTTTGCTAAAAAGGGTGTTGTAGGGCAAAATCAGTTGGATCCCTTGGATTTGGTGAGCGTGTTTGTAACTGATATGAAAAACCAATTCATAAATTCTTTTTATGTTTTTCTTAAAATGTCCACAAAAATATATATTCTATTCTAAATTGACCATAGACCATAGATTGATATGCGAGTCTTTTTATTTATACATATGAATTTCTATTAATTTCTATATAAATTTGTACACACAAATTTTTTAAATTGTTTGTGAAATATGAATGCCAAAAGAAAGTTGAAAAATGTATTAAAAAAATTGTAATAATTGCAATTTTTTTTGAGAGAATGAATTTGTTTATCAATTGATCAGTTAAATGACAAATAATATTAACAGTAACGATTAAAGAACTCTTGCAACACGTAAATAAAGTTGATAAAAGTAGATAAAGTTGCTGAAGGATCTGCGATGTGATAAAAGAGCTGCACAGTATTTGTTAGTATGTTCAATATTAACATAATAATAATATAATAGTATTAATTAGTTTGCGAATTTGAAACTGACATGTTTGATCGAGTTGTGGCATCGTCAAAATCACAAATCTACAATATAATTTTCATCAACATCAACATTATTTCAAAACACATTTTAAACTTTAAAATTCTGCCTTCTATTAAAAAAAAAAAAACTAAAAATGCTTAGTGACATTTCGCAGGGTATTTCATAGTCAACCCTGCATTAAATGCCATTTTTATTAACTTGCGCGAGTGTTCAAGTTTTCAAGCAGTTGGCTAGCAGAACACAAACCAGAATCACAGCAGATGGACCCTTTTCACTTATCAACGAAACTCGCCAAACGCGAAATTTTTCGTATTTGTTTCGTATTTTTGCGATTTGTTATTTTTTTGTGTGGCGCCTCGCATAGTTTTTGTGGGCGGTCAGACTAAAATGGGTGGGTGGGTGGGTGGCTGGTGGATTGTCGTCGTTGCAGATGAAGGCAAAGCAAAGCAAAACAGGCAAAATAAAGTCAAAATCAAATAGGTATATATATATATATATATATATATATATATATAGATTATATATGTATATCGCACAGCAGCCGTAGCGAAAAACGATGGCAACTCTGACTGCGTCAGCGTCGACGTTGACGGTGAAGTTAACGTCAACGGTGACAGTAACAGCAACAGCAACAGCTACAGCAGCAACAGCCACAGCAGCAACAGCAACGGCAACAGCCACTGTGGTCGACGACGCGGCATTTCCCGCTGAAATCGGTTGGGTTTAGTTTTCCAATGCATTTGCTTCGTGAAGGGGGCTGAAAGGGGTGATTCTGGGCCATTCTGGAGCCATTTCCAGTGTGTATTTAGCAAATGTTGTTGTACGTTAGTTTCCAACAGCAACAGCAACCACAACAACAACAACACCAATAACAAGCTAAGGGTCTGAAACTAGAGAGCCGCCTCGCTTTGGTCGGTTTTGTGTCTATTGCCCAACACACACACAGCAGCAGCAACGGCAGCAGCAGCAACAACAACAACAGCAGCATCAGTTTCCAATGCAATGGGCCAAAACCCGCTTTGTCCCTGTTCCCTTGTTCCCCCTGCCCGCCCCGCTTTAGGATTTTTGGCTTTATGCTACCCTTTCCTATTCCTATTCCTAATATTCGTGCTCGTGTCCACTGCCACTGCCTGCCAGCCAGCCTGCCTGCCTGCCTGACTGCTCAACCACTCCTCTTGCCCCCCTCCTCTGGCTTTTCCAGTGTGCAATCCGTGCGCTTAGTTTTAGTTTTGAGTATACATAAATCAGCCAAGCAGCAGCATCAGCAGCAGCAGAGCTGAAAGCTGCCAGCAGAGAACTGTGCAGAGCAAAGCAGAGCCGCACAGCTGCCATTCGATTAGCATTTTGGTCAAGGGATTGTGTTCGCTTGCCAATGACAAGCGCCGCACAGCAATTGAATTGAATTTTATGCGAGAAAATGTCTGGGAAGCCAGCGCCAATAAACTTCAAGTTTGAGTGCAACTCAAGAACAAAATTTCAACTCAATTTGTGTCCCTCAACATTTCCCATCCATCGAAAATATTTTGAATTCGTTGATGTCCTTGACCCATGTTGAGCCACAATGCATCTGTTCTCGTTGTAGAACAGGGAAACAAACGCAAAACTGTTTAAATGCCAATTTTTTTTATGTTTTATCACGTTTGAAAAAGAAAATTTAAAAGACTTTTTAAAAGCTCAAATAAGGATGTTAATACTTAGTATGATATCCTTTAGCCTTAATCTATTATTCATGGAAGATATTAGCTTCCGGGTAGTTTCTGGACTGATTTTGCTCCACTCATCCAGCAGAGCGTTTTTGAGATTGGCTCTGTGATTCCGGATGTTATTTTCCAGTCGATCCCACAAATTTTCAATAACATTTAAATCTGGTTCCAGATAAGCCAGGACTGTACTAATTCGGATAGGGAATAGTTGTGCTGATCGTCGATCAAAGCGTTTCAAACTTAAACAAATTGTAGTATCCTCTGTAATGATAACAAGAACGAGTCAGCTCGACTACAATACATACCCTGTTGTTAAATACATTCAAGTTTTAGTGGCATTCAAGTTTAACTTGGATATCGATAATTGAGAAACGGAGGCAGTTATCGATCAAATAAAGCGAACTTAAACTGCGCCGTGTATACTAAATCTATATGCAAAACTTTAAGTTTTTAGTTCTTATAGTGATTAGGATCAGGAATCTATGTACTTTATGGAGTCAGAGATGGCGCCTCCTTCTCCCTGTTGCATAAAATATACCCTTTTTACCCAATTTTAATACAAAATTGGGTCTTAACTTATTCCGAAAAGTTGCAAAGAAATAAAATATAATTGAGCATTAGATGGACTATATATAATAAAGATAAATATACCTATTTATATATTAGTGAAGTAGTTAAATATACATATCGGAGTAGAGCATTGAAAGTCAGCTAAAACATTTTCAAAGTTTATTTTCCTCGCCTCGACTCGAGTCGACACTTGTTGTGTGAAGCATATCCAGCTAATATATAATATATTATATATAATATATCAATTTAGGTAACCATGGAAAGCTTAAATGCCATCAGCTATAAAATCGCTTGTTAAATCGTTTCTCGTTGCTCGTCGCTCATTATCCGTTACTGGGAAGCACTCAGCGCTTTTGAGGTTGCCACAACTTATTAGCCGAATGAGATTCAATTCTCAATTCTCGTTGCTCTTGCTGACGTCCGCACTTTGCCGTGTAAGCTTTATTATTATCTTTTCTATGTGTGTGTGTGTGTGAGTGTGTATGTGTGTGTGTGTGTGTATTTGTGTGTGTGTGTGTATGTGTGTGTGTGTTTCTTCAGTTATCTCCATGGCTGCCTGCATCAACCCTCAACAAGAATAAAAAAGAAAGTAAAAAATGAAAAGAAATTGCAGTTGAAGCGCCATCTGTCGATGCAAAATGCAAGCGGTTGCCTCGTATCTTTCAGTGTGTGTCTGTGTGTGGGTGTGTGTGTGGGTGTAGATGGGTGGGTTTGAGTGTGTGTGTGTGTGTGGGTGGGCTGTGAACAATAAGCCATAGTCCCGGGCAGCATCCAACGAGGCCCCGGTATTTTTGGGATATTAACAAACCCGACAACAACAGCAACAACAACAGCAACAGCAACAACGTGAGCAACACACCAGAAATACGAGAATCGAGAATGTCGTCGCCATCTCGTTGTTATGCCCTCGGAAAATTGTGCTTGCCGAAAATTTTCCACGATTTGGCAACATCCGTGGCATGAGCACGTGCCTGATTGAAAGGCGGCGGCTGCCGCCGACCCGACGACCATTATCCGGTAGTCCCGTTATTCGCGTTTTGGCCAAAAACCCGAAGCCTCATTCCATTCCCATTGTCATCGTCATCGCCATCGCCATCGCCATCGTCATCGCCATCGCCATCGTCGTCGCCATCGTCGTCGTCGTCGTCATTGGCAACGTGCAATGTTTTTCAGCTGCAGCGCGCGCGCATCATGCAACACATTCATGTCACGCACACACACACACACACACACACACACACACATTACTCTTACTACTAGCAAAACATAAAACATATTCAATAATTTTTGGTGCACTCTGTGCACTTGCAACACCAACAATTTGCCTGTGTAATCAGTGAGTTATTGCAACATTTCCTGCTTGAGTTGCACCTTAAAAAAAAAAGAAAGGGCAGAAATACTTTTCTTTTCCAATGCAGTTTCTAAAAGAATTGAGAAACTGCATTTGTTGGAGCAAACTTTTCAAAAATGTTGTCAAATTAAGTGCGAAACTAAATTCGTCGTCAAACTGATTCAGGCTTAAAAAAATGCAAATTTCTCTCAATAAACATCAGCTGAATTTTTTTTATGACGTAACGTAACGCGACGCAACGTAACGTAACGCAACGTAACATAACGTTAGCTGTACGTAGCTATTACGTTGGGTGAACTCATCGCATATTTGCCTGGGTCAGCGGCAACCGCATCGAAATGAATTCCCGTTATGCACTTGTGCAGCAACCGCACTCAAACACACACAACAGGCAGGCCAGGCAGACCAAGCAGGCCAGTCCAGGCAGGCTGGCAGGCTGGCAGGCAGGCAACACCAGGCTTGCCACATATTGCAGCACCTGAAGACGACTGTGGGAGAGAAGGCGGCACTTGCAGCGAGCTTTAAGCTTGCTGCACACAGTGCGTATTAGTAGGCAGCAAAACCAGCGCCACACCCTGCCTCCTCCCCGCTCCCCCCCCCCCTACCCCCTTCCCGTCAAAAGAAAAAGCAAATTAATCCTTAAGCGAGCGCTGCATGTCTACCAAGCTATCCATCTCGCTCTGGCGTTGTTGTTGCTGTTGCTGCTGTTGCTTTGCTTCCTTTTTTACGTGGCAAGGACTCTCGCCTTGTCGCATAAACTTGCTTAACGGCCGAGCAACCCTTTCTCCTCCACTTCATTAGCCTCAGGTTTTCCGTTTTATTTGCCTTTTGCTGTTTTTCTTTTCGCTTCGGTTTGATTTTTGTTGTTGCTGCTGTTTGGTTGCAGTTGCGTGTTGCCAGCCAAACCAATGGTTTTTTTTTTCTTCTTGCTTCTGTTTTTTGTTATTATTTTTACACAATGCGAAGCACTCTCTCCATCGCCATCTCTCTTTCTCTCTCTCTCTCTCTCTCTCTCTATCTCTCTCTGTCTCTCTCTCTCTCCTTTCCTGTCTGACTCTATCTCTCTCTGTCTCTCGCTCTCTCTAACCATCTGCAGCTCTAGTTTCCTCTCACTTTTTCTGGTGCTGCCATCTCGTTTTGTGTTGCATCTTGCTGATGCAGTTGCAGCTTCTCACATAACTAACGGCATTATCAGCATTTCATATCAACATTTGTTTTTGTTTTTGTTTTTGTTTTTTTTGTGTGTTGCATTTGCCTGCATTCGGTTGCATGCTGCATATGCAGTCCCGGCGGCTGCGCTTGCCTCAAACCCGAAGCCGAAATTTCCAATATTCCTGGTTGTCGTCGTCGTCGTCGTCGTCGTCGCCGTCGTGTATTTTATTAAAGGTACAATCTCCCAAAAATATGCATTGTGCCGCTGTTTCGCTCAGCTCAGCTCAACCCCCCCTCCTCCCCCCTCCCCGGCACTTCACTCGTCTTGCCTCGTCTCGTGTTCTGTTGCTATTTAGACCATATAACTCAGGCAGCCAGCGGCACAGCAACGAGCAGCCGACCAAAAAGCGAACCGTTATTGCCTGCCAAACCAGCAAGCAACCAACCCAACCAAGCCAACCAAGCAACCCCCAAAAACGTTGCCAGCTGCCTGTTAACCTGGCTTATACCCCTTCTATAATGCACACACACACACACACACACACATATACATATATATTTCCAGGCATTGTGTGTGTGTTTGCAATATTGTATCGAATTGCGTTACCACTTTTTGCACTTGAAGGCTCATCGTCGGTGCCGCAGCCTCAGTGTATCGTAACGAAAACCGAGCACGGCCTAGACCCTGGCTAGACCACCCCCTACAACCATCCACCCACCCGCCTACCCTGCCCCCCCTCCCCCTCACCCGCTCCGCTGTCACCGCCCACAAATTTACCCCATATAGCCATTTAGCGATTGGACTTGCAGCAGACGAGTTGCAGACTTTGTCCAGTCACCTTAGCAACAACCACACTCTCTCAAACACTCTCTCCCTTTCTCTCTCTCTCTCTCTGTCCCTCTCTCTCTCTCTCTCTCTCTCTGTCCCTCTCTCTCTCTCTGTCCCTTTCTCTCTCTCTCTCTATCTCTCTCGCGCTCTGTCTGTCTCTCGTCATCTGTAGCACTCGGGAGACACTCGCCATCATCATTGTACTCGTCCTCATCGTCGTCCTCGTCCTGGTCGTCCTCATCGTTGTTATCCTTATCATCATTAACTTTGGCTTTGGCAGTTTGTCGCGTCCGTCGTTCACATCGATAGTCTCACGGGCTTTCGGCTCTGTTCAGTTCTTGTGCGTGGAGCATGATACTTAGAAATCTACTGGTAATTATTATCTACCAATCCACAATACTTTCAATACTTCTATTCATAGCCTATGTGTGTGTGTCTGTTTGTGTGTCTCTCTGTGTGTGTGTGTGTGTTTGTGTGTGTGTAAGGGACACCTTATCTATGTCAAGCAGCAGCAACAAGTGGGACATCTTCAAAATCATCTGGCGTTTACCTTATCCTCTCTCTCTCTTTCTCTCACTGATTATGTATATATATATTCTCTGATTCTCTACATGTATATATCTCCCTCTCTGACTATATATAAATATTGATTCTATATATATATATATATATATATATATATATATATCTCTCAATCTATCCACATACCTGTAACTCGAGAGTTTATCGGACGTAGAATCTGATCAGTTGCAGATCAGAAAATGTTGCAAATTTATATATATATATATTTGTATATACATGTATATATAATAATATGTTCATCGATGATCATAAAGACATCACATTTCAAATACTTCAGTGCTCATTTCTCGATTACTAATAGCAATAAAAGATAACATTTTCATTTGGAACTCATTCTTAGCCTATTCCTACTTCTTTTCGCTAATTGCGTATAGGGTATCTGCCAGTCAAGCATTTGCCTGCGCTTCACATTCATACTTAACCACTTTTGAGGTTTTCTTTTTGTTTTTTTTTTTTATCATGCTGTGTGTTAGTTCTAAGCTGACTTGACTTGACTGCAAAGAACAAGAGCAAGAGAGAAAGAGAGCGAGAGAGAGAGATAGATTGAAGAAAAAGGGGGAAAGAGGTAGTGAAAGAGATATGGGAAGACAGGCAAAGTTTCAGAACCAGTTTATTCGGTAAATTTTTATTGATAAATGCACCTTCCTGCGAATGTGTGTGTGTGTGTGTGTGTGTGTGTTGGTGTGTGTGTTCGCGATTGATTGTAGAACTGGATTATAATTGTGACTCAAATGCTGATGATTCAGTTGCAACAGAATCCCGACCCAGACCAACATTAACATTTGCCTGTAAACAAGCACACCAACACAGGCATACACATTCGCACACACATACAAACATGCATACACACATACATACATACATACATACATACACACATACATACATACATACATTTAAGCATAAACACATACATAAATACATACACACATACATACATATATGCATAAATACATACATACATACATACAGGCACAGTCAGAGGCCAGGTCCTTATTTTCAAACGAGAGTTGAGTTGAGCTAGTGCGCCTTCAGGCATTCAACCATTTCATCATGCACTCACTCACACACACACATACACTCTCTCTTTAGAGCAATATATGTGCTGGCAATTCACTCCTTTATACGACTCCCCCCCCCTCTTTTCTTTCCTCCTCTCCTCTCCGCTTCCCGCCTCTCGCTAGCCCCTCTCTTTCACGCTGCGCATTACTTTGGTTGTGCTTTGCCAAGCTGCTTTTCCTTTTATTTTGCGTGGCTCATTCGCTGTGTTGAGTTTGTTGATTTTTTTCGTTTTCTATTGCTGCTGCTGCTGCTGCTGCTGTTAACGTTGACGTTGACGTCGACGGCTTTGCTGTCGCTGCTACTGCTTGCTTGTTGGCTAGCTGGCTGGCTGGCTGGTGCGCGCACACACATACACACCTCATGTATATACAACATTCCTCAGTACTTGAAGCGCCTCCGGAAGTGATGGTTTTCATCTGCCGCTCGTCGCATTTGCAACAGCTGCTTTAATAATAAGCCTCCAATCCAACAACGAACCGACAAACGACAGCCGACGCGCGACCCCCTTTTGCAGCACTGAGTTGCTCTGCTCTGGTTTGCTCTTTGCGCAGGCTGGCAATCCGTCTGTCTGTCTGGCAGTCAGTCAGGCAATCGGGCAGGCAGTCAGCGAGTAGCAGCAGCTACTACACACACAAGTTATTATATTATCTATCTATCGCAGTTCGCCATCGTCGTCGTCGTCGTCGTTGTTGTTGTTACGCACGGGAATGCGCAGCAAAAGATACGCCAGCGACTTGAGTCGCATTGTCAGCGCCGGGAAATCGGTGAGCTAATCTCTAATTACATTTTCTAATAAGTTTTGCAAAAATTAAACAAAAAAACTTAAAGAAAAATCCAAAACGGCTATTACACAAATTTTCGTGGTGATATAAAAAAAAAAAAGAAAAAAAAAACAAGAAAAAACAAAAAGCAAGTCAGAAGAAAACTAACAGCAGCTGCAACAACAGCAACACCAACAGCAACACTGACACATGCGCGAGAGTCAACGAGCGCTTTATATGTCGCTCTCGCTCTCTCTCTCTCTCGTTTTTTCTCGCTCTCTCTCTCTCTCTCTCTCTCGTTTTTTCTTGCTCTCGTTTTTTGTCACTCTTCTCCACGGTGTCGTCTCGTTTGTCTCTCGTCTCTCGCTGTTGTTGAGCTTTTTTTTTGGTCGTAACGGCGTCTTTCTTTGCTATTTCTGCTGTGCGCCTGTTACATTCTGTAGACTGCAGCGTCATTGCAGCGACGCTGGCCGCAATGTTATTGACGTCGCTGACCGACAAGCTCCCCAAGCACAATAACCAAGCACTACGAACTTTCAACATCACCAACAAAAAAAAAACAACAAACAAAAACAACAACAGCAATATTATTATCATTGAAATGTAACAATACAAAAATTTCTTTAAAACGTGCGACACACCACGGGAAAACCACAACAGAAATATCAGCAAGCAATACTCTCACACACACACACTCAGTTTAATGATGTGCTGAGCGCATGAAAAATTCCTGTTGTTGCTGCTGCTGTGGCTACGGCTGCGGTTGAATTTGAATTAAATTAAATTTAATTTAAATTAAATGTTGTTTCCTTTTAGACATTTACAATTACACTTTCACATGTTATATATAGTTTTAATCTGATCACTGTGAGAGTGGCAATTCACGATTAGAATAGAATGATAACATCCAAACAACATCCAATTTGACATCATTTACACAACGTGAATGCATACATAAGTTGTTGTCAGTGTACATTGCTTTTAACGAGTACCCTTTCTTAAGCTCATTTTTCCAATTGGCAAATTGGTTCACCTTTACTTTTAAATGTGTCGCAATATGCCCGTTATATTGAGAACATTTGTATGTATACAAAAAAATAGTTACACATACATACACGCTTATATGTGTGTGTGTGTGTTTGCCATTCGTAGTCCGCTTTGCCTTTTTCTGGTTCTCGGTACTTGATTGTCTATGTATAGGGGGTGTGGGGGAGCTCGGTATTCGGTCGCTCTGACGACGACGATGGTAATTCGCATTTGTGTCGTCAGTTTGCCTGCTCGCCTTTCTCAACACCTAGCATTTGGCATACGCGCCATACAACAAAATTCTGCTCATAAATAGTGTGTAGGTAAATATTGTGTGCCCTGCTTACTTGTTTTATATATTTCGTTTCGTTTACACTGTGTTCGTGTTCGCGGTGGTGGATAATGTGAATGGGGTTCCATTAAAGAGCAGTTTAAACTTGTCAAGTATTTCAATTTAAAATGGTACAAACAAAAATATATATGTAAATGTTAAGAGCAGCTGTTAAACAGCAAGCAAAAATTATATCGATATAACGAGAACCACTTGCTAAGCTGACCGAAATATAAAAACGTCTCTTCAAGCATTCATTTCTAAAGAGCAAGAGAGAGAGAAAAAGAGAGCGAACGAGAGCGCAAGAGAGAGAGAGAGAGCAAATGAGAGCGTAAACAACGTAGAAGAGGGCATGAAATTGCGCCATTAAATTTTAGGGCTGTCGAGTTTCAAACTAAAAGTTAAACTAAATCTGAATGCAGATAAATCCGAAATGTACAACACATAACTTCGCGTTGCGTGCATTAGAATAATTGTTACCTCCTTACCCAACTGTGCAGTCAGTGAATCAGACTCACTTATGGCTAGTACTTAATACGCCAACGGCATTTGAGCACTTCGACAACCCTGTTTGCTTGAGGCGCTCTCAAACAAGTCTCTCTCGTTCGCTGCATTGCAAATAGAAAAAACATTTGTACGGGCCGGCCGGTTGACTGTTGAGAATCTGTTGACGCCGCAGCGCTGCCTGCTGCGCTGCCTGGTTGCCTGTTAAATTGGCGGTTACACGCGCGCGTCAGGTAACGCGCGGCGGTGCTGGTAGTGGTGCTGTGTCTCTGTTGTCTGTTCCCTGGCTGCGTGGGTTCAGGTTCGGGTCGGACTCTGTCCGACAAATGGTGGGTTGGTTTTCTCTTTAGTCTGGTTGCGTTTGAAGTTGGCTTTGGCTTCTTGCCTGTATGCCTGCTTATCAGCTCAAAGTTTATCGATTTTTTCTGTTGTGTGTGTGTGTCGTGCTTTATGCCGCTCACGCTCTGTGTCTCAGTGCCGTGCCGGGCGACGACTGCAGTTGGCAATCGTCGCTGTACTGTTGCTCGCTGTGCGCCTGTTATTTCCCTCGAATATCGAATCTCGGTTTCGATGAGATTTTACTGTTTTTTTTTTCTTTTTCGCCCGACTGACAGTCAGCCATTTAAATTTTAATGGCTGGGTTTTGTTTTTGTTTTTTGTATGCTTTGATGTGTGTACATTTCAAATTATTTATTTATTGTACGTACATACATTGTGTTGCTATACTTGCTTTCTTTAACGCGTGCAAGCTGTCTGCCTGCCTGCCCTGTTGTCACGGTCTCTCGCCGGAGACTCGTTGGCATTGTTTTCGTCTCGTTAACTCGCCCATAGCAGCACACTTACCTTCACCACATTAACTCACCACGACGACGATGACTACATACATACATACATAACATGCTAATGTGTCATTGTATGCGGGAGGTGGGGGTTGAGTTGGCTGGGTGGGCGAGAACTGTGTTCAGCTTTGATTTCATCATTTACCACATTTAATTCCATTTAAATGAAAATGAACTGTAGTCGATTACCATCGCCTGGGGCCACCCCAGACTCAGCCCAGACACCAAGACCAAATCGTTTGGAGCTCCGACTCTGCGCGTGCAAACAACACGCCATGTAGCCAGTCGGCCAGCAACTAAAATGATAACACGACAAACGGCAACGAACCCCAACAGCAGCAGCAGCAGCAGAGACAGAGGCAGTCAACATTATTTCACCAACAACAACATCAACCGCCACTCAACAACAGTCAAGTGCTTTGCTTGCCCAGCCAAAGCAGCGTGTGAAATATTTCCTACAAACACACACACACACACACAAACCAAGCAAAAAAAAAAACTACGAAAAAAAATACCGAAACCCGAAGAAAAAACAAACGACAACAACGACCGACAAAATTGCAAAGCTCTCAAATCAGTGTCGGTGGCTGGCGGTAGAGGCGGCGTCGCATCGTATCGTTGTATGAATGCTCAAAGAGCAATACACCAACAACAACAACAAGCACAACGGGAGACAGCACAAATCCGAAACCAGAACACATGATTAGCCTAGTAAAACGAAACGAGCGACGACGCGACGCTGCAGCGCATTGCGGGAGAGCACTTTTCAGTCTCCGAACAAAGCTTTTTTTTATGCTCTTACAGTTTTAGTGCGATGTGTGCTACACAGTGGGACAAAGCTGTTAGATTTTTAGTCAAATTTAAATTTAGTTTTCTTTTCAAAAGTTAGACACCTTAATATTCGTATATGCTGTACCTATTAAACGTTTTCAGAAAAGGTTCCACTTAAAATAATAATAACTGTTCATAATATGTTAACTGTTTATTTTATTTACACACTTTCCATAATTTATCCTATAAGATCTTGCGTAAATTTCAAAAACTGTTTCAACCATTATTCATAAATGTTTCGACTATTTTTGAACATTAGGAATTTGCAATTTGTATGTTTCTTTAAGTGTAGCAATAAATGACCGAAAAATAAAATGTTCAAAATATTCGATTTTTGACCAGTGTGCATAGGCCCCCCCATCGCTATGTGTGCGTAATTGAAAACCGGTTGCACTGTTTACCGCGAGATAGAGGGAGCAAGAGCTAGAGCATGCAAGTGAGCGAGCGACCGATAAGAAGGTCGTCACCGTCGTTTAGCCGAACAAGTGTTCGTGTTGCTCTCTCTGGCTCGTGTCGGCAATGCGATGTCGTCGTCGTCGACGTCGCCATCGTCGTCAGCCATAACCGGAAGGTCGCCTTTACCACAACATTTATTATGGAAAAATCGCGTAATCACTGTCGTATCACATTTTTTGCAGCCGACGTCGTCGTCGCTGCTTTCGTCTGCCTGTCTCTCTGTGTTTGTGTGCGTGCGTGTGTGTGTGTGTGTGTGAGTGTGTATGTGTGTGTGTGAGTGTGTATGTGTGTGTGTGTGTGTGCATGGGAGAGTGTGTTGCTTTTATTTTTAGCGTCAGACGCCGCTTGCCAACTTCAAACTTGTTGCAAGTCGTTAGTTGCGTGTCTGATGTACGGAATGGGACTTAACATTTATATTAAAGCTCTTCGAGTTCGTTTTTATTTATTATATGTATTTTTGCTGGGCTCTCATCGAGTGCGAGTTGTTCGCCTGATACATGACCTTTGTCGAAATAACGAAATATGTATGTATATGATGTATATGTATGCATGAATGTATGTATATATGTGTGTACATATATGCATATAAAACTAAATACTTCCAGGCTGATATATAAAGCCATCTGCAGCTAGTCCGGGACATCGACTACACTCAGATACATATGTATTCCAATGCATACCATTTGTGGGTTCAACATTTGTGGCAGCTCTTTGGGGTTGCCTCCCACGAGTCCACCACACATTCCCACACACACACACACACACACACATTCGGAAGCATATGTGTAAATGTGTGTGTTTGATATTTTCTGCAGCTTTACTAATTCTCTTGTATGCTAGGCATTCAAAATATTCGATAACTTACGAATCGATAAATATCGAATTGAAAACCAGTAGAAAATTGAGATTTTGTTTTAGGCACCGCATTGATTATTTAAATTTATGCATGTATTTATATATATATAATAAATTTTACTTCTTTGCATTAAGCTTAAAAGTATTTTCTCGAATTATAGGGTATCTGCACGACGAGCACTCGTCGTTTGTTTGCTTGGTTTTTTTGTTTTGTATGCAGCATGGAACATGGAAACGGCACCTTGCACCTCGTTGGCTGCTGTCCATTTTCTTATTGCATTTCGCACTGGAATGTGCTCCACACGGATGCTGTGTGGCAGGCCAGTTGCATGTTGCATTGCGCGCACACACACACACACACGAATATACATACATATATATATATATATATATATTTATTTATATATATACAGCTACTGTGATACATCGAAGCTCTGTCAAAGGCCATGGACCAAATCCGGCGACTGGTTCCTGTTTGTTGCTGATGATTTGCAAAGTGGATTTTGTGTAGTTGACGATTGTTCGACTTGCAGCAGTTTTAGCTGTGGCCGTGGCTGTTGTTGTTGTTGTTGCCTTGCCTCACGCTGCAAAACTGGTTACTGTGTCTGAGTCTGTGTTTGCAACTTTGCCATAGAGCTTACCTTCTTTTTCGCTCTCTGTATAACTATCTCTCTCTCTACATCTCTCTCTTTCTATCTTTATCACTCTTGCTCTGTCTGTCTGCTCATCCATTTTAATTTTTCTGTTTTTTTTTCTGTTGTATTTTTTCGCCATATACGGCCTGTCGCAGCGCTCGCGCTTTGCACTTCCTTGCTGCCCCTTTCCCCCCTCCCCTTTCCCCATCCCCCCTCCGCTCGCCTTAATAACAACTACAGATGTACATACATATGTACATGGGCACATAGATACACAGATACACAGGTAGATAGGTAGATATATCTATGTATCTATAACTATGTAGTTTTTGCATTACGATTCACGCTCGTCAGCTGAACAATTAGCGCTACTTTCGCCCCATGGTGACCTGACCTCAACACACCACACCCAACCACACCACACTACACCATACCTGACCTGAGCTGAGCTCAGCTGACCACCCACTCAATCAATTGGTGAATTACTCGTGGAAACGCCATAGCTCTTTGAGCTTTAACAAATCTCCCCAAGTGGGTCAATGAACTCTTCGTTTCACATCGAAATAAATTATTAAATAACAATATAAAAATATACAAAATGAAATCCGATAGTTAAAGCTAAAAAAGAAAACAAAATCGATAAGTTTCTTGATTTCAAATGATTGGCAAGACGAAAGCACAGTTAAAACCCACTTTTTTTTTTATCTAGATACAATTGTGTTGAGTGGCATTTGTAGCAGTAATTTGACGTTACTAATAATTTAATACCGTAAATACCACTGAATTATTATTGAAGTGATGTTCTCATTGTACTCATTGTTCTCATTAGCTGTCAGTTAATTAATTAAATACCAACTAAGACTGATGTCTGTCTGTTGTTGGCTTCTGGGCTTTGCTTTGTCTTTCACTGGATATCAAATCCAGTCGATATCTGGTTGTGTTGCGGCCCTTTCAAATGGAGGGGCGATTTGTCTTCGCTATTTTCAATATATGTGCACACATCTAGTTTGTTTAGGTATTGTTGCGACTTGCGATACCAATCAAAATCAATGTACACATTATAATTAGAGCGCCCAGCGGCGCCATGAACAATGATATGCGTGAGGGGAGTGGGTGGGTGGTGATAGTGGGGGGAAGGGGGGATGTTTGTGTATCTGATTTGTATATAGACAGTTTGGTTAAGAGATGGGTTGCGAGTGGGGTTGGAGTGTTGCTGTGGCTGTTGGTGCAGTCTTGTGGAAGGCTGCCATCGTCATCATCATTATCATCATCATCATCATCATCATCATCATGGTCGTCGTCGTCGTCGTCGTCTATTAGCTTCAAATGCAATGGTCCATAGATTTGAGGCCAGGCAATGCAAAAGCAGCAACAGCAGCAGCAGCAGCAGCAGCAGCTGCTGCAGCAACATCTTCGTCGTTGTTGTACGTTGCACGTTGCACGTTGTACATGCGTGTGGGTTATTATGCGCGGCGCACACGATTCGACAGCGCTGCCCCCGAACAACAACCGACTGGCTTGGCTGCAGTAGCGAACTTGCAACGCCAACGACACGTCGACATCGACATCGACATCAACATCGGCATCGGCATCGACGCAGCGCAACGCAACGCAAAGCAAAGCACAGCAAAGCAAAGCAACCGTCGACCACTTCATCATCATCGACAAGCTGGCATTGTTGCTGTCGCGTCGCGTCTCGTTGGTTGGCTAAAACAAAGCGCACAACTAGCAACAGCAGCAGCAACAACAGCAGAAGCTGTAACAGCAACAGCAGCAGCAGCACCACAAAGGATGACTTCTGCTTGCACAGCAACAACAGCAACAGCAACAACAACAACAACAGCAACAACAACAGCAATAGTAACAGCAACAACCATAACCATAACCACAACTAACAAGAACTGCCAATAAGAATGCACTTTAGAATCGGGTACAGCATCAATATTTGATACGAGCAACGTTTTTAGTTTGAACTGTTTTCCTCTCAAATCGAGTGGCATTTTCCAGTTAACAGTAAACATATATAAAACATTATCTTCTTAACTGCTGCTCCACTCAATGGCTCGAAAGCAAAATGTTTTTCATTTATATTCCATAGTTGGCTTGGTTAACTGATTTGATTGCAAGCATTATTCAAAATTCACGCTTAACTTGAGAGTTGGCAATTGTTGGCAATATGTTGGCCTAAAATAAAAAACGTTTTTCCTAAGCACTCCATTGACTTGGCTAATACGTATTTGTATTTGGTAGTCGGTCGACATGTTTGTCAACACTCAACACTCAAATTGGTTCGACTAACCGCCAAATTGGATGCGTGTGTTGGGCAAGTAAATTCTTAGCTGCAACGCAATTGCTGCCACCTGCGCAAGGTGTGTGTGTGTGTGTAGTTGGTCTGCAGATGCCTTTTGTCATGTCCAAGTCCCATGTACTTGCAACATTGCAACGTTGCGACATTGAGCTGTGAATGGTGAATTACTTGTTACACTGGCCAACGTGTCGTATATGTAATTGTTAAGGTTTTTGGGGTTAGGGTTATGTGCTGAGAGGGGTTGGAGGGGGCTGGTGTGGGGAGTAGTGAGGTGGGTTACTCTAGGCTGGGCTGTTGCTGGTTAGCTGGCTAGAGCTGGCTAGAGCTGGCTGGTTGACCGACTGGCTGGCTGACTTGCTTGGACCTACAACGTAAAATAAAAATCTGCGCATCGACGTCTACGCATTTGGAAGTTTTCAGCTAAGTTGGCAAAAGCGCTGTCGACGCTGACGCCAGCAGCAGCTGCGTGCACTCGTGTGTGTATGTGTGTGTGTGTGTTTAAATTGAAAATGCGACTAGGCGAAAGAGATGCTTTGCCCTGCCCTTCCCTGCCCTGCCCTGCTCTGCCCTGCTCTGCTCTGCTTTTGCTCTGCTTTTGCTCTGCTTTTGCTCTGCTTTTGCTCTCTGCCTAACCCATCCATTTTTGACTCGCACACCTCCTACACACTCCCTGACTCCCTGGCTGGCTGGCTGGCTGGCTGGCTGGTTGGCGTCCTTTGCATCATCCCCGCTGCTGCAACAGCGCCAAACTGGCAGTCGTTAGCCACGCAGCTCGTCGTAGCCACGCAGCTTGTAGCCCCGGTGTTGCTTTGTACCCTGCCCACGCCCAGTCCAGTTGCTGTTGCTGTTGCTGTTGTTGTTGCTGTTGTTGCCGTTGGTGTTTTGCCGTTTTCTTCTGCTGCTGCCCGCTACGTCTGCTGGCGTCTGTTGGCGTCGACGTCGTCGTCGTCGTTGTTGCTGTCGTTGTTGTCGTTGTGGCTGCGTCTGCGTTGCGTTTGCTGAATGCAAAACGACGTCAGGCAGTCGCAGCAGCAGCAGCAGCAACAGCAACAGCAGCAGCAACGCAGCAGCAGCAGCAGCAGCTGGGCCAGAGGCAGCAACAGCAACAGCATCATTCAGTTTCAGTCGCAATTCAAACGCCATCAAAATCAAAACGGTAACGAAAAAACAATTTTTTTTTTTCTGTTCGTTTGCCACAATGTGCAAATGTGTGCAAGTGTGTGTGTGTGTTAGTGTGTGTGTGTTAGTGTGTTTAAATGTGTGTGTCAATGTGTGTGTGAGTTTGTGTTCGTGTTCGTGTTTTTATGCACTGCATTTTGTTTAAACAATTTTTGATAAAGCGCAAATAGCATAAAGTGAGTGAGCTACGAGTAATCGAGAGCAACGACGACGATGATGATGATGATGATGATGATGATGATGACGATGACTACGACGACGACGACGTGTACGTGTGAGAGAAGCAAATGATGAGCAGCATTGCTCTGCTCTGAGGTGTGGAAAGCAGCTAAGCGCTCCGTTGAGAGACGAAACAAAATGACAGCGAGAGAGAGAATGACAGAGAGCGAGAGCGAGAGCGAGAGCGAAAAGAGAGAGGGAGAGGGGGTAGAGAGCGACAGAGAGCGAGAGAGCGCAAGAGAGCGCCAACGAAAACTGAACAAAACAAAGCGAAAAAGCAATGTGCAAAAAAGAAAAGAAAAAATGGACAAAAATTATCGCCAAAGTGACGTTGTTGCTGCTGCTGCTGCGGCGGCAAAGGAACATAAAGCGTGGAGATGGAGTGCTTGGGGAGTACCAGGCCATGTCTGTCTGTGTGTGTGTGTTTGATGTCGGTTAGCGGGGGTGTAGGAGCGTGGAGAGTGGAGGGGGAAGGGTAGGGGGGAGACGTATGAAACCCACCATCTTTAACTGGAAAGAAAATTTGTGCAAAACAACTGTGCAAAATGGATGCGCAAAAATGTGGGCCAAATTTTTGTATGCTGTTTTTGAACCACAATTGCAAAAACGACTGCTGCTGCTGCTGCTGCTGTTGTTGTTGTTGCTGTTTGCTGTTGTTGCTGTTCAGTGTTGCAAAATTTCACTTTTTTATCGACAAATTTGTTTGTTGTTTCAGCATCAGCGTTGAATTTTACTATTTGTTAGCATTTTCCCGCTTTTTATTAAGGCAATGTTGGAAAATATAATCGGTTTAGTTGTGTATATATATATATAAATAGATATAAATATTAATATCGGCTTAGATATATAGTTGGCTGATAAATATGACAAGTTTATGTTTTTCATCGTGCATAGAAAATGTAAACATTGGAAAATGCAGCTAAAGTCACAAGCTGACTATCAAATCAAATCGGATGTATCAGATATGTACAGCTTAACACCCACAACCACAGTTGACAGATCGAATTATAGTTAATTTTGCCAATTACAAACTCATTTACAAGTTTTATTTCTTATCCAATCAAAATCCACTCGAAACAAGTTGCATTTCAGCTTGCTTGGTCCCCATTGGAATGTAGTACATATATATATACATATATATATATATATATATGTCTATTTATGGAGTAATACGTGTAGTGTGTCTCCATTTGACAATCGTATAGCAAAATGTGTCATACAAAAATGCTACCAAATATTTTTTACAAGCTTTGCTTTTGCTCTTTTTTTTTGTTGTACTTTTTGAGGCCTTTTTTTAATTTTCATTTATTTATTTTTTTGCTTTTTTGTTTGCTGGGTCTACACATACATATAAATAAATATATATATTTTTGTTTGTGTGTTTATGTACATATTCACATATAAATACATTATGTACACGCTGACGCTGGCGCTGACGCGATTTCGCATTCGCCACACAAAAAAAATGTAGAAAAAAATACCCAAAATGTATCTGCAAACTTGTGTGTGTGTGTGTGTGTATCTGTTGAGTAGCGTCGACGTTTTCGTACAACAAATCACGTATTCGTTTGTTTCTTGCATAAAACCGCAGCAAAGATAACGGTTTTTGTTGTTGTTTTTGTAAATAGGCGAGAATTGCGAGTTATCGCGGAGGCAGCGGCAAAGGCAGTGGCACCGGCAGCATCTATCTGTATCTATTTATGTATATATGTATGCCTCTCAACGCATATAGCCAGCTGTATCTGGTTATATATCTTTATAATACATACACACACTTAAATTGTTCTATTGCAAATGGGCTCAAATAGCTTTGGCCCCACGGTGCATTGGCATTGTCAACCAGCGTTTGCCGGTTGTGTCTACCAATCCAACTCGTTAAATTGCTGCTGCTGCTGCTGTTGCTGTTGCTGCTGGATGCTATCATGAGTCTTAACTACAGTAGTCACTGCCCAAGCACGCCGCTGACACATTGCTGAATTTCCACTTAAAGCTCACTTGAATGAAATATAGATATATATATAGATATATATATATATATATATATATATCATGTATATATATCATGTTGTATCACAGTTGAGTTTGAGCTTCGCCTTAAATATTATTTTGATGATTGAAAGTCGTTTTTTAATTAGTTGAGTGTGGCTGGTGCACATCGCGTGGTCATCACTGTGCCCATATTAATCTATCTGCTCATTTACCTATCCACATGCATAAAAAAAACACACACACACACTCACATATTAATATATTTATATATATATATATATACATGTATAGAGGCATCTACCTACGTAGATGGCTGGCAGAAGATGGGTATCAGCATCAGCAGCAGCATCAGCTACGGCGTCAGATTCAGCGTCAGCATCAGCATCAGCATCACTGCAGATATTTTTTTTCTTATTACATTTAATACAAGACTTTACAGATACACACACACACACAGAGACACACACACACACACAGACACAGAGACACACACACACACACAAGCAGAGAGATACATGGGTGGGCTGTTTGTGGCTGTTGGTAACAAGGGAGGCGTGTGGAGTAGCATTGCAGACGGGGGAGCGTGAGGGGGGGCAGCTTCTTGTTGCTGTTGTTGCTGTGTTTGCTGTTGCTTTTGCTGCTGCCTGTCGCACATTTGCACTCACGTCGAGTCACAAAATGAGCGAGCATTTTTCAAAGAGCCGTTGTCAAGGCACAACTCAGTTTGCGGTGAGGTTCTAGGTGGTGGGGGGAGGGGGAGGCACAATTTTGTGGGCTAACTGTGTAACCCCTCAAGACCCTAGGCCCCCCCTCCCCCGCCCGCTCCACAATTCATGTGGCCGTCTTTTGGTCCAGTGATTCAGGCAATTCAGGCACTCGGCTTAATCGACCAGTCCCCGGCTCGACCCAACAACGTTTGTCGCTTTCGTTTCCCTACAGACAACCTCTTCTCGTTCTCGCACAAAAAATGTGAGAGACTGCGACAGAGCGAGAGCGAGAGAGCGAGAGAGAGAAAGAAAATGAAAAAGAAAGCAAGAGCGAGCGAGAGAGAGAAAGAGAGCGACGAGCAGTGCACATTTAAGGAGTCAAATCAAATCAGCGAGTGCGACTCGACAGATAACAAGTTTACCATTAAGTTAATGCGACACTGCAAACTGTATCATCAACATCGTTGCACACACAACTGTGCATAGCTAGTTGTGTTATCGATCACTCTGTCATATCGATAGTTGAACATTGGATTAGCAGCGATTCCATTGATCGATGCCGCACTTAGTTGTGCTCACTTTGCATTTAAATACATATATATACATATATATATATATATATATATATATAGATCAGTTTGATATGATTGACATGCATCGCTGTTGACACAAATTGATGTGTTTTTACTGAAGTCTGTTAACTTTGTTGAAATGAAGAAGCAAATAGTCTTAGTCTAAGCGTCGCATACTTTTCTTCCTCTTTCTCTTCCTCTTCTTCTGCTGTTATTTTATTATTTTTGCTGTCGATGCTTACGTCGCCATCGACTGTTCCTCTTCTTCCTCTCCTGCCTCTGTTGCTGCTGCTGCTTCTTCTTCCACGGTGGCAAATATGACTTCAACCGGTTAAAAAAAAAAAAATGAAAGAAAAGAAAAAGAAAAAAGAAGCATTTACTTTGGCTTGGTCTGGTCTGCCTGACCGCCCGCCCTCCCGCCCGTCCCCACGCCTGCCTGCCTGCCTGCCTGCCAGCCACTGACTCTCTTTTTGTGTGTGTGTGTCTGTATGTGTGTAAGTAGGTATGTATCTATGTCTGTTTAGATACAGATACATTATGTAAAAATGGCGAGCATGCCAAGTGCTCTTGTTGTTGTTGCTGTGTTGTTGTTGTTGTTGCTGTTGTTGTTGCTGCTCTTGTTGCTGTTGTTGCTGTTGTGACTACAGATACGGCAACGCTGACGACAACGGTTCAACGTATGTACATACAAACACATATATATACATACATACGTACACACATAGTGTATATGTATATATGTATATAAGGCTTTTGGGGGTCTTCTGTATGCCTAGCTACAAATTGTTGTTGTTGTTTTGCTTTTCACGACTACACTTTAACAATTCATTATACATACTTATCAAGCATATAGACACAGTATGTATATATGTACATATATATATAAATATATTTATATATATGTATGAATATACTTGTACAATACATTTTTTTTATATTATCTCGGGTGCATTTGTACTCGCTCATCTCATAGCTCAGCAAGGGAAGTGCCCAAAAAAAAAAACAAAAAACAAAAGCAAATGGGGAAAAATATCAAATAGGTTTGCCCTAGTTGAATTTGCTCGACTCGCTGATACCCTGTTGCAATCAGATCTTCAGTGTTTGTCAACTCGTTAACAGCTCTTAAAAAACTTCTGATTTCATTTGCAAATCCAAACAGTTTGTTGATTTTTAACACAAATATTTTTTATTCAAATTTCTTCTATTTTTTCTTTTTGGTTTTTTTTTTTTTTAATTTTATATTAGTTTTTTCCAGAAATGAGTAAGCATACATATTGAGTGTCACCAGATCCCTTCTTTCTCTTGGCAATACCCATAATGGAATAAGTATCACTTTTCTCTGTTCATTCATTAGTTTAGTCATTCACTTATTATTCATAGACACATCAACTAAAAGCACTACATATATATCAAATATATATATGTGTATAAATATATATATATTTGGCTGTGTATTATATAGGTTTATACTTCGCACTATTGCCGACGACTATAACATAAAATACTGATAATACGAAGGAAAATTGGCTCATTGCAATGCATCTGCTTGTATATGCTGGCAAATTGTATACAGTTAGATAATACTAGCTTGCTATTATATCTACATAAAAATAAATATATTTTTCAAGTTTAATAATTGATTTTTGCAGTACGTAATTAAATAAATAAAAAATGTATAACCATAGAAATGGTTATTTCAAATCTTGAATTTCCGAGTTCTTTTATGATGTTTGTTTTATTTATTTATTTTTACTTCAACTGGGGTTGATTTCGCCATTCATAGAGCTGATCAGCATCAGTAAATCAGCGATTTTACCGTTTTGGTTTGGTTTTTTTTTTGTTAATTTTCCATTGTGAAATTGTTAACGTTTCTGAAATTAATTGATTTCATAATGTTTATACTATAACATTTTGTATATTAGATATTAATGTATTGTAAGACTGAAGACAAACATTGTAAAAGCTTTGTACTTTTGTCGACGTTTTTTCTCGCAGTGTGACAAATCCTGTGAAATAAGTCTGTCTTTTGGAAAACAAATTTTGTTGTATTGCATGTCGGCTTATTGTTGTTGTTATTATTGTCGCACATATCAATTAATTGCTTCTGGTTTGCAATTGGTTGTAAAGTGACATCAAATTTGCTGCCACGCCCAGCTGAGAGTATAAATCACTAGTTGCAGTTTAGTTCCGCTTTCGCCATGACAATAAGAACAGTTATACAATTTTCGTTATTGCGCTGTTACTGTTCTATTCTATGTGCGTGTGTGTGTGTGTGTGTATATTCAACAGTCATATTTAGACAATGGCAATGCATTTGCCTATGTACTTACAATAGCATCAAAATTCAGAAGCAAACACACAAAAAATCAAATGCAACTGCAACTGCAAAGGCAAAACCAAAAGCAAAAGCAAATGCAAATGCAAAGTCAAAGGCAACAACAGGAATCAGAACGCCAACATTAAACATACACCGGCAGCAGCAGCGACAACAACAACAGCAGCAGCAGCAGCAACAACAACGATTGTCTTTGCGCCCTATGTCCTCTCTCTCTCCTCTTACTCTCTCGTGCGACACACACACACGCATACACTCTCTCACTCGCTTCCACGCTGTGTGCGTGTATGCAGGCATGGTTGCTGTTGATGGCGTCGCTGTCAGCAGCAGCTGCTGCCTCTGCCACTGCGCTGCTCTTGTCGACGTCGTCGTCGCATCGTCATCGACATTTGCCCAGGCGACATTTGTAGTCGGTTGCGCTCAGTCAAAATAACTAACACAATAACAACAACGCGCGATTTTTGTTTGCGGCAATTTAATTTCTATATACGTACAGTATTTTTAATATATACATACATGCAATATATATGTATGTATGTATGAGTATATACATAAGCGCATGGATTCCCTTTGTTTTCTTCATTGTCAATAACAATATATTTACAGTGTTCCCAAACAACATTTTTTTGGTTATTTTTTTTTTGCGTGAAGTGTCAAAAAGTTGAATATCAAAAGTATTTTAAGGGGCTCACATTCCAATTGGACCTACAAGACATATACATACACACATCCTAGGTATATATGTATGTATGTGTGTGCTTATGGCTGCGATAGCATTACAAAATATAACAGAGCCCATCAGCTGCAGCTGTTCAGCGTCGCAGCCGTTGTCAGCGTCGTTGTCGCCGTCACAGCCGCCGTTGTCGTTGTCGTTGCCGTCGTCGTCGTCGTCGCCGTCGCGCTTTGGTCGTTGATACAATTTTCTTACCTTGAGCCCATTTCAAGTCTAAACAAACCAAGCTTGACAATAACACAAAATTCTGTACTCACACTGTACACTTCCAAAAAGAATAAGAAGAAAATATACAAAAGTAACCAAAAAAAAAACAACAACAACAACTTACTAAAAGTGCGTGCAAAACAAAAATTGCGAAAAAAATTTCAACGCCAACCAATTACAACAGAGATCACGCGAGAGCGAGCGAGCGAAACAGTGTGTGTAATAAAGCGAAAACAAAAACAAAAAGAAAAAGAAAGAGAGAGAGAGAGAGAGAAGTGTAGTATTAATTGTTTATCCGAAAGTGCGACCGTGTGCTTCATTATATTCTAAACAAGAGTATTAAAGAAATAGAAGAAAAGAGAGCGAGAAAAAGAGGATAAAGAAATACGCAATTTCAATAATTTCGGGGTTTTTTTTTTCTTGTGTGCTGTGCCGTTCTGCGATTTGTTTGTATTTTTGATTAAATTGTGTTGTATTTTTATAAAAGAAAAGAAAAGAAAAGAAAGTTCTCCCGTCTTGCGTTCTCTAATACATACGCATGTACGCATACACAAATACAGACACCTTTGAATGTATGTGTAATATACATGTGCAATGCAAAATTGGCAATTGCAAGCGCAAAGCTATCAACAACATTACCAGCATCAGCAACCACTTCATCATCAGCAGCCGCAAAACCAACATCATCAGCAACAAGCATTCGCAATTGTCGCGCAACAGCAACACCAGCAGCAACAACAACAACAACAGCAGCAGCAACAGCAGCAGCAGCAGCAACAACAACAGCAGCAGCAGCAGCAACACCAACAACAGCAACTGCAACAACAACTGCAGCAGCAACATCAACCGTTGCAATTGCAGCAGCAGCAATATTTAAACAGCAACAGCAACAGTTGCAACAACTGCAGCAACTATAGCATCTACAACAATAACAATAACAATTGCTACATCTACAACAACAACAACAACAGCAATCATCTACAATATCATCTCAACAACAGCAGCAACAACAACAATCTTGATGATGACATTTATTATTTGTTTTACAAAGATTTTTATGTAAGTTTTCCAAAATATACAAAAAAAAAAAAAAATAATAAAAATACAAAATGCAAAATGCAAAAACAAACCCCAATCATCATTTGTAGAACCTAATTAAAACCAACTAATTAACTAATATTGGCAGTGGTTCAGGTGTTATTACTATTTATGAATAATGAATAATTATACAGTTTGTGAAGGGTGTCTCCGTCTCTGACAGCGTAAATAGGCAGGTGTTGCAAACGTAACAAACAAACACAGAGACTCTTATCAGTTGAGCGACAATTTCAATATGGGCAACAGCGAGAAGAGAAAGAAGACAAGTTACAACAACAACAACAACAGCAGCAGCAGCAGCAGCACGATTACAAATAGAGCAGCTGCTTCGACTTTTTTCCATGTGATTTCGTTGCTGTGGTAAAATTCCACACACACTAAGAAAATATAAAAAAACACACACACACACACACAACACACACACACATACACACACTATAACTCTGGCTAATGGGACCATTGAACTTTACCAATATGCAATTGATATAATCAGGCAAAGATAAGTTTTAATTAACGAATATTTTTATATTCGTCGTTTTATCGATTTGCTCGCAAACCCAAAAAATAGATTTAATAACTTCGCTGCAAACCATCGCTTTGAGCTTGATACCCATTCAAAAGTGTACACTGCAACATGAAATTGTTGTAGTTGTATTTAATGTGACAATGAGTATAATCTGACTAATATATGATAAATTGCTTAATCGATTCGTTATCACAAAATCTTCACAGTTGCTGCCTAGCAATTCATTCAAGCCATTTCACGATTGACCCACCAAATTATTCGCTATCAACTCGAGTATATATATATATATATATATATATGTATTATATATATTATATTATATATATATATATATATCAAAGCTTTGCGCACATTTTGTATGCGGTTTCCATTGTTTGTCGTTCACTTATCATTTCTCAATGTATTTAAAATTGAAAGGAATTTTTAAGTTTTTACTTTAAATAGTTATTGATAAGAAACGACTAGAAAAGCACTTGCAATTTATGCATTGTGTAGTATTTTATATTATTTCACGCTTAATCTGTATTCGTATTCGTCTGGGAATATCAACAATCTGATTCTACTTCGATTAATTGGCGTTTATTTCCGTGTGAAGCAGAAATTGTTGCATAAAAATCTTAACTAAAAAGTGTTAATTGTGTTTAGTAAGAGCTCTGCTAATTTTTAATTAAATTTATTTATGTGACTATTGATATGTGTATATATATATGTGTATATATATATCTATATGTATATCTATATTGCTCGTCCTGCTGGAATGTTCCGGGCAACGAATCCAGTTCCTTTCCAGCTTAGTCACTTTCTCGACGCGTGTGCAACTGCAACTGTAACCCAGCTGTGGCTGTAACTGTAACAGTTGATAGCTATACAGTTATATACACAGATGTGTCTATATATGCGATAGATAATGCTGAGCAGTCGCACGATGTGTACAGATGCAATTGCTGAAGTTGAACTCTGAATAGTTTGACTTTTTGCATGTATAGAAAAGTAATAACTGTGCGCATCATCTATATATATATATATATATGTATATATATATGTCTAAGCAGCTAAGCACAAATATGTCTACAGACAAATGGCTATGGCTATTTTTATGGCCCACGGAAAAATGCATTTCAATGTCAGTGTCAATAATAAAAACATGTCTCTCGCCTTTTATAGCGACGTCAACTCTCAGCCAGATACAAATACAAACTGCTGAGCACCTAAACGCAACTCTTACAGATCGATCTCTATATACATTCATATATATATATATATATATATATATGTGTATCTGTATCTATAAGTAGATATTAATATGCTTGCCAAATTATGCGTCATTTTGCAGTTACAATTACTCGCATTGCATTATACATATGTATATAAATATGTATATAAATATGTATATATATATGTATATATATACCTTATATATACGTGTGACTATTTGCGTATTTGTATGAGACTTATTTGGGGGTTGGGAACAAGCAGCACCGCCCTGCTGCCAGCAGTGCACCACTTGCTGTCCAAGTGAGTGGATGACTCAGACACCAACAATGAAACTCTTTAACCAATTCGACACGAAGTCTTGCAATACTTTCAAGCACATATCCCGTTAATAAAACCATCTTTCAATCCTAAATCTGAATCGAAATCAAGTATTTATTTGATACACTTTATTTTTGATTACTCATTTAATATTAACATTCAATGCGAATTCAAATTTAGTTGTGCGAGTATTTCGAGATTGCTTGTAAAATGTTTTCAAATCATGAATGGAAATTTCATTTTATAGTTGATCGAACATTTTGCAACCGGGTTGCGTTTTCTCTATTCCCTTATCGATTTAGAAAAAAAAAAGTGCCATTGGCGACTTTGTTCGCTTGATTAGCTCAATGTCATTTCAATCAATGAATTTATGTATGTATATATATATATATATATACTTACATAGATATATATTTGTACGAACAGAGCTGCAGGCCCTCTTTCCCCAACTGTGGCCAAAATGCTGTTGCTGTTTAGCTGTGCGCAGGCATTTGTCGTTTTGGTGCAAAGTGCTTTCGAGATGCGCAGTTTAAGCCCAGAAACTAACCCCCGTTGACCGTCGCCAACAATCTCAGAGACACCCAACCGCTCCGCCTGCCCCCTGCCCCCTGCTCCCTGCTCCCTGCCTTGTCGCAGCCAATATGCTGCTAAGAAACTGCCTTGGCGCAGTTGGATTACGGCACCAATACACAGGCAAAACGATGCCCCAAAACGCACATATCTAATACGTAATTAACATGTCGTCATTTGCCTCCCCCCCCCTACTCCCCCTCCTCCCCCTAAACCCGAACAGGAGTGTTTTCCCTGCCCACAAAACCCTTGGCATATTCGGTTTACGTATTTGCCTCGGCCTTTCGGCAATCTAATTTCATTTATTTGCCCTTTTTTGGAAAGTATTTTTGGTTAAGTATTTTTTTTTTGTTGTTTTGTTCTTTATTTTTGGGTTTACGTTTTTGTGTTGTATTGGGTTTTTTGAGGGTTGATGTCGTTGTGGCTGTGGCTGTTGCTGGTGCTGCTGCCGTCGTGTTGTACACCATCAACATTTCCATCTTTATTCTCGCATCTTCGCCTGCGTCTTTGTCTTTTTGTTTTATCTGCAACCCCTCCCATTTGACGCCGCTATTTAGCCCCTTGTGTGTCAAAAAGAGATAGACAGTCAGAGAGTTAGAGAAATAGAGAGAGAGCGAGAGGGAGAGAGAGAGAGAGGGAGAGGGAGAGCCAACGAAATCCAAAAACAGAAAAACCGACACCAAAACATGAGACAGCCAGCCAGCCAGCCAGTCCGGTATATTCCAGTCAGTCAGTCTGTCAGTCAATCAGTCAATCACTCAATCAGTCAGTCAGTCAGTCTAGCAATATTTTGCTCATTCAATTATTTCTTCAATGCACGCTTATAAAAATATATGCACACACAGACACACACACATGCTTGGCATTTGAACAAGGTAATAGGCACACGCGCAGATACCATTGAATAGATACAGATACATTTACAGAGATTCAAAGCTAAACAGGCACAGTTACAGCTACAGATACAGCTACAGATACGCAGCAACTATTCGCCACACTAACACATGGCAAACGTACAAACATATAAACATACAAAAGATACACATGTATCTAGATACTGATGTATCTAGATACACATGTATCTAGATACACATTTCCGTTTCGCTTCTGGTTCATATCCCATTGCCAAATGACGTACGACAATTTGTACGCAATATGTACTTATCTATCGATAGCCACTTTGCTTAGATTCTCCGTTGAGCAACCAACCAGTTTAAAGAGAGTCGTCGATGCACTTGTGCTGTGCTGTGTCATATCGACAGACCCAGTTTACATTCGGGAATATTCCAGAATGAACTACAACAAGATTCCTCTGTCCCCTGCCACAATTTACCACAATGGGTCAATGGGCTTCTACCTGAATAAAAAAACTTATCTCGGCTACAGATAAAATGGGCATTTCCCACTAGTAATGTGAAAAACTGTATAATGTCGTCCAAAAGTTACAGTAGAAGGCAGCAGCAAACAGCTGCGAACCAATCAAATTGATATATATTCCTGATCGTTTGACTGTCGATTGAGAGACTCGTACAGGCTACGAATATCGATAGAAATCGATTTATATTTTTTTTTCATATCTATGAAACTAATATAACAGCGGCGTGCAGGGTATCTCCTATTCGAGCTGTCTCAACTAGCGCGCTCTGACTTCATATATTTTTCGTATGGTTCTAGAAATATTAATGCCAACAATTGTTTCCAGAGGCATTTTCTTAGCCAACAAACCAGATTCGTTGCGAATGTGCTCGTGTGTCGAACACACATTTTCCACAGGTACAGAGTATCTGTGGCATGCATCATTTCATCTGCTTATATTTTAGGATGTGCTACCCCCTCCGCTCGGAGTTGTGTATCTGTTACGCTAACGGTTAAAGGTGCACTCCTCTCGTTCCTGTCTGTTCCAGTAACGTTTCGTGTGTGTCTGACCTCGTGCAGAGCACAACTTACATAATTGGATGCACATATGTATGTCTGTATGTGTGTATGTGTTTATAGACATACATACATATGTATGTATGCCTTGTGCATGTATACAGCTGTACAGGTACACCTGTAAGCGTGTGTGTGTGTTTTGTAGCTTGGCTCTGTTGCTGTTTTTTCACAGGCACTCTTTTTACATGCCCACGTTCTTCTCCGCTTGTTGTTCGCACAGCTAACCAAGAGTTAAGTGCAGATAGACACAATTTTGTCTATATACACACCAAAGCTATGGCAACATAAGGTATATATATATATATATATATATATATATATATATTCTGGAAAAGGACCAAAAGACGACTCCTCATAGCCATGTCCATCTGCTCAAGCTTGTGTCTTTAAATGTGTAATATTAGTTCTCGTTTACCCCTCGCTGATTAAGTTTATTTGACTTTTATCGATATATATCGATTTCCGACAGCAATAAAAGCCACTAGTTTAAGGGCAATCCCTTCTAAATACTAATAATAATAATATACATTGACATACTATCGATGCACTTGACTTGAATTTGATCAAGATCGCATAAGAAACCAACAAGTTATAGTCCGCAATTGAACCCGTTATCAATCGAAGAGATCATTAACATATACATGCATATGTTATTTACCCTACATCTGAAATGAGAGCACCTTCACTCATGCTTACATTTGAGTTTGAATATATTTAACAACTGGGTTCGGGGTGTTTCGCAGTCGAGCTCACTCGACTATTGCACGCTTGTTAAAAGGAACACACACACAAAGCACAAGGAGATGTGAATCCGAAGCTGCATCAGGAGTAAGATACTCCCCACACACACACACACACATAAACAGTTTGCATTTGCATTTGTTACAGAAAGTTAATATAAATAAATAAAAAATAAAAATAAGAATAAAAATGACGAATCCGCCTGCATAGTGCGTTGCTACGAGTTGAGAACGTATAACTGTATAACCGCACACCCTTCACACACACACACACAACACCCATCACTAACGAAGCAACCAATTAGCAACTATCCCGCTCACTCACACCAGACCACATCGTGGTGCAGTCCCAGTGCCAGTGCTGTGAAGGAGGAGGCGACTGCGTCGGTTACTCTCCTTATATGCATGTATTGCGACGACTCTTGAATTGCGTATAATAATGCCAAATAGATAAGCGCTGTATGCATCTATGAGTGCATATAAATATATATATATATATATATTTGTATATATGAATATCTATGTGTGTGTGTAAGATATATTAGATACATTATAATACTATACACATTAGTCATGCGCTCTTGTTTGTGGCATGTGACAATTGCAATAAATGCAATTGGCAATTTTTGATTTTAATTCGATACTAAATAGTTATTATTGCATGCACACAACATATATCTCTATATATATATAAAAAAACACATTAATTAAGTATTACATGCGCACTATGCCAATTAAACTAATTCAATCGGGTTCACTTTTGTTCTTGTTCCGATTCGATCATTCTGCTAAATGCTCATTTAGCCATTAGCACTTCAAAAGAGTTCCATTATTGAAAAGGGATTTTAATTTTAGATGCGAATGCATAAATCTCGGTTGTCAACAACAGCAGAGTAAAACAAAAAAAAAAAAAACACCAAAACACAATTTGTATCTGAATGCCACTTTTAGTGAATTTAAAATGCATTTTCTCATTAGCAACAATATTAATACAATCGTGAAAACCGTTGAAAATAATCAAAAATAACTTGCAAACGTAAAATGTTTTACAGCTTTGATTGACTTTTGATTTATTTATTTGTTGATTTTAATTCATTTATTTATTCTTTAAATTGAGTTTTATATTTATCACAATTACTAAATATATAGTAAATTATTGATTATTTATTTAACTTGAAATATGGAAATGCATTAATTAAGTTTTTATTTCGTTTCATTTTCTTTAATTAAAATTTAAATTGATTAAAATTGCTTATTTTAAGTTTTTTTTATTGAATTATTTACTATTTATTTAACTTGAAATATGTAAATACATTAATTAAGTTTTTATTGTTGTTTCATTTTCAATAATTAAAATTTAAATTGATAAAAATTGCTTGAACAAAAATCATACATTTTGAGTCAATTATTTAAGGTTATTTGACTTAAATGATGGAAATTAATAACTTTTTATGGCGTTTCAATCAGAGTGTGATGAATCATGCCACAGGTTAAACCATTTATTGTAAGAGACAATTTTTAAATTTATTTCACTGCAGCTCTTGTGTTCTGTATCTTCTCCGGGAGAATGAGAGAGAGCGAGAGCGAAAGAGAGAGAGAGAGACAGGAGAGATAAAGAGAGACGGACTCTGTTGCTCTCCCTCTTGCTGCCTATTGGTTGCCATAGCTGCATATCTTATGTTGATTAACAGTTGGAGCAGTAGTGACCAGTGACGGGGATCGGGTGGATTGGGCTGTGGTGTGTTGTGGGTTCGGGTTTGGAGAAAAATAAAACTCGCCCACGCTTTATCTTGCATGCTTAATTGCAGCATATTATTGCATATTGCACTCCATACATGCACACGCAAATCCATGTGCGTGTGTGTGGACATACATACATATGTGCCCATAATGTGCACACACACATACACACATATATATATATATATATATATATGTATGTATACACACAAACAGCTTCGGCAAAAACAGCTTCTCGGCGTTCAGCTGCAGCCACCGAGCTTTGCATTTGGAGACTTCGGCCTGCTGCTCTGCGCTGCGCTGCGCTCAATCAGCGGACAAAGCTTCGAGTGGTTTCCAAGCTGACGCACATGCGTAAGCTGCGCTGTCGTCGACAGCTGCATTCGCAGCAGCAGCAGCAGCAACAACAACAACAACAACAATAACAATAAATCCGCACACAGGTACAGCAATGAGCAGCAGCAGCAGCAGCTGCTGCTGCCTGCCTGCCTGCCTGCCTGCCTTTAGCTCTGTTTTCGTTTCTGTTTCTGTCTCTGCTTCTGCTCTGCCTCGGCTGCTGTCGTCTGGTCGGTCTTTGCAGCATACAAAAGCTTTTATGCTTCTAGGCAGTTTTGCTGCCAACTTTTCAGATGCAAAAAAAAAAAAAAAATTAAAGAAAAATCCAGCTACTAAAGGAAAAGCAAAAAAATAAATACAAAAAAGAGCAAAATATTGTCCACTTTAACAATTTGATTGTTCTGACTCTAGTAACGGTAGAAGCCAAGGCACTCACACATACATGTACATACATACATACGAACTCAATTCACCAGATATCCGACTGGAATATAGCCTGTCGCCAGTCGCGAATCATATATCATCATATTACAATAAAAAAAAAAAATAATTTTTAATTCGTTTAAAACACTAAACAAAAATCGTTATTTGCACAACTTATTATAATTATTATTTACTTAAAAAATCCAGATTTGACTCAATCCAAATCAATCTCTTTTGAACTGTATAATTTTTTAAACTATTTATTTATGATCAAATAAACGTTTAATTTAATGCAATATTATTTATCAAATAATATGGAAAATATATATATATATAACATATATATACATACGTAAATAAAATTAAGAAAATATACTGAACTAAATTGGCTTAAAACAAATAGCTTTCATCGAGCACAACACTTGTCGTATGGCAGCATTGCTGCTGTTTATGTTTAAGTGTATGTCTCTTTATAAATAAATATATATATATATACATATATATATTTATATATGTACATATTACATTCCATTGTGTTTTCTTCTTCTGCTTTAACTGCTTATACCTTGCTCTTCCCTCCTGTGTTCATCTCATCGGTATGTTTTTGCTGTTTGCTGCTGTTTGTTGTCCTGTTTTTTTTTTGTTTTCTCGTTGTTGTTGGGCGCTTTCCTTAAAGAACATTTTGTAGTTGAGCCTGTACAGTTGAGCTAAGTCCAAGTATATTATGTTATTATGTAAATATATAGAATTATATATATATATATATATACATATATTGAGTGCAAATGGAATAGCGCAAGGCGGCGAACAACAACCACAATCGCAATTCCTTTTCTTACATGTTGTACGTGTGTCTCTTTTGGGGCAGGCAACAACATCCCCAGTCGAAGTAATTACACTTTTCGAACACACTTTGAAACGCATTGAAAAGCTTCCGTTTATGATATATATTTAACAAATACTGGTATAGAGTGGTGCAATCTGCCATCTTTGATGCACTGCTTTAAAGCACAGGCACCGTTGAAATCGGTATACCATCTTATATGCCACGAACAGTTGCATAGAGGTACTCCGGCTGTGGCTGTGGCTGCGGCTGTGGCAATTTCAGAGGCCGAAAATTTGCGGCGCTCTCACAGCTTTTTTTTTTGTTTTATTTTTTCGCATCCATGCATCCGCCAAAATAAATTGAGCATTGTTGCCATGCTGGGCTGCTCTCGCATTTTCTGTCTAACAGAAACACGACTACTTAAAAAAAATCAATAAATTCGGAACGTCTGAGCCAATAACCTTTTTTTCCTTTTTTTTTTGCGTTTTCGCTTCGTTTTAATTTGAAGAGGCGAGAGATGCATAACGTAAAATAGCCAAAAAAAAAAAAAACGACAAAAACAAAATGAGAATGGTTGCTGTTGTTGCTGTGGATGCTGGGGATGCTGCGGGGGCGGCTGTTGAACAGGAACAGGAATGGGTTCTTCCAGTTATTGTTGTTCTTGTTGTTCTTGTTGCTTTTGTCGCTGTCGTCGTCGTCATGCCTACGTACTCGCTTTTCTCCTCATCTTCTTCATCGTCTTCTTCTTATACAGCAGCTCAGCAGCTCATTTATGTGCTGCTCTGCATTTTTCTGCGTCTTTGTCTTTGTTGTACAGTTGTTTTTTTTTTGTTTTTGTTTTGTTCACCTTTATGTTTTAAAATATTGTTCTTGCTGTTGTTGTTTTTTTTAACTGTTGTACACGATTCTTATTCGCCATCATTGTTGAAGTCTCGCAAGATGCTGGTGCGTAATGACCATCAGACAACACCCCACTTTGGCTCAGTGTGCTCGCTCTATCTCTCTCTTCTCTCTTTTTCTCTCTCTCTCTTGCTCGCTGTCGCTCTCTCTCTCGCTCACCCATAAGACAGCTGAAGCTTGAATTTATCGTATGTATCGCATGTGTAGCAACAAGGTGTGACCAGAGCCAGACTCGGCCAGCGCGACTCCATCCAGATTCCATCTGGCTGAGATAGCTGTGAGTAGCCAAAGGCTTACTTAGTTTTCCCAAAAATATTCATCGATAATTATCGATTTTACTCCTAATTAGTCAATTATTATTATTTGGCTTATATTTGATTTATGTATGATTAAAAGTGAATTCAAAGCATTTCAAAGGCGAGCATTTTTGTAAAAAGCGATGAAGAATCCTCAATCCGCGATTAAAGCGATGCAGCATCCCAGGGATGCAGCAGCTTCAAAGGGGGTAGCTATAGGCTCAGAAGGGGGCAAAATGCATTGCAGTGCAGGTAACCCATTTATAATAATAACCAAAAGACGAGCATAAATATTTTGCATTGATTTCATGACGTTGACATCATTTATATATATATATATATGTGTTTATTTATATATATGTATTTATGTATATATATAAATAGATGCACATCGATATTGTTTTGCTCAGTTAACTACAATTTGCAATTACAACGGCATATAAATGTAATTGAAACCCAATTATAATTTTATTTTCCTTTCATCTCATCTGCAATTTCATTTTGCTTGTCCTTTTATTAAATAATAATAATTTAATGAATTAAATTTTCTATTGCAAATTCAAAGCTATCATTTATTGAATTTGTTACAATTTAACGGTCTATGCTGGTTGCATAAATGGTGTCGGTTATCGGTTATGGGTTATCAGTCAGCTGCTTAACTCTTCTTAAAGCATTGCTTTAGTTGCTTTGCACAATTTAATTCTTTCACAGATTTATTTATCTTTGGCACATTGATGTCAACTTGAAAAGGTTACACTTGAAGAAATATTAGGCATAGAGTATCTGAAAATCATCAAGTGAACTGTTTGTGCATTTTAGACAATGATACACGTTCTGCTATGCGGATCGACACGAGCAGTGCTAATCGACCTCGCCGGTACCAAGCAATGCCCCACACTACATCACATAACACAAACGCCAGTCTCCACGCCCAGCCACCCACCACTCCCCGTCCGCCACGGACTGCCCTCGAATTTGCCAGCAATCCCCAACTCGTTGTTGTAGTTGTAGTTGTTGTTGTATGCATAAAGTAAATGTATTTATTTAGCGCTTATCAGTTTACTTTGCTCAATGTGTTCATAGCGGTTTCTATTTATAAGGCGACCAACAATGACAGATACTCGCTATACCTACACACATATATATACATATACATATATATATAGTCACATATATATATATGTATAAAAGTATATATGTACAGCAAAAATTCGTTTAGTTCCCATTTTGTCGTCAGCAAAGAGAATTGTGTACAAATGAGCAAAAAGAAAGAAATAAATAAATAAATATAGCAAAAAACAAAAAAAAAAATACACTTTAATTTTAATTGGCATTAAAGCTATAACTAAAGGTTTATTCGATTTTTGTTTGGCATATTGAAAATTACTCATACGCCACGTTTTGCAATTGCAATTGTGACCCAATTGAAAAACATTTGTTTGCATTTATGTTTAGCATTTTGTTAATTATTGCATGGACTCGACAAGAAAAAAAAACACAAATGTGCGCATTGTTATTGCCCCCCTGTGTGTGTGTGTGTGTGTGTGTGTGTGTCTCTAAAATATTTTTGCGCTTATTGTTTTGTGTCTCGATCTTTCCCGATTCGATTGCGAACAAACTGCAGCAGCAGCAGCAGCAGCAGCCAGCGCTTTGACAAGTGCAGAACTGGTTTTCATTTTATATATTTCTTTATTGATTTTTTCTTTTTTTGTTTTTATTTTTTTACTTCTCTTATTTTTGTTTTTTATTTATTATTTTTTACTTCTTGCATTTCGGTTTTTTTTTGGTTTTTTTTTCGTTTATTTTTTCGTTTTTTTGTCGTTTTTTTTTCGTTTTTTTTTTCGTTTTTTTTTTTTAGTGTTGCATTGTGTTACAATCGGCAAACAAAGAGCGAGCTCGATTCAAAGTGTTGTAAAATGTGCAACAACAAAATGCATCAGTGTCGATTGAGTTCGGTTGCAAACTTGAATATTTAAATGTGAACAATTACCGATGTAGCTGTAATAAATACCGTTTCGAATAGATTTTTGTCAGTTGCAAACAGTTGGCGACACAATTATTGCAACATTTTCGCATTTGCAACCGCAAATTGTGCATCGATGTTCGCAATGGATACAATTCTATTGTCTGCTTTAGCTGCAAGTGTGTGTGTGTGTGTGTGTGTGTGTGTCACTGTTTGTGTGTGTGTGTGTGTGTGTGTGTGTGTGTAACTGTGTGTGTACCCAAGAACAGTTTTACAGTGTTCTCATCTGTGACATTTTTTGTTTACAATTTCGATTGCATGCCACCCACAGATATATATATAAATATATACATATCTAAACATACATATATATATATATATATATATATAAACTCTACATATATATACTCAATATATATATATATATATACATAGGCCTACATCTGTTAACCATGCACTTCCCCTCAGTTTATTTGATCTTTGTCACTTCTCTGCTCGCTGAACTTAATCCAACATTTTTAATCAGAGTCGAAGCTTTTTGATTTTAATTGTTTTTCTTTTTTGATTTTCTTTTTAATTGAATTTTTCTTTATGATGTTGTTGTTGCGGTTTTCTTTCGCACATTTTGCACTTGAGCGACTTTCAATTGAATATTGTGTTTATGCAAACTGAGGCGCATTATACACATATATATATATGTATATATGTATGTGTATGTATGTATGTATGTGTATTTTTATATATGCATGCACTTTATATATATTTATATATTTTTGTTCGCTTAGCCATCAACAAAGCAATTTGCATAGCCACAAAAACACTTTTGCACATTCAAACAAAGCTCTCAAAGTTTTGCAGTCTTTATTGAAATATTGTTGTTGCTATTGTTGTTGCTATTGTTGTTGCTATTGTTGTTGCTATTGTTGTTGCTGCTGTTGTTGTACAATTTGTCATGCCATGCAATCAATGACCAACGCCAATGTGCAGTGTGCAAATTTACATGTAACAAAAAGAAAAGCCAGTGAAAAAAGAAAACCATCAAATGGCAAGCAGGACACTCGTTGAACAAACTATCTTCAAGCTTATCAATCAATTCAACTCTCAGATTGTCATACAACAAAGCAAACAATGCTTTTAATTCTATTCAATCCAATATATTAGAAAAAGTGTCAACTTTTATTGTTAAATTTGAATCGATTCAAATGAAATGATTTAAGAAAAGTTCTGGACAATTTAAGGCAAATCTTTCATAGCATTTTCTTATTGAATTCACAAAAAATACTTTAATTATCTATTTAATATGAAGACTTATTTCTAATGCCCATTTTACGTGTTCTCCTTCTCTTTTCCAGGTAAGTGTCGTCATTCCATTCAAAACGTGAGAAAACACAGTGAGTGAATCGATTGAATTAATGTTGAATCTAAACCAGCTGCAATTCGATAAGTGTTGCAAACTATATTTTATATCGGCGTGGGTTGCCAGGCAATCAAATGCAATTCACAGGGAAACCTTTCAGATCACAACAATTTGACATTATTATTTAATTTTCTTCTTTATTTTTTATGCCTAGAACCTGTCAGAGTGTTGTAGTCGAGTCAGCTCGATTAGAATATATTTTCGACAACAACAACTTGGATGTTTCTTATACGATCAATATGCATATTGTGCGGGGTCATGAAAAGAGTTTGCCTTTAGAATTGTAGCATTTACTGCTATCGTAAATGCGAATGTATCGATAATCGAGAAACGTAGTCAGTTATCGATAAACTAAAGCAAACTTGATCTGCGCCGGGCACACGCAAAGCTGTATGCCAACTTTGTTGTCTGTTTTTAGTTCTTATAGTGATCTTATACAGATCGACGGACTTGGCTATAGCGACTCCAACTGTTGACCCTGATCAGGAATATATATATACTTTATGGGGTCGGAGATGCCGTCTCCTGCAGCCTTTTACATGCATTATACGCTTTTTACCCATTCTTCAATGGGTTCACAGTATAAAAAGAACTTATAAAAAAAGGAAAAAATAAATAAATAATTGTTTTCGATGGGAACTTAATAAATTGTTGAGAACCAAAGTTTGAACAAATTGCCATACATTTTGTGTATACAAGCGATGTGAACTTTGATTGAGTGTGCATAGGCTGCTGTGTAAACAGTTAACCTTCGATGGAGCTGGGTCAATTCCATTTACAGCTGAACTGCTGCTGCTGCTGCTGAACTGCTGCTGCTGCCCAAAGAGTAAAAAATGCTGCCAATCGCAGACCATACAAAATGCTCCCAACACATTGTAGAGCAAATAGAGTTTTAATTTCGAAATGCTTGCGCAAAATCGACAACGATGACGACGATATATAAAATAAACAGCGTCAACCCAACCGAGCTGCTTTACACTATATCCCAGCAGCCGCCATATACATGCAGAGTATATAGTACTATATACACTATATATACACTATATATATATATATATATCTGTTTCTATCTTATGCTTATAAGACGCGACAGTTGTTGCTGGGCGCGCTTCTCTCAATGGGGCTGGGCTCGATGAGTGCCACTTGCGCTGTGTGTTTTTTTAGCGGTTAAATGGAAGTTTGCTTTAATTCAATACTCCTGCTCGGAGTGGGTATTAGATGCGTTGACAGATTCCCAAACTCAGAACAGAAGCAGATCCATTGAAAAGTGTTGTGAAACACGTCATTTATAAGCTGGCATATTTTCGGTGACAGATTCCCAAACTCAGAACGGGAGCAGATCCATTGAAAAGTGTTGTGAAACACGTAATTTATAAGCTGGCATATTTTCGGTGACAGATTCCCAAACTCAGAACAGAAGCAGATCCATTGAAAAGTGTTGTAAAACACATAATTTATTAGCTGGCTTTTTTTTCAGTTGGCCCACAAACAAACACCTCTCGAGTTGTCCACGAGTTGTTGTTGGCGTGTTGTTGCCCTGTCACACTGGGTATCATCTAGTCGAGCAGTTGTCGCTTGTTGTTGTTGCTTTACGCTGCTAACGTGCCATAATCACTTGAATGGAATTTCATAAGCAAGCAGCCAATTGCTAATTGCCGATGAGAAAAGAGAAAGACTGCGCAGCAAAGAGAAAGATAAATGGGGAGGCCGATAAAACAAAACAGCAAAGAAAAAAAAAAACGAAGATAAAAGAGAAGAAAAAAAAAGAAAAAATAAGCAAACTTTTATATTAATTTTTTGCCAGTTAATGTTACTCATACGCAATGTGCGCCAAATATTTTTACTGCTGCTGCTGCTGCTATTGTTGTTGTTGTCGTTGTTGCTGCTGCTGTTGTTGTTGTTGTTGCTGCTGCTGCTGCTGTTGTTGTTGATCTCTCAACAATTTACACGTTCTTTCTTCGCATTCGTGACAAATGATTTCATCGTTGTCAACATCATCATTGAATTTGTCACATGATTTATGCTCATAAATAATACACAACAATGAATAGTCAACGTTTAGTGTAGAGTTGATTTTCACATAGCACAATTGTTGTGCGAGTCGCTTGACCTATTTATAAACTAAGCATACATACATATATATATATATATATACAGATATATATATATAGATATATATATATCTGTACAATTGAGGCATTTACTCGTCCACGTCCAATTGACAAACAGATTTCAATTTCAAATTTATATAGAACTTGTACCACAATCAATTCATATATTTAAATACGATAATTTATAGATTTTACACATTTCTGGTTACTTTTTATTTAATAATTTTAACCATTTTAAAAATCGTTGCTTTCTTTTCTACAATTTCCTTAGTTTTTGCTGGAATTTTTCCAGTCGCTTTTGACAAGTTTTCTATCAGTTGCATGTACACAAATCAATAAGTTGTTAGCCTTCTTGTTATTGTGTTACCCAACACTTAAGGGGCAACAACAAGGCAAAGTGGGGGAGGCGTGATGGTTAAGCAAAATTTGCCTTAGTTGAGACTGCTGGTGCTGGTGCGGGTGCTGGTGGCAAAGCGAATGACTTTATAAAAATATGTATCTGTGCCCTGTGTTCATATGTAGTAAATAATATAAAAGCGTATATAAATGTACCTCTATGTGTGTGTGTGTGTGTGTGTGTGTGTGTGTGTGTGTGTGTGTGTGTGAACAGTGCCACGAATGTTTTGGGGGAGGTGTATTCCAAGGCACAACATGCTGAAGGTTTTAACAGTCGACCTACGTGGCATGCATAAAAGCCAAATCGGTTTTTCTCTCTCTGTGTGTGTGTGAGTGTTGATGTGTGTTGGTGTGTGTGTGTAAATGAGTGTGTCGACTGATAGACAGCAATACAACAAGAATGCTCGCATATGTTTGCCCTTTGGCCATTTCCCACATTGCCTCAGCATTTGACTCTTGCTCCACTATTGGCATTTGCACGACGCGGAGAGGCCACTCTTGCGCAATATATTTATATGTGTGCGTGTGTGTGTGTGTGTGTGTGTGTGTGTGTGTGTGTGTGTGTGTGTGTGTGTGTGTGTGTGTGTAGACACACAATAAATTACACATACGCAGCGTCGTCCTTGACTAAACTAAATCAACTAAATCAGATGAAATCAATAATAAACAAATAACAACAGCAGCATTTAGCAGCTAAAAGCAGCAACTACAACCACAACAACAACTACAACAACAACCACAACAACAACTACAACAACAACAATAAATAATAAATAAATAATAAATCTTGAAACAAGGCAACATTTTGCCTTTTGTTCTTGTGAGCTTTGTCAATTGCAATTTAAATACGCCTCGTGAAATAAATGTGAAGACGACGATTCGCTGATCAGCCCAAGAAGTTGGCTATAAGTCTATGGGATAACAGTGCTTTGCCAGCAGCAGACTAAAGCGACATTTTCTTTTTTAGAGCACAGTTTCAATTGAATCTTTCAGTTTCGCATTACATCATTGGCTGAATCCAGATATCGATTTATAGCCCAAAACTCCGCAAATAACTGCAAATAACATTTACATGTTTTATCAAATTTGGCTATATATATATATATATATATATATATATATATATATTGCTGCCAGGCTATTCAATAACTCATTCTCAGCTTTCTGCAATTAGTCTTAATCTGTCATAAGCTCGCTTTGGAATCGGCTCTTGGCCAATTGCTTGCTTGTAATTGGTAAAACGACTGAAAGATTCGGCAGCTAATTTGGCAAATACATTTTGCTTGTATTTCACGAGTGTTCGCTCTGTGTGTGTGTGTGTGAGTTGCTACTGGCTGTGTTCAGAAGCAAAGCTCAAGCCCAACTCAGCCCAACTGCCCACCACCCTCCACCCACTTAACACACACAAAACTCTGCTTCGCCCACGAAGGCTTATTAATTATTTCACTGATTATAAGCGAGTGTGTGTGTGTGTGTGTGTGGGCGTGTGTGTGTGTGTGGGCGTGTGTGTGTGGATTTGCTTGTGTGTCTAAGTATATGCATCGCTGAAACGCGTGGGTGGCTCCCACAAAGGCTGATGTTGATGCTTCCTTCTGCTGCTGCTGCTGCTGCTGTTGCTGCTGTTGCTGCTGCTGCTGCTGCTGTTACAGTTGCTGCTGCTGCTGCTGCTGCTGCTGCTGCTGCTGTTGCCACTTTGGTTATTCATTCCATTCACCTGGCTAACAACACAAAACCGACCTCTGTTTGCCTGCCCAAACAAAATTCTCCTCAACGAGGAGTGGGCGGTGGGTTGGCGGGAGCAATGCAGCTCGCTCTTATTCTATATTCTATATTCTGTATTCTCCTATTCGTTCTCGTTCTGGTTCTGGTTCTGGTTCTGGTTGTGGTTCTGGTTCTGGTTGTGGTACTCCTCCTTGCGCTCGCACTATTTGTTGGCTGGCTGGGTGGGTGGCTGGCTGGCTGGGTGGCTGGGTTGGTGGCTGGCTGACTCGTGTCTCCGTCTCTGTTCCTGTCGTGCTCTATTTCTCATCTCTGGCCATTTTATGCTCTTCTGCTGTCTCTCTCCCTCTCTCTCTCTCTGTCTCTGTCTCTCCAAAAGTGTAAATCTCTCGCGACCAAATGCAGCATTTGAGCTGAACGCTGCTTGCATCTCTGCAAAGTGCTTTCAATTAGCAGTAAAGCAAACCAACTGTGACTGTTTCTGCTGCCCAAAACACTATTCTAAAACTTCAATCCATAAATGTACGCAACTTTGAGCATCGCAAATGCTACTTAAATGCACAGATTGCCGAACTGCTCTCCAAAATGCTGAAGTTTCAACACATTCCACACTTGATCAATAATCAAGTAACAACAACAAAAAAAAGCAGCATATTTATTTATTGGCCTTTCTTAAGCAGATTTCCAACAAAATAAATAAATAAAAAAAAATCATACAAATCGCTTAAGCGCGACTAGACAATACCCTGTAAACAGTTGCCACGCAAAGTTGCACATAATTGCAAACAGGATGAAAATTGTGTTTATTGTTTGAAACAGCCAACGTCAGCCAGAGTCACAAGCATATTCTGCATGTTGTACACATTTTGCAGAGGGTATGCAAAGCACAGCGCACAGCGGCCTCTCCACGCCCGCCCACCTGCTTGGCGCCCACTTCACTGGCAATGGCCTAAACAAACTCAATCAGTTGTTTGCTTTATGACAGAGCTTTTGGTAGCGCGAACATGTCCCTTTTAGTCCTTTTGCCTGCGATGCCTTGCTGCATGTAAATATGCTGTGCTGTGTGTGTGCTGTGTGTGTGTCGATGTGTCTCTGTGTGTGTGTGTGTGTGTGTGTTGTGTGTGTATTGCTTTTTTTATCAGCACAACTTGGAAATTGATGCTGTCGACGTCGCTGCTGGGACTTGTCTTTTGTGTGAGTCTCTCTGTGTGTGTGTGTGGTGTGTGTGTGTGTGTGTGTGGTGTGTGTGTGTGTGCGCGCTGCTGTATTGAGTATATTTTGTGCCGTTGTTGCCAGTTGCCAGTTGCCAGTTTTCGCCTTGTTTGTTGTTGTTGGCTCCTGGCCTCTGCGTGCGAAGGACATTTCAGTCTATTCGGAACTTTTGAGTTGGGGAGTTCAAAATCGCGCGTGTTTCGTGTTTGTTAACGGTTTCTTTGCTGTTTATTTTATATGATTTTTTTCTTCTACTTCTTCTTCTCTTGGCCACTGTTTACATTTAGACACACACAAACACGCACACACAGCGAAAAAGAGAGACGCACACAACCTGAGTGTTCACTGTGTGTGTGTGTGTGTGTGTGTGTGTGTGTGTGTGTGTGTGTGTGTGTGTATATAAAGCAGACAACCGCACAACGCAGCAGACCAGTCACCGTAACCCATCCACCCAACAACCCAACCAAACCATGCCCACCCACCTAACCCAGCAAAACCCAGCTGAAAGGCTCGTTTGTATATTGAATGCGATTTGGCATTTTGCTTTTATGTGCTTACACACATGTCTACATATATATACATATATATATATATATGTATATATGTATGTATGTATGTATGTATATAAAGTTAGTTTATATATAATAAATATGTTCATGTTGTGCTCAGTTTCTTGCGATTGTTGTTGTTGTTGCTGCTCTAATCGGAAATGTCAAACACATCGCAATATTTTCGATTCTATCGTCGCGTGTGCCGTGGCGTATACTTAACATCTTACGCATAAAGCGCATTAGACTAGACCAAGAAAAAGAATAGAATAAAAAGTAGACGAAAAATGAGCACACTTAACTGCTGTTGTCTGCCAACCTGCCACCCTCCCCCTGCCCCTCCCCATTGCCATTTTTACATATTAAAACGCGCGCGTTTTACGCGTTTTTTTTTTTTTTTTTTGCTCTTTTTTCGAGTGTGTGTTTTTTTTTTTTTGGTTGGGCGTGGCCAAGTTGCGACCAACTCCTTGACAAAATTTCATTATGTGATCCCTTTTTTAATTGTCGGCAAACATCAGCTAACATTCTAAAGTGCGAAGCAAATGAATAAACCAATTTTGGTGCAAGTAAAACGAATCCATTAAACTTCGACAAAAAGAGAAGAAAAACAAAAGATGCTTTTGCATATGCTCGATGTAAGTATTGGAAAAACTTTGTAAATATATCGAATGGAAATGCATTGAAAGATCACGTGTCGAATGCACAAAATGTGCACAACAATTCTTAAGCCAGCGAAATAGTTGAGAAAGAAAAACACAACATTTAAGAAGAGCGCGCACAAAGAGCAATTCAAAAACGACGAAATAGCGTGGAGAGTGGAGAGTGCAGAGAACGAAAGACAGATGAAAGCACATGGAATATGTATATGCTCGCCATATAGCTCCATATAGCTCTATATAACTGTATATAGCTCTATATAACTGTATAGCTAACTGTAAATCACGTACATCAAGTCGGTCGAGGGGTGAGCGGTATGCGCAGGAGGGTATGCAATGACGGCGTGTGCAACAACACAGCCAGGCAGAGGACACTCGTAAGCCTTCTGCTAGTCACATAAATTAGCACTAAACAGCTCTTTTGCTGACGCTTACATAACACCGAAATTTGCCCAACCCTTCAGCCAGGCCACAAACCCCTCGCCGTGCCAGGCCACCTTGCTACAACCAAACACGTTCCCTTCCAATGCCCCCGCTTGAACTTGCCATTTCCAATGGTGGGCGTTGAGGCATTGATTCTTGTTGTTGTTGTTGTTGTTGTTGCTGTTGTTGTTGTTGTTGCTGTTGTTGTTGTTGTTGTGTTTGTTGTTGTTGTAACTGGGGACTGCGTCTGGGGTTACGCCTCAAACTTCTTTAATCGCGTGACATGCCATGAAATAATTTCATAATTCCAGGCCACAACACACACAACACACAACACACACACACACACCACACACTCAACACACACACACACACACACACACACACACACACAAGTGCAGACTCACACATATTTGTATATATACAAATTTTTATAGATACACAAGCCAAATGGAGTTCGGGGCCAACTTCCAATGTGCACCCCTCTTCTCCTCTGCCCCTCTTCACCTCTTTCCTTCACACTTCTGTACTTGACTTTTCTCCTTTTTTTCTTTATATTTTTTTTTTATTTTTTTTTTTGGGCTCCGCACTCGTAACTCTTTCCACGCACATTTTACTTGTATTTTTTGTTGTTGGTATTTGCATCTTGCTTCATTTTTATACTTTTCAATTTCTTGTTGCTTTAAATATATATATAAAAAATAATATATATATATATACATATACTAATATATGTATATATATATATATATATGTGTGTGTGTGTGTAAGTTTGCTCACTTTAGGCTGTGTTTAGGGCAACAACAACAACTGGCAAACAGGCAAACGAGAGTTGGTACGGTAATGGGGGGAGGGGGGCGTAGTGGTGGTTGGTAGATGGGCACCATGGAGACAGCAGCAACAAGACCCAGAGACGACCAAACGACCGACAAGCGACGACGACAGCAGCAGCAGCAGCAGCAGCAACAACAACAACAACAACATTTTGACGTCCTTCCGTTTTGTCCATTCCGTCACTGGCAGCCCGCAACCCGCAGCCCCGTTCGCAACTCACTTTGGCTTTTTGTGTAGTTGCCCTATCCGCCTATCCTCGTATCCTCCTCCTATCCGCCTATCCGCCTATCATCCTGTCGTGCTTCCGTCGGCGACGCCTGCGTGTGTTCGCCCTTCACCCTTCGCCCTTCGCTCTGCTTTGCATTTACTGTTTTTTTTTTGTCGCTTCCTCTTATTCTTTTCTTCTTCGTTGTTTTCCCTTTTCGCTTGTGTGTTTTTTTTTTTCGTGTTTTTTTTTGCACCGTTACCTTTTAAGCACTTATTACACGCTTTGTTTTACTCTTGGCTGCTTTCGGCTTTTGCACAACTTTAAATAATTTAGCGCCGCCCCACACGACACGCCTCCCCCTACCCCGACCCGTTAACCACTGTCCTAGCCTCAGCAAGCCCCTGGCATCCCTCGTTCGTTCGGTTGCCACTTGTGGTGTGGTGAATATTAAATGGTCTCGGTTTCTGGTCTCACTGTGTGTGTGTGTGTGTGTGTTGAACACGAGAGGGAGCCAGCAACACAACACCCACCCTCCCAACAAAACAGCAAGCAACCCCACCCACACCCACTCCCATCGGCAACCAGCAACCAACAACCAGCAGCAACCCACACACAGCTGCTCCAGCAGCCCAAGTTGGATTTTGTACGCATTTTTTGTAGCATATTTTTCAGCGCCCGGCAAATTTCAACTTGCGCTTCGTCTCCCTGTGTGTGGCACCGTGTGTGTGTGTGTGTGACAGTGTGTGAGTGGCAGAGTGTGTTCTGTGCTGCTTTCCGGTTAAGTCAAAATGAAAATGTTTCGCAACTCAATTCAAAAGTCTGACAAATGAGTCCAAAAATGTGTGCTTTTAGAGAGTTGCTGGTGGTTGGCATTGAGCAGCGCACAAATGCCAAAGTTTTTGCTGTTTATTATTATTATTTTTACTTGACTTTTTGCCGTAATTAGAAAGTAGAAATATATATATAATATTTATGTATGTAGTTTGTACTCTACTGTTATTTAAATAAATTTATTTATTTACTTTGATTTGTATTACATGCAAATATTTGAGACTTTTTATTAAAGCACATCTTAAATAGAATATTTCTTCTTTTGTTTTCTTCTTTTCTTTATGTTTTTTTTTTGTTTGTTTTTTTTTTTGTGAGCTCTTAAATATTGGCCTTTTTGCGCATTTCATTTCGGATTTGTCTAGCAGCATTTTTTGTGTTTCAATTCCAAGTATCGATTTCAATCGTTTCGTGTGCTGCACACGCTTGCCGCCAGATGGCGCCTGCGTGTACCAGTATGTCGCTGATTTCTATAAGTTGATGATTTTAGCTGGCCGCATTTATGTGTACATATGTATGTGTGTGTGTGTGTGTCCATGTGTATGTATGTCTGGCTGTATGCCTCCATGTGTGTGTATGCATGTGTGTGTGTGTGTGTGTGTATTTATGCCTTCCACGAAAAGACCCGTAACAATCGGCCCTGCGACAGCTGCCAGCTAAAACTTATTCACTCACACCCACACACACACACACACACATACACATACACACACACACACACATACACATATACAAACGCAGGCAGTCCTATTTACAAGCCTGTGAGGCAAACACTTGCATTTTGTGGCTCAACTTTAATGAGTGTCACAACAACAACAACAACAACAAAAAACAGCAGCAGAATAAATGAAAAACTGTTCACATTCAATTGCTCGGCTCGTAGATACCCTGCAACCAGAGGATTACTAGTTGATTTCTTAAAATCCTTGAATATCTTTGAGGTAAATGGAAAACTTGTAAAAACTGTGTTAAATAAAAACAAAATAAAACCACATTTTTTTCTCTTTTCCTCTTTTTTTTTCTTTAACCTCTTTTTACACTCGAGATTTATTAGATTATTTTTTAATAAATTTGTTTGACTGCTGCTGGCTCAAGATGCCCCACATGTCGCAGTTGCACCAGCTTGATGCGTGTTGCATAAAGTTGAGGGTATTATAAACAGCGCTCGAATAATTATTTTCACTTGCATCTGTATGCTGCATGCTCAACACTCTGCCTGCTTTTGCTGCTGCTCCATCTTCTTCTTCTTCTGCCACATCCCCTACGCTAACCCTACGCCTCGCTCTCCCTCTCTCTCTCTCTCTCTATCGCTATCTGTCTCTTTCTCTGCTGCTGCAGGTGAGCTTGCAACGTGTGTGTGTCTCTGTGTGTGTCTCTGTGTGCGTATGAAAATCCCCACTTTTTTCTTTCTCTGAGTGTATCTTACGGATGTGCAACTCAAAATCATATGGCCCAATCCAATACCCCCCCCCCCCACTCCTCTCTATGCTCCCTACCAACCCGAGCTACCCCCTACACACACACACCAACACACACAACCCCCGTCAGCATGTGCTGAGCGCTGGCCACTCCCCATTTTGGGCCATGCACAATGCATTTGTTGCCATGGCTAGGAAATGCATAAGGAAAATTCAGAATTTTGTGCACAGTTTTTCAGCTGTTTCCCCTTGTTTGCCGCCTTGCCGCAAATAAAATCGATTGTCTCGGGGCACGTTGGCTTTTCTTCTTTTTTTTTTTTTTTTTGAGGGGGGGGGGGGGCAGCGTGGAAGTGGAATAATTTCTTATCCATTTTTTTTTTTGTTTTTTTTTTTCACTCGTAGCTGGCTTGAATTTGTAGGAATTACTTTGCTCGCTTTGGTTGTTGTTGTTGTTTTTGTTGTTGTTGCTTTGCATTTTCGGCAGCTGGAAAAGTTGTAACACTCACCCACACACACACAGAGAGCGTTTACATACAGACGCAACTGGAAAATGTCAAGTTTTGCGTGCTTTTGGCCAACGCCGCCATTTTGTCTCCATGCTGCTGCTGCTGCTGCTGCTGCTGCTGCTGCGGTCCGTTGTTAACCAATAAGTTTCTGACTGCCGCCAAAGAGCGCGAGTTACGCACACTCACACACGCACACACACACACACTCACACTCATATATATATATATGTATAACATATAAAGCACACACACACACACACACACACAACATCCACATCCATCGGCTTTCCAGGCGGTTGCGTCTCCGCCATTTTGAAATTGATACACAGCCCTGGCAGTGGCAGCTTTTGGCCAAGTTTGTGCGCTTTCTGTTTGTGGCAGGTGCTTGCTGGCGTTGCGGCTGCTATCAGCCCCTCTGCAATTGCCAAATGCAGTTGGACTACGACGGGTCAGACACGCACACACACACGAGCCTGCTCTCGCGTGTGTGTGTGTGTGTGTGTGTGTGTGTGTGTGTGTGTTTAGCTAGGCTCATGTTGAACTAACACACCAACACACCCACACACACTCGCACACACACACTCGCACACACACCCATTTTCACGCACTGTCGGCCTTTCCATATTTCCAGTTGAAATATTGTGTTTGCCTTGTTGTTGTTTAGTTTAGTTTTGCAGTTGCTGCTGCCAGTTTGCAGTTGCTGTTGCTGTTGCTTGTTGTTGTTGCTAGTTGCCAGTTGCCAGTTGCCAGTTGCCAGTTGCCCCCAAATGCCCGAAATGCGCGTGCGAGCGAGTGAGCCAACCATTTTGTATCGAAGCCAAAGCCAGCCTTTGCCCCACAAGTACAGCTCAGTACAACCGACAAGCAGCAACCACCACCCAGCAAGCCAACCACACAATCAGCCAACCACCCAACCACCCAGCCACCCACTAAGTGGTATCCACCTATGACTCTCGAATAGTGGAAGCAGCTGGCTGGCAGCTGCTGCCTCTTCTCTAGCAACCCCTACTAATCTGGCAAGTGTGCATTGGTTGCCAACAGCAACCGCAGCAGCAGCAGCAGCAGCAGCAGCACCACCAACACTGATCCCTCAGTTGACCAGCCTCTGATGATGATGATGATGATGACAGATTCAAGAGTCGCAATTGCCAAATTGCTTGAAAGTGTCCGAATATTTCTGGTACAAACGCAACAAGGTATGCAACACACAACACACAACATACAACAACCAACTAGACAGACCCAGATCCAAGTGGCAGATTGATTGCGAAACTGATTATGCTAATGCGAATAATGTCGATGCCAAGGCTTGCCAGCTTTTAGACAAATCCGTCATTTGCCTTAGCCCTGTTTAACAGCAACAATAACAAGCTAGAAATCAATCTGTTATTCGGCCAACAAAATCTGTGTTTCTCATTCGATTTTAATCCAGTTTGTACAGTTTGATAGGAAAAATTCCAAATCGACTCGACTCGACTCGACTCTTAATGCTGATCAGGAATCCCTTTTTATATAAAATGCGTATTTTTGAAATGATCTCGGCGGTTTTGGAGTCGACGTTGTTTGCCTATTTTTGCGCAAAGTTTTTCTGTTTTTTATTGTACAATTTTCAATGGGTTCAGGGTAAAAAGAACATCTCAAAACTTGGATATAGATACAACAACAACAGCAACAACAACAACCAAATACGCACTTCAAAATGTATAAACAACATTTCAAGTTGAAAAAGCTTAAAGCTTAAATTATATTTTGTATTCCGGCATTGATTCATTTATTATTATTGTTGTTGTTTTTTCAACAAAATAAGGTCAACTCAGCCATAGTCGCTTCATTTTGACTGTTCTCAGTTCCCCAGTTCAGTCTCAGCTCAAAATGTGGCGATAAAGAAACGAACTGTGATTAAACCATCTCAAAACAAAAACAAAAAACAAAAAACAAAAACGTGTAAGAAATCTAGAGAATTTTTATGAACTGTTAATGGGTGGAATATGGATGGTGATCAAAGTCGATCAAAGTGTGGGCAAAGCGCGATTCAAGTTCGAAATTAAAAGCAGAAGAAAGAGGGAGAGCAGAGAGAAGAGAGAGAAAATGGGAGAAGTGAAGAAAAGAGCGTATACAAATCAAACGAAGCTAACTGAAAAGTCGACGTCGAAGTCAACGTAAAGCAGCAGCAGCAGCAGCAGCAGCCGCAGCAGAAGCGAAAATGAAAACGAAAACGTAAATCAAAAGCAACAGAATCGAATCAAAAATCATGATGATTACGCTGATGATGATGCTAATGATGTTGATGAAAAAGACGAAGAAGAATTAAAAGAGAAGCAGACAATAACAACAACAACAACATTCCATTGAAATTACGTACGAGTGACTTTTATTAAACAGCGCATTGCTTTTGTTCTGCATGTGTGTGTTTATATATATATATATATATGTATGTATATATATGTATGTGTGTATATATGTGTTTACGTATCTATGTATGGTATAATTGTATGCATATACAGCAAGCGCATCAACTGATAAATATTAACAAGCATATAACGAAAATTTTGTGTTTCTTTGCGAATATTTGTTGTTTTCACTTTGAGTTTTGTACATTTTCAATATCAGTTTTATTATTAATTGACTTACAAATATTTATTTCACATACATATGTACATAAATTCATATTTAAATATATTTACATTTGGACATTGATTCTTTTATTGCTTTATTATTTTGAAATTCGCGCGTGGCAACATTTTGTTTTGTTTTGTTTTTGTTTTTTTTTATTTGTTTTTGATCGTTATTTGTTCAAAACTTGAAATTCCTTTGATTTTGTATCTGTTATTGTTGTTATTGTTGTTGTCTACAGATTTTAACAGTTTATTAATTTATTGAGTATAAAAATGGTTTGTTAATTGCCTAAACAAATACAAAGCCATTTGTCTTTATTTGTTTGCTTTTTACTTCAACTTTTTTTTCCGTCATTTCGTTTTCCATATCTTTTTCTTTTTATTTTGATTATTTTTTTGCACTTTGCTGTCGGGTTTTTTTTTTATTTTTTGCTTTTGTGGATATTATTTCCGCTTGAGAGGCGTCAAAAGGCATGCAAAATGTGATTAATAGAAATTATCGAAATGGGGTTATTAGGTGGGCTACATGAGTCAATCATTATATACATTATATACATATATATATATACACATACACATACACATAACAGGCACACTTGCAATGCCTGTGATCTGTAAATCTGCGGAAATCCCTGAAATACGAACCAAAAAAAAGTCCTAAAAAACAACTAAACAATCCTTGGTCAACTTTAGCTGTAGCTTCGCAAATATAAATGAATTAAATAATAAAATAAATATAATATGTGCAACAACTTGACCTTATTTATTATATTGATATGTATATTATACGCATGGTCGATCAATAGCCAATATCTGTTCTATATCTCAGCACCATTTTGCTTTTCAGTTGGTATGCGAACTGAGCAGAAAAAATCGATAAAGCTTTAAAATTTTTTGAAAAATATACCTATCGATTCCAAACAATATATTTGTGTGTCAAATGTCACAATTTGTACACATCGAAGACGTCTGCCTGGTCAAGTTGAGGCTTAATTTTCAACTATTTTGGTATCGCAACAAAAAGCAGAGTATGGCGCAGTCGATCACGTTGCTGACTCTTGTTTCGCTACGCTTTATTTGGTTGGTATAACGGGGCAACGTTCTATTCAAATTGTGGGTTGTACAAATACAAATGTTCTTACACGCATATATATATATATGTATATATATATATATACATTTGCAAACGCCAACTGAAAATTAAAAGCAAAATCAATAACAGCAAATGGGCTTTTTTCTTCCATGCAAACAAATCAGCGGGCTTCAATTCAAAATATTGTCATAATGCTCACCTATATATGCATATAGTATGTACAGTTAATATACTACACACACACACACACACATACCCATTTATGTGCATGTGTGTGTATCCTATTTAACTAATAAACGCTGAGCGCGAGCCAAGTAAAGCGAAATAATCAAAGGTCACCTTCCAATTGGAGTTGGCAACGCTGATGAAATTGCCAGCGATATATATTTATATATATACATATATATATATATATACATATATTTATATATATGTACATATAACTAGAAATTTCCGTAGACACAATGCAATTCAAATAAGGCAATATTAAAAGTGCTTTCGCAACAGAAAACTGCAATTGTTTACATGGCATTTCTCCGTGTGTGTTGCCAGACAAAGTAATACTAAATCGTAAAGGGGTACTTAAGATTAAACTAATTGACTGTAAAAATACATTCAGAATATTTGTGTAATTTTCAAAGATTTTCAGAACGCCATTTGACACCGAGTTCGAGCGACTTTTAATTAGCGTAGTAATTTGTAATTGTATTCAAGCTCCTCTCGCGCATCGTCATCATAATCAAGATGAAAGCACATGTTTGTACGTATATATATATATATATATATATATATATAAGTGTGTGTGTGTAATTTACATAGCAAATTCCGTGTATTCTGAATTTCAATTGATAATGCAATAATGAATCATGACTTTAGCTCGAATATTGAAAATAAACATTGACCAAAAAACCGTTTATTTTCCCCCGCAACAACAAATCCGTTTATGTTAAATGTTGAAAAACATTTCTAAATATGGTTCAATTCTCGATCTTATCGTGTTTTGCTTTGGATCTTGAGGCTTCAGTCTGAAAGAACTTTGGAACTTTTTTTTTCCATATTTTATGTATATTACAAATAAGTTGATTTTTGGGTATATTTTTCATGGATTTGTTGTGAACAACTCTTACTACATTTTTCTCTCTCTTTCCCTCACTCTCCCTGTTCCTCTCTCTCACTCTCTCTTTTACGCACAGTGTATGTCTGTCCCCCTCTGCCTTTTGGGGGCTAACCTAGTCTCCACTTGGGCTATAAACACATTGATCCGTTACTTGTACACTGGGACAACCAACAATCCACCAGCCAGCCAGCCAGCCAGCCAGCCCACTCCACGCCCCACCCTTCCGTAGTTGCCCACACACACCCTATCGCACTCCTTCAGTTGAGAGACTTGCGTTTTCTCTGCTTCTTTCCTGGTTGTGTATCGCTATCTCTGTCTTAAAATTTATAAATAAATGTTGGCTGCATTTTGCGCTGCTGTTTTTGTGACTGTTCATAAAAATTCCATTTGCTTTATACATCCGAACCGAAGGCAGAAATTCTCGAACAAAATCATTTATACATGCATGTGTGTGTGTGTGTGTATGTGTGTGAACATACATATTTTTCTATGGTATAAAGTATGTATGTGTGTGTGAGTGTGTGTGTATCTGCCAGATGCGGTAATGTTTACCGTTGTTGTTGCTGTTTTTGTTTTCTTTCTTTGGTTGTTGATGTTTTTGCTGCTGTGTCTTTTCGATTTATCTGTCTTTTCGCAAATTATAATTTTTCTCTGAAATTTAAATGATTATAATTGTTATTGTTGTTTTGGTAAACAAAAGCGCTGCCCACGATTACCTCATATGAGATTTGTGTATATTTGATTCTTGTGTTAGGAGATGTTATAGTTGCTGCTGCTCTTGTTGTTGCTGTTGTTGTTGGTATTCTTCTTTCTCTTCTATGCTTGATATTTTCACAACGTAACAACAATAACAGCAGTTGCTGCACACACACACACACACATAGGCATATATACACACATACATACAAACACATGCACATGTATACTGCATACCCACCCAACCGCCCACAGCGGCTGCCACGCCCATCACACTTTGCACTTGACGACGGCAGCGACGTCGACGGCAGCGTCGCGACATCGTCGCTCTCCAGTCGCTAAGCTTTAGTTTTTGGTTTTTTTTTTCTTTTTCTGCGCTTTTTTTTTTCATTTTCCAACACACTCACTCGTATATACATACATACATTACATACATACCGACATACATACATACAAACATATATACATACATTGCATACATACAGACATACATTCATTTAATTTCATTCCCCTTGCGTTCTTTGGCTTTTACTTTTGTATATTTGTTTGCCTTTATTTTAAATGTGACGACGACGCCAACGTCGCTGCCAGCGTCGACGTCATGAACGCGACGCTTGCGCTTACTCACAATCAAATCTCACGCCGCATTTTTAGTCTCAATTTGTTTGTGCTTCAATAATAACTGAATCGAAATATACACGCGGCTAAAGCGACGATTCCGTCAACGTCAGTTTACTTTAGCAGAGTTGCTTTGCTTTACACTTTTGTATTTGCTATTTTTCGATCTGTGTGTGTTTTCATTATTTTACTTTTTTTTTTTTGCTTTTGCTTTTGCCTCTGCCATTGCTTTTGCATGTTTGTGTGTGTTTGTTGCTGCCTGCTGCCTGCTGAATAGTAAAATGTTTTCAAACTCACCAATTCGCCGCTGTCGCTGCTGCTGCTGCTGCTGTCGACGTCGCTGTCTTTGACGCTGCCACTGCCACTGTTGCTGCAGTGGACGAGAGCGTTCCAGATTGAGGGTGTGAGCGACGCGACGCGACGCGAGGGCAGGCAAGCAGCAGGCAGCCATCGGCGCCGCAACTCGTTCGTTTCCACTCGCTGCGCTTACATTTTGTGTTGTCGTGGGTCGCCGCCACCGTCGCTGCGTTTGTCGCTCGGTCGCCTCGGTGAGTGGGTCGTGTGCTCCCGTCGTCGTCAGCAGCAGCAGCAAGAGCAGCAGCAGCAGCATCAGCATAATTAGACGTCGTCGTAGTTCGCATATTGCTGCTGCTGGTGCTGCCGCTGCCAATCTGCATGTGCGTAAAGCGGCGCATTGCATTTGCTATATGCCCGCCCGATGCCGATGCTCATTTTATTTTCTTCTATGTACGTACGTACGTACGTACGTATGTGTGTATGTGTGTGAGTGTGTCTGTGTGTGTATGTTAATTTCTTTTTCTCCCTCTCGGCATATTCATTGTGTGTTGTTTACTCGCCGCTCGTTACCGTTTTGTAGCCAGGCATCAGCCAGCAGCGTCGTATATTGTACACATTGCATACATATTAACATATAGACACATGCATACATAAATACATAACTTTTAAATTTAATTAGTTGAGTTAAGTTCAAAATGTTTCCTTATTTCAATGGGCAACCAATTCACATACATACACACATATGCATTGAGTCTACGTGACTTGAATCGAATGTGTGGAATTTATAATTTTGATAACATGACTTTTTGAATATTACAAATGCGCCTATGTATGTACATATGTGCGTATGTATGTATGTGTGAATTATTTTTATTTGTGACTTTTTTTTTAGTGAAGATTAGCGCTTTGTTGTGCTATTTATACATTCACACACACACACACACACATATATATATATATATATAAATATATATATATACATACATACATGTACACTAAGTTCGTTGTGTGAAACGATTAGCAGCAGAAACAATATTCGAGAAAACGACTCCACTCAAACACACAGCAGATATTCAATTGAATTCGCAAGTCTTAAGGTGTACATACACATATATATATATATATATAATTATATATGTGTGTGTAGAGAATGTATTTTCGTCAATATCATGTGCACAATAATTTCAGTTTAATTCATATTCGAGAATGTTTATGATTCATTCGAAAAGAACTTGGAATATCTATTTCCACTAAAGGGCAAACGATTTTACTGCAAGCTAGAAAAGTAAACTCGTCCAAATCTTTTTTTCTTTTAATTTTATATTTTTGACATATTACTCCTGCTTTTTACCTGTATTAATTATATATATTATGGTGCCGAGCATTTTACAGTGTCTTTTTTCCTATGTTGACCAACAGACCCACTACTATTTTTTTGTATGTGCTTACAAAAGGTTTTTAAAAATTCATTTAATTTATTTTGTTGACGCATTAAATGATTCAGTACAGAGAATGTAAGCAGAACTGCTCAATATATATAACAGTGATACCCTTTATATGGTAATAATGTGCAAACGTATATATGCATCTGTGTATGTACATCATTATCATACATCAATAGCTTATATCTGCAGTTATTTGTATGTAATGTGAATCCTGCAGGGTATTTTATTGATCAGCAGCTGTTCTACTCTGTCTCGCTCTTTATCTGTCTGCCGGTCTCTCTCTCTCTCTCTCTCTCTCTCTCTCTTTCTCTTTCTCTATCATATCATAGATATCAAGTCAACTTCAGACTCAATCGTAAATTCGACTTGAGCCCAAAATTCATAAAACTTTTGTTTCATAAATTCTTCAACAGTTGTTTCTGTTGTTGTTGTTGCGTTTATTTATTTGTTGTTGTGCTGCGATTACGTCAGCTGGGGGCGACTGTCACTGGGACGAATGTCAATGCTGAAATATAAAAAATTATAAATAAATTATATTTATACGTTTCTATTTTTGTATTGGTATGGGTATGCATACATACATACTAAGTATGTATTTACGTATGAATGTGTATGCATGTATGTGAATGTTTGTACATCATTTGCAGGTAAACATTTTTGCAACCATTTTTTTTTTAATGTTTGTTGATTTGTTTGTTGTCTATTCAGGTGAAAGTTGCGCAGTTTTGAAAGCAAATGAGGGAAAAAAAATTCAATGAAATGAAATACATATTAACATACACACATGCACACATACATATATACACACACATACATACATACATATGTATACACACACACACATACATACATTTCTACATACGAACACACACAACAAGAAGTGCAACACGAAATCAGTTTATCCATAAAAAAAACTCAAGCAAAAGAGAAACATAAAGAAAACACACACACACACACACACAGGGATGAAGATAGGGAGAAAGAGACAATGAAAACTTGAATGCTGTGCGTTGGCGGCAGCAATGTCGACTGAGTGAAACTATGCCCACTAATTGCAATTCGTATACCCTGTACTTGATTGGCAGACGAAATATCAAATATTCATATACGGATTTCAAATATTTGTTTGTTTACAAATGTATACACTTGTTGTACCCTGTGAAAATTTCGAGAGTCAACTTTGTCCGACATTATGTATACATGCATGTATATATATATACCTACTTAATATATTCGTGATAAGAACAACGAGCAAAGTCGATCTAGTCCCAAAAAAACGAAACTATTTTTAATGACATTCCCCACTACTATTTTATACAATTCTCTTTATATACGTACACATACACACACACACACACATATATATATATATATATATATACATGCAATATGTATGCCATGCCAAATGAACAACAGACTGTTATATTGTTATATATATATATTTATATATGTGTGCGTGTATTCGCATTCGGGTATTTAGTGTTGCCCATTAATTTATATTGTTGAATTTCGTTTAGTTTTCGCTAGCCGATATGCTTGATTTGCATTTGTCAAGTAAAGTTTATTCAGTTTGTGATTCTGCTTTGTTTATATTGTACATATTAACATATGTATATATGTATGTATATATGTGTGTACCTATTGTGTCTAAGATTTAGATTTCTATATTCACTTTTATCAATCATTTCCACACATGCACATACACAAATACCTTTGCAAATATGTATGTGTGTATTTATTGCACTAATCTACAGAGAGAGAGAGAGAGAGAAAGGGAGATTGAGGAGCAGCGCGAATACAACGGTGCACACTACTCACACTCACACTCATACTCACTCTCTCCCTCTTCGTCTTCCTCTTGGTAATCGTCTTCCTCTGCCAGTTTTTCTGCTTCTGGCTGTGCCTCTGTCTCTGTTTCTGTTTCTGTTTCTGTTTCTACATAGAAACGCCAGGTGCGTCAATAACAAAACACAGGCACAAACGCATCCTCGAAACCATTATCGGATAATATTAATGCCCATTACGGGCACACTAATATATACACACACACACAAACTTGTGTATCCACACTGTACATGTATACGGGAATACATGTGTGTGTGTGTGTGTGTGTGTGTGTGCACTGTTTGCATGTGTGCTCATAGTTAAACAACACACAAAAATTTAATGTAGAGGTCGATTTTGGGGCTGGGCAAACAAACATATTAGCAACAGCAATAGCAACAACAGCAGCAATAACAACAGCAACAACAGCGCTCTCAGCGAATGTTAACGGAGTATGTTCTATTAACGTGCTTTCACCAACAGTTACACTTGCATATACATATGTATATTCGTATGTGTGTGTTTGTGTGTGTGCAATAAACATCTTAGCTGCTGCTTTATTTGCTGTGCGCCTATTAACAGTTAAAATTTATATCGCGGTTTCTGCTGCAATTTTCGCTGCCAATGGCAACTCTAATATCAAATATTGTTTGCTGCCAAGAGCTTTCTAACGTGCATACAACATACCACACACAACATACAACGCAACAGCAGCAGCAGCAGAGGCCTTGTGCTCGTCGTCGCTCTGCACAAGAACAGGCGAGAAACGCCAAGAAGCAGCAGCAGCAGCGAAGCAGCAGCAGACAGAACTAAACAATTTAAGTTCACTCGGTTAACAGACATACAAAATATACATACACTCACACAAACACACACACACATCTATATACAAATTTATACTCAGTCAGCGTCGCAGTCGGTTTCGTCGCTCTCCCTGCCAACGAACCAAGCAAGCAGCAAGCCTGTTGTCGTTTTTGTTGTAGATTTGCCAATTTTACCTTGCCGCTGCTCTCTAGCACAACAGTGTCGAACTTAAAGAGCGAGTAACGTGACGTGTCGTTGTCGGCAACGCGCGCGGTTGATTTTTTTTTTTTATTTTCCGCCAACTTCCTACTAAATACAAAAGCAACAACAACAGCAGGCAATAGCAACGGCAGAAAACAAAAAAAAGACAAGAGCCAAAGCAAACGATACGAATGCCGTGGCAAAGCGTGTGTGTGTAACATAAATGCAAAACGTGCAAAATAAGCAAAACAACAAAAAAAAAGAAAGAAGGAAAACACGAATACAAAATACAAAACAAAAGGCAGACGACAGTTGTATCGGCAAACAACAGAGAGAGAGCGAGCGAAAGAGAGAGAGAGCGCCCGTGAGAGAGGTTGCAAATAAGTTGGGAGAACGCCGGCATATACTCCACACACACACGCACGCACACAAACAGACAGAGAGCGCGCTCAGTAAGCGAGAGAGAGAAATCTAGCAAGAGTGCTGCGCTCATGGGCAGCTGATTTATAAAATTTAGCCGGCAAGTGTGTCAGCTGTTCAACGACGGCAACGTCAGCGTTAGCAGCGACTTTTTCTCACTGTTACGTTGTCATGTTAGCGACGGCAGCAACCGCAGCGGCTTCTGCGAGCAGCGCTGCACGCAAACGTAGCCGCAGCGCCAGCAACAACAACAACGGCAGCAAGCGTAGCGCCGGCAGCGGCGCCGCTGGTCGCAAGTTAACCAAGAGCGTGAGTGTTATTTATTTTTTTTTTTCTCTCGTTTTGCTTTTGTGTGTATTTCTCTTTGTTTACATTCGAGGCGCTTTGTGCACGTGCTGATGCTTTCTGCTGCTGCGGCACATTTCTGAGCGCCCAGCATACGTTTTCTTAACAGCACTCTGTTAAGCAAATGGGGACACAATTCATGCTAATTGATTGTGTCCTTTTCCCAAATTAACAGAAAATTTACATTTTATGGAAGAGAAATAAACATACCAGGCTAATTAAAGCGATTAATCTTAATTACAAATTAAACACAATTTGCCTATTAAATATTTTCTTTAATCTGAAAGCTGATTGGTTAAATAATATATTATTGTAAAATGTACACACATAGTATACATAAATACAATTTTCATAAGTAGACCAAAATTAAGTAGAGTAAAAAAATAAAACAGTACAATGGATTCATTTGAGAATTTTAATTAAACACACATTCTACACGCGTCGCTAATATTATACCAATGACAAATATAAAAGCAGCAGAAAAAAAAAAGCAAATATAATAAAAATAAATTAATTAAAAATTCAATGGTGGTGGCTGCCTTGCGTGCTTTTCACGTTCGTTGCCGCTTCCCATTCAATTCATTCGTTGTTGCGACTCGTGTCTACTCGGCTCGCCGTCGTCGCTCACACGAACCACGACGACGACGACGACACTCGCACGCTAAAAATAAACGGACATAGTTTTTTTTTCTTTCGTTTTTGTTGTGGGTAAGCAATGAAAACGAAAATTTGCGTGACGTCTTTCGACCTTGACTCATCGATGTGAACTGTTAAACTGCGGCGACGACGGCGAGTGTTGTTGCTTGGCGTTGCGCGACGGCGTTGCCAGACAGCTGGTTATTGTATTGGATGGCAGCCCTAATGTCAACGTCTTGCCGCAATGGCGACAACCAGTTTTCACACACACACACACACATGCAGTTGCACATATTACATATTAATACATACATCTTTATGTATGTGCATATGGGTGTGTATGTATGTGTGTATTTGCAATGAAGCGTTATCACAACACATTGCTAAAGGCAAAAGCAAAAAAAAAAACTTGTTCGTTGCATGCGCTGAGGCTGCTGCGGCGACTGCACTGTGGTCATCTGTGTGTGTGTGTGTGAGTGAGTGAGGCAGAATGATAGGGTGAGCGTAAAAAAAGCTGCATTTGAAAAAGCACAAAATATGCAACGGTTTTTCAAGCTGCATTGGAATGCACTGCAATAGTAATAGTGTGACTCTCTCGCTCTCTCGCAGAAACACATGCACATGTATGCATGTATGCATGAGTGCATGTAAACTACTGCAGCAGTCCACACACACACACACACACACACGCATACACACATGCACGCATGCACAGATGGTGCCAATAAGAAGTGCATACACACACACATACCATATGCATGTCACTGCCACACCCTCGCATGCTGCCCCGCACCCACACACACACATATATATAGATGTGTAGATGTATATGTATATGTATATCGCTGTCTATGAAGAGAGAGGGACGCTGACGCTTGAATTTCGTTTTGTCTCGGCTCGTTTCTCGCTGATGTCTACGCCTGTGTCGCGCGGGCCTTTTCGCACGATTTTGCTTTTGTGCTCACCGCACACCACTGACCCCCCTTTCCCCATCACGACCGCACCAGCACCCACAAACAACAACCTCCTCATCATCATAGATTTATCTCATTCGCGCGCACGTGAGTGCAACAAGCCCAAAAATTAAGTCGTCGCTGCCCATTTCATTTGATTTTGGACTCGCCGCGGCTCACACGCTTTTTGTTATCATTTATGTTGTTGTCTCTCTGCGTCTTGTTCGTCGCGTTTTTGCTGTTGCCAGTTTGGCCCGTTACAGCTTGCTTGTGTGTATATATATAAATACATATGTATGTGTGTGCTGTGTTTGAGTGTGTGTTCGTTCGTTCCCTCGCTCGCTCGCTCGCAATTGCTAATTTTTTTTCTCAGCCATGTTTGGCAACACTTTTTTCACGGCGTCACATCTTTCGCTCTCACTCTCATCACCTCAGCTCAGCTCAGTTTAGCCCAGCTCCCAGCTGTTGTCGTCGTGTTCATCAAACCGCAAACTGCGATGCGATCCAACGACGACAGCGTAAAATTTGCTTCCTTCCTTTATAGCGTGCTGTTTGCTGATGACGCTGGCAGCGACGCTGGCAGCATTATGACCATTAATACGTTGCCGTTAAACGTTTAAACTCAACAATGATCACATTTTGCTAAATCGAATTATGAAATCCCATTTCATATATAAAAAAAAAAAAACTTTAAATTTGCAAACCAATTTTCATTATTTTGTTATTTGCTTATTTATTTAAATATATATATATACATATATATATACTTTTTTTTTTATTGTAAAACAATGTTTTTAAGATTTAAAAGCGGCAGTTAAAAACCGGTTATTGTGTCGGACTATTCATTATGTGAATGTCGTAAATATAACAGATTTTTCTTGCACTGTTATACACATAATTAAATCTGTTTACGTTTTTGTATTTATTCGTATTTCTATAAATTGAATTATAATTTTAATTGCTTTTTCATTCACTCACAATCGCACATCGTCATACGTGTTGTACATGTAATGTGTTTGTGTGTGTGTGTATCTATGTATGTGTGTATGTAGAAATACCAACATAATTTGGGCAATGGCGTCGCTGCCAACATCGACAGCAACGCGAGCCTCGCGAAATGACAAAGACGCCGGTTGGGTTGCTCTGCTGGTGCTGCTGCTGTTGTTGTTGCTGCTTGCTTGCTTGCTTGCTGGGCAATGTTGGAAGAGTAGTAAGAAGAAGAGCGTTCGCAGTCGCGCAGCAAAGTCAGCGCAGCAACAGCAGCAACTACAAAAAGTTGTTGTAGTTGTGTAGTTTAGTTTCGATGTTGTTTTTGGCTGGGCGCGCGCGGAAGTCGCAGAAATTTATCAAAAGCAACAGAAACCAACACACACAACTATAACAAGAACAACAATAAAAACACAGCGCAAACCAACGAAGGCCGAGCGAACGACAGACGACGACGACAACAACGACGACGACGACGACGACGACGACGGAGCGGTGGCTGCCTGTCAATCGGATTAATTTTTATTGTACATTTCTTTTCGTCGTTTTTTGCAAATAGTATAGTGTTGTGTAGTGGTGCAGTGTGTGGTGTTGTTGTCTTCTCGACTTCAGCTCCGGCTCGTTGCGTGCTCTCTTGCTCTTGGCTCTTGCGCTCACTCACTCTCTCTTGAAATTTTTTTTTGTCTCTCACCCTTGCTCTCGCACTCGCGCTCGCGTACTCTCTGCAAATAGCAAAAGCGCCGAGACTGAGACGTTCGTCGCTGTCGCTGTCGTTGTCTGTGTACGCGTTTTATTGCTCTTGTTCTTCTTTTTTCACCTTCTTTCTTGCTCGTTACGGGCCGCGCGCACCATTACAAATGCGCGTATAACAATTTGCTGCCTGCCCCGAAACTGAAAGAAAAATACACATACCAGCCATAAACTAAGTACGCGGCGTGCAAAATAGTCGATAATAATCGTAGAGTTATGTTCATTTCGTTAAAGTGCATAAATAAACAGCGATGAATGTGATAAATTGTAATAGAATGTGAAAATTCGTACACACACACGCATCCACACTCACTCACACACACATACACACACTCACACACATACACACACTCACTCACACACACGACCTCATACGCACACACCCACACTCTCCCACATACACATACACGTCATACACACAAACACACACAGAAGCAAAGCGTATGTGTGTGCAGAAAAATATGCGGCGCTTAAAAAAGGTGAACGGCATTTTGTCATAAATAAGCATACATACTTGCAAATATACACACACACAAAAAAGGAAAAACAAACACAGAAACCAAAAACGCAAATGCAAAGAAATTAAAATTAAATTGTGTTGTGTGAGGAACAAAGCTTGAGAGAAGAGATTGTTGGCAAAAAGTAAATATGTGAAAACAAAATTGTGTGTGGTATAAACATATAATTTCTACAATAATTTTCAACTTTGTTCTATTGTCAGTTATTTTTTCTCTCATTGTCTTTTGCTTTTGATAAAATAATTTACACACATGTATACTCACACACATACATATGTGTATAAATATATATACAGAGACATTGCTGCTGCTGCTGCATTGCGCTCACTCACACGCATATCATGCGGAGCAGCGCCCAGCAGAGTAGCACGCGCTTTTATGACGTCTCACTCACTCATATAAACACACATACACATACACTCACACACACACTCAGTCATACGCTCACTCATCGTTTTGTTGCCATGTATTTTGCACGTTTCTCTTTCGCTCTTCGCTATTCTACCATTTTAATTTTTTTTTTTTTCAATTACTCAGCCTCCACGGTTGCCACTTAGTTGAGAGGCACTCGTCTGGCAGCGCTGCACTGTGTCGCCAACGAACCAGCGAATCAAAACAAAAAGTGGTTCAGTGTTGCAAAACGGCAGCCCATTGCATATCGATAGCAAGAATCGATCAATTGTTTAAATCTGTCTTTCTTCCTCTATATATATACATATATATTAATATATAAATGTGTGTGCACAGCAATCAAGAGGAGGCGAAACATTTTGAAACTAATTTGTTTTTTTTTTTATTCTGGCTTATTTTGCAGATGTCCGCCGGCGCTCAATTGCAGATGGCCCCACAGACCACATCGACCCTAAGTCATCATCATCCCAGCAGTCAGGCGGCAGCACAGCAGCAGCAACAGCAACAACAGCAGCAGCAGCAACAACAACAACAGCAGCAGCAACCACAGCAGCAACATTTTGCTAATCATCACAGTACGCAAGCGCAACAGCAACAGTTGCTGCCACAGCAGCTATCGCAACAGCATAATTTGCAAACACACACGTTGCATCTGCAGCAGTTGACGACACAACAGCAGCAGCAACAACAACAGCAAGCAGCGGCAGCAGCAGCGGCAGCAGCAGCAGCAGCAGCGGCGGCAGCAGCGCAACAACAGCAGCAACAGCAACAGTCGCTGCATCAGCATACAACATTGCCGCCACAGCATCAACAACAGCTGCAACATTTACACCAGCAACATCCGCACGTAGCCCTGCATCAGCAGCAGCCGCACGGCGCTGCCGGTGGCCATAGCAGTAATCCGGACTCGAATATGAGCACTGGTTCCTCGCACAGCGAAAAGGATGTCAATGATATGCTAGGACTCGGAAATCTACAACAGCAACAACAGCAGCAACAGCAACAGCAGCAGCAGCAGCAACAACAACAGTTGCACTCTAATAACGGCGCCTCAATGCTCGACATGCTCAATGTGCAACAGCAGCCAGGCAGCGGGCCCGGTCCCGGACCTGGACCCGGTCCAGTTGCCGTACCCGTTTCAGTTTCAGCCGCCTCCGCCGCAGTCGCGAGCAATGCGAGCGGGAAACAGCCACGAACGCCAGCGGAGCGAAAACGCAAACGCAAAATGCCCAACAGCAACAGCGAGGACGCCGGCAACGGCGGCAACAGCATCAGCATTGTTAGCGGCCTCAAGAAATCGCTCACATTTCGGGACAGCAACATGTCTAAGGGGGTGTCCAGCCTGGTACTCAGTCTCGATCGCTGTGCGTTGCCGCCAGTAAGTGGTGCTGGTGGCGGTGGTGGCGGCGGTGTTGCTGGCACCGTTGGCGGTGTATCCACGGTCGGTGGTGCTGGGGGCAACAAAAGTTCGCGTCTTCTGCTGCCCGGCAGCAATGATAGCAAGAAGATCAACGATTACTTCAACAAACAGCAGCAGCAGCAACAGAGTGGCGCCAATTCAGCGCTGCGGCAACACACGGGCAGCAAATCGCCATCATCGGCAACACAGGCGCAACAGCAACAGCAGCAGCAGCAGGTGCAACAACAGCAGCAGCAGCAGCAGGTGGTGAATAGTCAGGTGCAGGTGCAGACGACGAATGCGTATTCCATACACGGCTATCATTCGACCAGTGCACAAACGCAATCGCCCAGCCAACAACAGCAGCAGCAGCAACAGCAGCAGGTGCAGCAGCAGCAGCAGCAGGTGCAGGTGCAGCAAGCTGGACCAGAGTTTCATTTTGCGGCAGCAGCGGCGGCGGCAGCAGCGGCTAAGCAACAGCAGGCGCAACAACAGCAGCAGCAGCGGCAACAACAACAACAACAACAGACTTCCAATGCAATGGTTCCTCAGCAGACGCAAATGGGCGTGGCCATGTCACATGTGGGTGTGGGGCATAGTGTGCTTGGACTGGGTGTTGTTGGTCCACAGCAGCAGCAACAGGCGCAACAACAACAACAGCAGCAACAGCAGCAGCAGCAGCAGCAGGCGCAACAACAACAGCAGGCACAACAGCAGCAACAGTTGCCGGTTACATCGTCAGCGTCAAGTGTTGCCGTTGTGCCGACGCATCAACAACTGGGCTCACTGGGCGTCAATGTGGGCGGCGTTGGTGTCGTTGGTGGCGTTGGCGTAAATGTGGGCGTGGGTGTTGGTGTCGTTGGTGTATTGCCGCCACCGCCGCCACCGCTGCCACTGGCAATGCCAACAACAATAATGACATACACGAAGGGCACCCAGACGGAGATGTCACAGCAGGAGCTGCAGGAGCGGGAGGCGGAACATGAGTCCGGCAAGGCGAAGCTGGACGAGATGACAAGACTGTCCGATGAGCAAAAGTGCCAGATAATGAGCCAACAGAAGTCCATTGATCAGCACAAGTCGCACATTGCCAAATGTATCGATGTGGTCAAGAAGCTGCTCAAGGAGAAGAGCAGCATTGAGAAGAAGGAGGCGCGACAGAAATGCATGCAGAATCGATTGAGATTGGGACAATTTGTGACACAGCGTGTCGGCGCCACATTCCAGGAGAACTGGACGGACGGCTATGCGTTTCAGGAGCTGAGCCGACGCCAGGAGGAGATAACCGCTGAGCGTGAGGAGATCGATCGCCAGAAGAAGCAGCTGATGAAGAAACGGCCAGCTGAATCGGGACGGAAACGCAACAACAACAGCAACCAGCAGAATAACCAGCACCAGCAACAGCAGCAGCAACAGCAACAGAATTCCAATTCCAATGACTCCTCCCAGCTGACGGATCGCCTGGGCGGCAATGCCGGCGCCGGCAGTCTCGACAGCGGCATCGCTGTCGGCAATGCGGCCAATAATGCGACGGGCGCCGGCGGCGTTGGCGGTGTTAACGCCATCGTTGGTGGCGGCGGCACCGTTCTCGTCGTCTCCTGCGGTCGCGTCCTCTCCCGCTCGAATTCGACACAGGCACAGCAACAGCAGCAGCAGCTACTGCACAATGGCGGTGGTGGTGCGGGTGGTGTTGGTGGCGGCGGCATTGCTGGCTCTGGTGGCGTTGGCGGCGCCAATTCTGGTGTCGGTGGCAATGTGGGCAACAGTGGCGTTGGCGGCGGCGTCGGTGATCGTTTGTCGGATCGCGGCGGCGGCGCCGGTGGCGGCGGTGTTGGCGGTGCCGGTGCTGGCGGCAGCGGTCCAGGCGGACCGGGTGCTGGTGGCGGCGGCGGCATCGGTGGCAATGATAGCGGCGGCAGCTGCTCCGATTCGGGCACATTTCTTAAACCGGATCCGGTGTCCGGGGCGTATACGGCGCAGGAGTATTACGAATACGATGAGATACTCAAGCTGCGACAGAACGCCCTCAAAAAGGAGGACGCCGATCTGCAGCTGGAGATGGAGAAGCTTGAGCGTGAACGTAATCTCCACATACGCGAGCTCAAGCGCATACTCAATGAAGATCAGGTAAACTGAAATGCTATGAATATATATATATATATATATATGTATATTTGGTTGTATATATGCTGATTAATCTGTGGTGTTTGTGAATTGCAGTCCCGCTTTAACAATCATCCCGTACTGAATGATCGCTATCTGCTTTTAATGCTGCTGGGCAAGGGCGGCTTCTCCGAGGTGCACAAGGCATTTGACCTCAAGGAGCAACGCTATGTCGCATGTAAGGTGCACCAATTAAACAAGGATTGGAAGGAGGATAAGAAAGCTAATTATATCAAGTGAGTAGTGGAGCAGCAGCAGCAGCAGCAACAGCAGCAGCGGCAGTTAGCAGCTAAATTAAATTTATATTTGTTGTAAACAACGTGTGGCGAAACGCAGTTTCTAATTATGGATTATCTTTATTTTGCGCGAATTGAGAGCAACTCAACTTGGGGTAATACAATGCAAAAAGAGAGCACAATAAATGTGTGACCCGAGCTTCGATATTAATCGATATATCGATGTTTAAGTACTAATCGTTGCTGTGATATTCAAACAACCTTCAACACTCTCTCTGTCTCCATGATTACATACTTGATTACAAAGCAAGATTAATAACAATTTAGTTTCTTTAAATCCCCCCCATGCCATTTAACAATTTTTTTTTGGAGATCGCCTCTCTCGATTCTATGACTTTGCTTCTTAGACTCCCACGAAATGGCACCTTCTGCTTCATCCCCTATACGATTTGCGGTCTGCAGTATCATTTGCCCAAACTCGGGTCGACGTAGCCATGTAACGGTTTTCCCATGTAGAGTCTATGGCTCTCTTGGCCCTCTGGCAAACCTACAATTTCCCAGGAGTTATCTGCTTCCTTCGTTATTGTCGCAATGTAACATGCCCCTTCCGCAGACGTTGTGGTGATTGGTCCGCATGTGTCTGTATGCAAAAGACTTAATAATTCTTTTCCACGACTCTCAGATGCCCTTGGAAACGATCCGATCCGCATTCGAAGTCGATGTTTCTCTTAATCGATTTCAAACCGTGCACGATTACATCACTTGCCACATAATTCACTGCAGCTTGCATTTGAATACACACACTTTTCCATTTCCATTTTCACATCAATCGTAAATAAGTCAGTACTTTTATTATGGCTCTCTCTCTCTCTCTCTCTCTCTCGCAAACACCAATTTGTACCCACGGCTTCGATATTAATCGATAGACCGATACTTGAGTACTTATCGTTGCCGTGATATTGAAACATATTTCAACAATATTTAATGTTTTTATGTTTTATGTTTGTGTTGAGTTAGTTATATTTTTATAGAGATACGTTTTCGATTTGAGAGATCTTCTTTAATGCGTATTTCGGATGATTAGTGCAGTCTTGTTGAGCAACAGATGTAGCAGGCGTGGGATGAGGGGGGCGGATGAAGTTGGGTGGGGAGGGGCATTAATTTTACCATTGCTCATGATTACTTAACCATTTTCCATTTTCCATATTCCATTTCCATTTAACTCGAAACACTCGAAATTTAGACACGCATTGCGGGAGTACAACATACACAAGGCGCTGGATCATCCGCGCGTGGTGAAGCTCTATGATGTCTTTGAGATCGATGCGAACTCGTTCTGCACCGTGCTGGAGTATTGTGATGGACACGATCTGGACTTTTATCTGAAGCAGCATAAGACTATACCCGAGCGTGAAGCGCGCTCAATAATAATGCAGGTGAGTGCTGCTCCTACTCCAACACTCTCTCTCTCTCTCTCTCTCTCCCTCTCTCTCTCCCTCTCCCTCTCTCTCTTGATCTGTCCGTTAATAATATATGTATATATTTTATGCACAGGTTGTATCTGCACTCAAGTATCTAAATGAGATTAAACCGCCCGTCATCCACTATGATCTGAAGCCGGGCAACATACTGTTAACCGAGGGCAACGTTTGCGGCGAGATCAAAATAACTGATTTCGGTCTGTCCAAAGTGATGGACGATGAGAACTATAATCCGGATCATGGCATGGATCTGACATCTCAAGGCGCTGGCACCTATTGGTAACTACCCACCCCACCCCAACCCCACCGACCCAACAGCAAATAAATCACAACCAATCCCCTCCTCCCCACGCACATCAATCAAATGATTTATTCTAAAATATACTCATAATCGCCATTCACAGGTATCTGCCGCCGGAGTGCTTCGTTGTTGGCAAGAATCCACCCAAAATCTCATCGAAAGTGGATGTGTGGAGTGTGGGCGTGATATTCTATCAGTGCTTATATGGCAAAAAGCCGTTTGGCCACAACCAGTCGCAGGCCACCATCCTTGAGGAGAACACCATACTGAAGGCAACCGAAGTGCAGTTCTCCAACAAGCCAACCGTCTCCAACGAGGCAAAGGTAAGCACCACAACTATAGCTATATATATAACTATATATATATATATAGATATATATTTCGATATATATTTGTTAATGCTTTCGATTTTGATGTGCAGAGTTTCATTCGTGGATGCTTGGCCTATCGGAAGGAGGATCGCATGGATGTGTTTGCATTGGCACGGCACGAGTATATACAGCCTCCCATACCGAAGCATGGGCGTGGCTCGCTGAATCAACAGCAGGCACAGCAACAGCAGCAGCAACAGCAGCAACAGCAACAGCAGCAACAGTCGTCCACGTCACAGGCCAATTCGGCGGGACAGACATCGTTTTCAGCCCACATGTTTGGCAATATGAATCAGTCCAGCTCGTCCTAGCTGCCAACTAAACGCAATTCCAATTCATAATTCACCGCCGCAGCAGCAGCAGCAGCAGCAGCAGCAGCAGCAGTTGCTGGCCAACAACAACAACAACAACAACAGCAGCAGCAGCATCAACAGCAGCAACAAAAACAGCAAAATCAATTTATCATAAATATCAACAACAGCAGCAGTGGCAGCACCATAAATAATTATGACATCAACAACGATATCTGTAATCGGAACAGCTTTTATGCGACAACATTTTTGGATGCGGCTGCCTATTGCTACGATACGGTTATGGATGCCACACACTACAAGCTGCTGCCGCCAGTTGTGGCAGTGGCGGGTGGTGCAACAACATCGTTATCAGCGACAACAACAACAGCAATGCACTTGCAGCAGCTGCAGCTGCCATCAGTGTTGGGTAGCATGCCCCTGGCAGTAGCAAGCGGTAGCAACAACAACAATAACAACCACCACCACCACCTCCACAACAACCACATCAATCAAATCAGCAACAACAACAATAACATCAACCACAACAACAACAGCAATCCAACAAACACACGCACCTATCTGGGCATGTACAAGCGCTGGCAGCAGCAGCAGCTGCAGCAACAAGTTCAACTGGACCAGCAGCAGCAGCTGTTGCTGCTGCAGCAGGAGCTGCTCTGAGCGAGAACACTGCCAACGAAATAAACAAGTCGTCATCGACAACTGCTGCTGATGCTCGATGCAATAAGAAGTCAACAAAATCCACAAAATCGACAACAACAACAACAACAACAAAATGAAGAAGAAGAAGAAAAACCCGAAGAATGAATTTCCATGAGCGCCTCTCGAGAAAAGCGCGTCGCAAATGCATAAAACAACAACATATAAAACAAAACAAAAAACAAAACAAAAACTTAAGTTAAATAAAACTATATACATATATATAAATATATATATATAGTATATATACATATATATTATATTCAATGTGATAAACAAGCGTAAAGCAAAAAACGAAACAACAACAAAACAAAACAAAAGAAAAAGGAATAAAAAAGATAGAAACAACAAGGAATAGAAGGCAAGAGAAGGCAGAAGGGAGTATATAAGAATAATGAAAGCAGAATGTGCAAGCAAAAAATGAAACAAAAGCAAAAGAAAACAGCGAGAATTCTGTTGAAGCTAAAAACGAACGCTGAATGGCGAAAGAAAGAAAAAAAGAAAAGCAAAAACAAGTTAAATAACAGTGAATTGAGAGAGAGAGAAGCTGAAGCAGAAGCAGAAGCGGAAGCGGACGGAAATAAAAAGAGGAGGTGACGAAGAGGAGAGAAAGCTACATAGTTGTTTAAAAAGGCTGCTAAATACTTGTATTTTTTTTTTTTTTTTTTTGTTAACTATATTAAACACAAGAGAAAGAAGCAGCAGAAAATTAATAATAATAATTATAACATAGGAATTAAAGATAAAAACAAAAACAAAAACAAACACAAACAATCTAAATGTAAAATTAGTAAGTAGTTAACCACAAAAACTACGCCAACTGCGGCGTCTCTGATAGCCACGTCAAGAAAGCAGTTTTTCTTTGTATTACAAACAAACAAACAAAACAATCTAAATAATAATACATAATGCATCATAGTAACTGGCAAACACCAACAACAGCAGCAACAACAGCAACATACAACATACAACAAACTATAGCTTAAATTAGCGTAGATGGAGATAAAACAAACAAAATGCAAATGCAAAAGCAAAAGCAGGAGCAAAAGCAAAGCCAAAATTTGCAGCAGAACTCGGCAAAAGTAACCGTAAAAAAAGCTTAAGCACACACACACAGACAACACCTGGGTTTTGCTTGTATGTTGTTTGCACACACACACACATCCACACACATACACAAACACACACACACACACAAGGCATATTATTTTGTTTGTCTTCATTTTGGCCTTAATATTCAATACATTTATAATTTAAATAACACACATATATATATATTATATATATATATATATATACATTATTATATATAAATACATCATTTTATAACTAATTTTAAACCTGCAATTGTTTTAGTCAAACAAATTCTGTTCTGATGCGTCACACACACACACACACTCACACACACGCATATATATATATATATATATATCTATGTACGCAAATGTTTTTAATATCAGCAATATGAAATTTTTTAAATGAAATTCGAATTGAGTTCTGCATTTAAACAATGTTTGTTTTGTATCAAAATTCTGTTGCATCGATCATATCCAAAAAGCCAATAGTTTTTATTTTGGCAGCGAATTCCACACTGTTCCTCATCCTCACACACACACACACAAACACAAACACAAACAGACACACACACACACATGCTGAGCAACAACAACAAGAACAACCCAAATTACATAAACTAGAAGGGAAAAAAACCGTGTTTGGGGCGAAATAAATAGAGAGAAAACGAGAGAGAACATTAAATAAAAGAAATAGTTAAAATGTTTATTAAATATAATAAAAATCAAATAGCAATAAAAGTGAACATTTTTATATGCCCCACAAAAATACAAATACAAAATTAATATGCAAAGTTTTCAACAAGTTGTACCAACTCTTAATAATAAATTTATATATATATATGTATATATATACATGTATATATATGTATATGTATATATGTATATGTATATATATATATATATATATACATGACTATACATAAATGTATGCATAAAGAAAAAGTAAGAAACACACATCTGAGAAAAAACAAAAAATTACTTCTTATTAAATAATAACTAATGCAATAGTTTTTATTAAATTATATATGTGCATATATATATATGTATGTATATATGCATATGTATATACAAATTAATGAATATAGACACGTTTTTTTTTTTAATTTTAAACCATAACTGTAAACTACTGCGTAACAATGTATTAAATATTAATATCAAAGGCATATTGATAGAAATATATTAAAAACCAATTTAAAAATATGAAAAACGAAAAAACAAAAAACAAAAAACAAAAAAAAAAACACTACCACGCTAAATGTATCAATAATATATAGAGATCTATATGTATTGTAAAATTCATATATAAAATCTGACTAAAGCAAAGAAAACGAAACTAAATTGTTGAGAAATTGAGCAGAGGGTTGAGAGATACCAACGGAGGTTTACATACATATAAGTTCGGGACAGGGTGGGGACTCTTCGTCGGGCACTTTCAAGGCACCGAAATTCCACAGCTTCTTCAAGCCACAGTCAAAAAAAAAAAACAAAAACAAAAACAAAAAAAATAACTGCAAGAAATATGAAAAGCACAGAGATCGAAGCTCTGGCAATATTTTGTAGGCAGGACTTCGAGAGGAAAAGCGATAGCGTTTTAGGTTGAAAGAGACGGGCAAAGCTGTAAAGTTGAATTAATTAAAGTATGGAAAAACAAAAAAGAAAACAAAACAAAAGAAACATACAAAGCAAAAAACAAAAAACAAAAAAAATTAATAAAAAAAAATGCTGCAAAGAACATTTTTTTCTTTAGTCTATAAAAAATGAAAATTAGATTTTAGTGCGCTAACAAAGTAAATATGAAATATTGCAAAGCGAATGAGAATGAGACAGATATAGGCAACAGCGACGGAGACGAAAACAGAGACAGAGACAGAGCATACAAAACAAGAAGCAAGAAGCAACCACAGGCAGAAAGCAGAAGGCAGAAGGCAGCAACAGTTGCAGTTGTTGTTGCAGCTGCCGAGCAAGCAAACCCATAAAACAAGTAGCAAAGAAATTGTAAATATTAAATATACATAAATGTAAAAAACAAAAAACAAAACAAACAAAAAAAAAAAAACAAAAAATAATTAATTTATGCCTAATTAAAGTTTAATGAATCCGAAGAAAAAGCCACACAAATTAACAGAATCAAAGCGAAGCAAAGCAAAGCAAAGCAAAAAATACAGCAAGCAAAAGCAAGAGCAAAAGCAAAAGCAAAATTAAAATCGAGAACCATTTCAAGAGATGCGTACAAAATCTGTGCATGTTCGTGCGTACTTTCCTTTAATTTTAGCCACCAGTTTTAAGAGTGTGTTTTTTTTTTTAATTATTCAACTATTCAACGTCAATATTATATGTAATTTAATTTGATTATTATTATGATTATGATTATTAATATTATTGTAATTATAATTATTTTTTTTGTAACTATAAATTATACATCTATCAATTGAATACGTGCGTGTTGATTTAATTTTAACCAATAAGCAAGAGCGAATCTATATGTAAAATGCACATTTGAAATTATATATATATATATATAGACATATGCATGTGTATGTGTATATACATATATACTACTTAAATATGTATGTGTCTTGGCATATGTGTTTATATATGTGAATATATATATATATATATATATATATATGTATATATATATTCGTATACGTATATATATATTTAAAACAAAAACTATTATTTTTATTATTATTTTTTTAAAAACAGTTCTGGTTCGACCTACAGCGGAAGCAAACTGAACACAAAAACCCATCAACAACAAAATAAACAAGCAAAATGTTTTGAAAAAAAAAAACAAAAGAAAAAATAAAACCCGGATTTTTGATTTTTATTCATCTTTTGTATTCATATTTGCTGCTATACAAATTTTGTTTGTTTCTTTTTTTGCTAACTTAAGCATTTTTTAAATGGAAATTCATAATAAAGCGTAATAACTATTAAGTGTTTAAATAGTACTAACTAATAAATAAAAGAAAGTAAATCAAAATACAAATACTTAAAGCCCAACAACAACAACAACAACAATAACAACAGCAGCAGCATCAGAGCAAAATCAACACAAAAAATAGTAAGAAAAACCAGCCACAAGCTGATGTCTCATTTGCAGCAGGAGTCGCAAGTTGAAAGAGCCCAATTTAATTATTTGTTGAGTATTTTATTAATAATTAATAATGCTAATGATCAAATTTAAATTGAAATGCAACAAAGAAAAAAAAAATAAAATAAAAACACAAACGAGAAAAAATAAATTCAAAACTGAATACACACATATATATGTATATGTACATATGTATGCATACATACATAAATATATAAACAAATTATTTAATAGATATGCTAAAAAATTATTTAAGCCAAACGGGGAAAGCGCAAAGGGCCCAGACTGGAACCCGCAGCGAATCAACCCAACAAAAACCAAAACGTTTCTGAAGGCTAACAAAATCTATAATTAACTATATATATATGTATACATATATATATATATACGAATATAAATGTTAATAGATGTTTATGTAAATATATATACGTATACATATACATATATATATATATATATACACACATATATATATATATATATATATATATCGGATGAGTGCATCTTGTGTGAGAATTAAAGGGCGGCAGATGGCAAGCGATCGAGCAGATGATATTTAAAAACAAAAACCAGATACTAAATTAATAAGTAAAACATAAAAATTAATTAATAAATAAATTTCAAAAACAAAACAAAATGATACAAAAGAAAAGAAAAAAACAAAAGACAAAAACCAAACAAGAAATCATTGAAAATAAAAAAAAAATACTAAAATGATTACAAAACACAAAAAAATTTACAAAAAAACAGCGCAGTTTTTTTTTTATTAATCGTTAATATTATTGCATTTGCTTGCAGCAAACCAAGCCGGATTAGGGCATAATGCAAAATGGCTTTTAGTTAATAGCTTGTCCAGCTTGCGGAACGCATCCTTGCTGGCCACGTGGAATGTACGTGCTACTTGTCGCAGGAGGCAAGTGCCAGCTGTACCGCTTCGGCCACACAAGCATCCTCCGAGGCCATGCCTGCAGAATGAATATATATAAACATATATGTATATATAGATCAGCATATATATGTGTGTTACTCACCCATCGACTGGAATATGGTCACTGCCTGCTCAGTTGGATAACTGCCACCGATTATAACGGCGCCCAGCTCGCCGACTATCGGGGCGGGCAGGCCGTGCAGCTCGTGCTGAGCATTTGACATACAGTCAACGTAGACCAGGGACTCCTGATAGATGTCAGCGGCCACCTCGCCGAAGTGCACCTCGCCAGCGCCCACAGCTGAATGCATATTAAACATACTCGTTACAATCTTCCAAAGGGCAGATCCAAGAAATTGATAAGTATTGAAAGATTGAAAGTGATTAACAGATAATTAACAATTTTCCCTTGATCGGTCAAAATGCTGTACACATAAAATAGTCGGTTGGCAAGGAGAACTCTCAAGTTTTGTGAAAGGATCTTGAGATTATTACGAGCAACCATCTCTCTCTGTGTGATAAGTCAGATGAGTCTCAGTCTGAAAACTGTTGCAGAGTCGTCGTGCATCCTTCAAGCTTGTTGAGGATGTGACGAGCAGCCGATGATCTATCCATTTTCGATACTTATTTGCCATTTTTACCCCCCACCCACATCCAGATTATTGTTAAGTGCACCCCAAACGGGGAAGAAGGAGTGATTTGAGTATGCAAACTTAAATTAATAGTTGTTCAGTGCCAAATGTGTGCTAGTTTACAGACCGTTGATGTGGACGGATCGATTGTCGCGCAGATCGCTGGCTTGGATGAGCGCCTCCTTGGAGTAGGTCGCAATGCAGATGACATCCGCTTGTTGGACGGCCTCGCTTGCCGAGCTGCACACTTTGATGTTGACTTTGTTCGGGGCATTGCAGTTGTTGTCGGCTTTCAGGATCTGTTCTTCCAGCTGGTTGGCCAACTGTTGGGCCTTCGACGCCGTGCGATTGTAGAGATTTAGCTGATTCACCCTAAAGTTGGCGCACATGGCGGCGGCATGCAGTTGCCCCTGGACGCCACAGCCCACAATGGCCACATTAATGGCCAACTCTCGTTCCGCCTGTGGCCCAAAGCGACGGAAGAATAGGTATTTGGTGGCCACCAACGAAGCGGAGACCGTCCGCCATGTTGTGATGTCCGTGCCGGCCATAATGGCATTCAGTTCGCCCGTTCCCGGATCGAAGAGCAAAATGTTGGCACTTATGCTCGGTAACGGCGGCTGCAGCAACTGGTTGCTCCGGAACGAGGTGACCACCTTGCAGGCCAGAGTCGAACAGGACACGGCGATGGAATCGCCGCCCATTCCGGTCGACGTTAGTCGATAGTTGCCCACGAAAGCGGGCATCGTCAGCAGCAGTTTGCTGTGTTCCTTGTTGGCACTGGTAACGCTGCGCGCCGGCTGACTTACGTGGGACTGTTTACCGTCCTGATTCGTTGGGGTCACGACGACTGCCTTGAGTGCCGTCTCCACAGCCTCGTTGACCATCGGCCAGTTGAGCGCACGACGCACTGCATCGGCGCTGTAGAATACGGGACTTTTACTATTCATCTAAATTATTTGTCAGTCCGCCCTCTCTTGAAATCTAATCTTTTACAGTTGCTTCCAAATTTAATCTATTCCAGTGTAACACTGATCATGCAAAATTGATAGCCACTATCAACAACATTCTGTAATGGCTAACAGTTTTTTTTTAGTTAATATATCAAGCTGCTGTTAGCCGACCATACCAACAACAATAATGTTAGCCAATTTGAGTACTCTGTTAACTGCGATAATTGCACTGTTACCGCTGTTGTAATCGATATGTTTGATGGCGACATTTATTCATGTCTTATTAGCGATCGATACACTCAAGCATCGTCAATCGATAGACAAGTTGCTGGCACATTGAGCGGCAAATTTAAAAATGACAATGACCACGAACTCAGAAGTTTGAATGAACCCATTGCCTTCACTTTCATTTCAGTGGAGCACTTTTCCTCATTGCCCATGCAATTTCCCAGTACGTCTGGGGGTGTGAAAGCATTTTCACTTGTGTGCTGAAAGCAACCGCAAAGGGGGCCAACACGACCCGAAAAGAAACGAAACCACAAAAGGGAAATTACAATATATACACAATATATGCGAGTGCATGCATTTTGCTGCTGCAATAGATAATTCTCGCCGTTGAATGAGTGACATGTTCATCTCGGCATCTTAATGTCGAAACTGAGCCAAGCCCACTCGACATCGTGTGTCTCATTTGCGAAAGTGAAAAGCGTTTTCCGCAGCACCCGATATGAAAATAAATTTATGCGACTGCATTGTTTGGCTGAGATGCGAATTTTTTATTCCCATCTGCTAATTCAAATTTTGACATAATTTTTAACTTTCTCACTTTTGTCTATCGCCGCCATTCGCAACAATTTCACTTGACTTGACCTTTGGTGCAGCTCCAGTGGCCCCCTTTGCCCAGCGCCTAACCACCTCCCGCACCCCGAGTCCAACACACACACACACACACACACCCCTCCCAGCAATCGTTGTCGCTTTTGTGGCTGCTGTGGCCTTGGGAAATTGCAATTGGCGCTGATTTATTTGTGCAACTTGGGTGCACCACAAATCAAAGTCAATTGCATGCCGCTGACTCACCAACAAGCTGGGTGGGGGCTGTGCCCCGGGTTCCTGCCTGGAGTCGGACCTGTTGCTGGTCAGGACCGAGCATGAGGCATGAGACATGGGGGCATGGGGCACGGGGCACGAGGACCGCCTCTGCTCCGTCGTTATTCTAAATGATTTGACCTTGCATTTGTGGTAAGCGGTTGGCCATAAATTTTGGTGCTGCCGTTGCGCAAATCTGTTGCGCCCCAAATCCGAATGCGATTCTGAATTTGAATCAAAAATCTAAAGCGTACACAAAAAACGAAAAGTGAATTGTCGCCAACACTTTGAATAAATTGTTTAGTGATTTGGCAAGCGCCAAAAAATTAAATGTAAGCCAAACACCAATCACAAATGATATGTGAGCACTCCAATAAATTGTTCAAAAACGAAATAAATACGTTGCGATCGTTATTAAATCTATAAACACAAATAATTTATTATCCATCTGAGTCGATTATTAGGGCGCCCCAACTTAATCATCATGTTTGCCCCACTAAAAAAAAAGTTGAGCACTTTAAAAACTTGCTTCACTCCAGTCTAATATTATAGATTAGTTGTGTGAATTCATTTATTTCACTTTAATTGATAAAAAAAAAAAAAATAAATAAATAAAATACTTTTTCCTTAATTGGCTTGTTTTTTTAATTGTCCGTCTGATAAAGAAAGCAAAAATCTGTCCATCTATCTAAGTAAGTCCTTCTTTCATACTTGAATTTTTTTCCAATTTGTTGAAAATGTATAATTTTGATTTGTAACAATTAAATAAATACTTGAACAACATAAAAAACAACAAATATTTGTTTTAGCTATCGCAAGTGAAATGATTTGGTTTTAAGTAGGATCCAATCAATTATCAATAAATGAATTTGTTAGGGCATTTGGCACTTCGGTGCTTTGTTTAATCGGTTTACCGTTGGTCTTGTGTGTGTTTGCTTAAGTGTGTGTGGCATTAAGTTTTGTTTCAAGTTGCTGAAAAGCCAACACAAATTTTTATTTATGCCATTTTGTTGGCCTGGCGGCTTTTGAATTTGTAACTGTAACTTTAACTTTAACTGCTATGTTGGCGAATGGTGTTGTTGCTGTTGGTGTTGCTGTTGCAGTTGTTGCTGTTACTGCTGCTATACATACACCAGAACGTAGCCGAGTTGCCACACCTTTTTAATGTGGTGCCCTCATTGGCATTGCCTGTGTTGGGGTTTCTGCTGCTGCTGCTGTTGTTGCTCTTGCAATACCCTTGTTGAGAGTATTACGACTTGCCAGCAAAACAAGTAAAGCATTCTTGAGTTGATATATCCCAGCTGTCTGTCTGTAAGTCGCAGTCGAAAGGTGATAGTTGCAGGACATTAAATTAGCTGTCAACATTTGAGAATCTGCAGGTTCTTTTTGCGGCAGATGGGCTTGGTTAATGGTTATGCCTTATCGAGAATCAATCACATACATCGCTCCCATGCAAGTATTGTATTTTGTTGGTGTCTACAAGGGTATTAAATGTTCGGCATCCAGAAGATACATAACTGTTCTTTGTTGCTTTTGTTTTAATGTGCGCCCGCACACTTTGTGCCCAACATGTGTGTGTGTGTGTGTGGTGTGTGTGTGCACACATATATGTAAGTCTACATAGACAAAAAGGAAAGTTTGCAACGCGAATGCGAAAAACTCAACCAGACCAGAGACCTGAGACCTGAGATCAGAGCTGAGCTTTGTAGATCAATCTTGACTTCGGACTGCCTTTTGCCGTTAGCCGGCGGCGGCGCTCACTAAAATGTTGTTTGTCCTTGGAGAATGTGGCGGAAAAATGAAAAAAAAAAATAAAAAAAATCAAATGCAAACATTCAACTGTAAGTTAGTCTTATAATATAGACATATAAGTAGCTTTATGGATCTATGGAGTGTATGGAGTGTGTCTGTGTCTGTTTATGTGTATCTACATACAAATAATCGTAATGGTGCCGTTAGGTTTATTGTTGGCGCCGCACCCAACATGCCCGTCCCAACTGACCCCTCGGGCGTTTTTCAAACCCCCCCCGTTTTCATTCATGCCATTCCTTTTCAGATTTCGATCGGGTCGCAATCATTGCCGTCAATAGTTATCAACTTTATTATTGTTATGGTCGTTGTTATTGCTGTTGTTAGACAGAAACATACGCATTCACATATATCTAACAGAGTGCCTTTGTTTAATTGTTTCGATTATTATTGTAGTTTTTTGTTTTATTGCCATAACTTCCGTCTGCGCACTGCTTTTTAATGCCCCACTCCTCGTTGGACAAATAGCTGAGAGGTGAAGTTCTTCTTGGAGCAATCAGTTTGAAAGAATGCTTCGCCATCCTATTTATGCAAACCTTAACTTTATTATTATTACTCATTTGATCAAAATCAAACCATTTGAAGGAATGGATTTCTCGGCATTTAGCTATTCAGGTTGCAACTTGACTAGTTAGTATGTGTTACTTTTAGAACCTGAAACTGTAATTTTAACATTAAGAACCCTAAAAACTATGTCAGCTAATTAATTGCATCCAATAATCTATGCGCAATCCGATGTTTGCTTTAAACACTTGCCACTTTAATAATGAACAAAGTAATGAATCTTTAGATTGGCTTCTGAAATTCATTAACAATATTCAAAATCGCATGATACTTTGATATTTAACAAAACAATATAATTAATTTTTGAAATGCACCTGATCCTTTGTTGCCCCTTCCCTTCACTTTTCGCTATCGATTCGTTGCCACTTGTTGAATGAAAATTATACGAGTTCATAATGAATATGAAAGCGTTTGATTAATTTTGATTTTGATTTTTACTTTGAATATATTTTAATGGAAATGATCTTGTTTTACTTCTCGTTATCTCCACAGAATTTATTTTCTTTCTATTCACATTTTTTGCACCAATTAGTGCAACATTTTGATCATATTCAGATTGGTGTTCAACGCGAACTGGAATAATTTATTGATTCAGTTTTAGCCATTTATTAAGCTCACCTAATTAACAGGGTTGTTATTATATATAATATATATAATGATATGTATAATAATATATATATAATAGTATATATAATATATAAAAATTGGTGATTATTGTTTTTGTTTGAGAATTTATTCATTGTTGTTGCTTATTGCAGCTTGCAAATGTATTATAGATTTGAAATTATTATATGTAATAAGTTATTTGATTTGATGGCGATGGCGTTGTCTCAACATGGAGTTCCATGTTCCGATCGGACCCTAAGTCGTCGTTTCTCGCTCGTTCCACTGTCGATCGTCGGTTTGGAGCTTTGGCCTTATCACATGGGCGACGACGACTTGCGCGTTAGTCGGCGTTGTGCATTCGGCCAGAGCTGACGTGAACTCGCACCGAGGAGCGCTAAACAGCTGACACAGCCGAGAAACTGTTCATTGTAACGCTTGGCGCGACCGATTCAAAAAAAAAAAAAAAAACGAAACGACGAATCGATGGACTTGCAGACGGTTTGGCGGTGCCCCTTTTGACTGACCAACACCTGTCAGCTGTTAACTGTCGTCAAAGTGACACAAAATGATTTCGAAGAAGCTCACGTCGAGTTGACAAAAAGTTTATCCATTATCCAGTATCCAGTATCCATTATCCATTATCCATTTGCCCGGCAGCGTAAATCAACGAGTGAATTCCATTTACGAATGCTAATTTGCGAGAAATCTTTTAATGGCACCATCACCGTCAGTGTACCATCATCATTTTGGCAAATGATGTTTGTTAAGCGCCAGCAACAGTTATTTATTTCATTAATGGCCGAGTGTTAAATATCGTTAATTTGTCGTTGATGACAACCGTGTATATATATTTATATATGTATATATATATTTGTTGTTTTCCTCTTTACATACACAGATGAAACCTTTCATTTGTTTGGTGTTTCATTTTTTTTTTTGCGGTGCATTTGAAGACATTTTTGTTTGAAAAGTTATGAAATACAATTGTCATAATGCAAATCGATTAATTAGCGAATGCTGTTTGCAATTTTTGCACAGTCCCAAAACAAATATTTACTCTATCCGTGTGTGTGTGCGTAATCTTTTGTGTATGTGTCTATTTGTGTATTTTGTGTATTTTGTGTATTTTTTGTTTTTGTTGGTTCTGGCACAATTGTTGATCGCAACCTGTTTTAGATCTGGTTGGGATACAACGGGCAGTCAAGCCGAATTCCATCTGAAGATTGAGGTAAGCTGATTAATTATTCTCCAATAATATACTATATACAAATAAGTATATCTGTATGTATGTAATTATGCACGTACATATCCAAGTGAATACCAAACTTAACGGACTGCTGCTGGCAACAGTTTACGCCTTAATGCGGCGCTAATTTATGCCACACTTGAGGCCAGTCTTCTACAAATGTACAAATGTACAAATGTGTCTCGGTGCCCCCAAGCGGTTAGTTTTCTGCAACGCTGCACACCGCCCCCAAGAGGAAGCGTCAACCTGAACTTGGACAAAGCAATGCGAACAAATTAAGCTGGCAACGACTGCACACCTGTCACCCGAAGATGAAATACTCTACTCGATAAACGTATTTCAGAAGACTGATCCTTTAAACCCTGTCTCACATATCGAATAAATAGCAGATCGATCTTTCTCTGCATCCGATATACTAATCCGATGCGGCCTGCTCAACATGCACGTGAACAGAATAGCTTTCCAGACAAGCTGTTCTGCAAGTGTCTTTTCTAATGCGTTGCGAGTTGCGTTACAGAATTGTGGTAGCCTCTGCAAAGGGTATGCGAAAAAAGCGAGAAAAACACTTCCGAGCGAGTTGCACTGAACCGCAACAATCAAGGCAATCCATGCGACCATCGATGCTCACCGGTTACCACTTTGGCTGTCAGCTCGTCGCTGACCTTGCCCCAAACGAATGTCCGGCGGCAGGTGGCATATCAAATCTACGATTTGTATCTTGCTGTAGTCTGAATAGAGCGATTTTGACAGGAAATGCATTAAACGCTCGAGGATAGCTGAGGCATTAACTTTGGCTCTTTTATTTGTCTGGCGCATCAAGGTTTTGTGGCACATCTAGATAAGTTATACATATATAGTCATATTCAGATTCCAAGTAGGGGAATAATTTGCAGAAATGATTCAAGGCAACGTTCGACAGGACAATCTGCTCTCGTTTTGCCTCGTGTTCAATAATAATGTTGCATTATAATTTTAGTTGATTAACTACAGAAGTGAACTTTGACTGTTTTACTACTTGCTGACCGATACTAAATGGCAGGGCTGCAGGTGGAATCGATTGACTTGCTAGTTTGATTGCTGCTTATCTCAAGAGATTGGCCAGAGTCAGCAAACTTGGAGTGTGCATTACTCGTTCAAATAGTTTTATGGCCCGCAAATCAACAAAATCTACAGCTAAAGTTGCCAACTGATCAACTTTTGCAAAGGTCACCGGAAGCAGGCCCTTTTCCACATCTTTTCATATATTATTGGTCTTGGAGTGTTGCTGCAACATTCTCGCTGTTTAAATCACATTGGTTGGATAAAAGAGGCTGATTAGTTGGTCGTTGGCTGTTGGCTGTGACTAACCTTTGACACGCTACATGTGGCAGGAATAATATACATGCACATGCAGTGAGGCGACATCAGCGCAGAACGCTTTAGACCTGTTTCGATTCCAGTTTGTGTCGCGTGTTTCGTTTCCATTTGCACTCAGTCTGCAGCGCAGTCTGCAGCTTGCCGCTCGCAGTTGTCTGCTGGCAGTCCAGTGCCAGTAGACAGTAGACAGTAGGCAGTAGGCAGTAGGCAGTAGGCAGTAGACAATAGACAGTAGCCGTAGCCGTAGCTGTAGCTGTTGGTGTTGCTGTTGCATTCGCGGGTTCTTTCAAAATCGATCCCAGCGGAGCACCCAATAACGACACTTGGCACGCGTTGCCTTTCATTTTAAATTCGGTTTGTGAATTCGGTTTGTGTGTGTGTTTTTTTTATTTATTTGATTTATTATTGCTACACGCATATGTATTATATATTTTGTCAGTTTATTTATGTGTTTGTTTTGTGTATCAAGTGTCGTGAAACAGTGGGCAGCAGCAACAACAACAACCAATCGAAAGGTATTTTGTTATACGCATATTAAAATACTCGACCTGAAATTAGGCATTTGTATGTGCCGTGCGCAGTGCATGTGAAAGTACTGAATGCTCCAAGCATTGGGCAATTCCAGCAATCAAAATCCACATGCTGCTAGTGCTCATTCCTAGTGGCGATATATATTTGTAGATATATATATATATACACATATAAATTGTGTGTAAACATTTCAAATAAGGTGCGCATGCTAAAATATTAGTGTACAACTTATGACATATTTCTGAGCCGCTCAATGCTGCAAATTTCATCGTTAATCCATCTTTAATTTGTATAATTTGATCTCCAATCAAAAATGAAGCGAATTTTTACCCACATGCTTTTCATCTGCGGAGTTTCAAAGTAATTTTCATGGATTTTAATGAACATTTGTTAGAGTTAGTAAAACTTTGCAGGTTGCTAATCCGAATGCTCTAATTCAGTCCGATTGACTTTAACACTATTTTCAAGGCTCTTCCTTGAATTGAATCTATCGAAAATTGAAAATGTGAAAACCGTTTTCTTGCAGATATGGCAAAATGGAAAGTAAAAAGTTTGTTAGAACATTTTTTCTTATGGATTGTTATCATTGTGCATTTGTTGATCGGTATTCGGAGCACTGATGGGAGTATGAAAGTTTCGGACACACTGAGTAAATAGCTTTTTTTCGGTTATGTGTTGTGCTCAGCAGTTGCTGCTGCTGTTGTTGCTGTTGTTGCTGTTGCTGTTGTCACTGGCTTACTTTGGCAGCTTTCTTGCATAATAAACAAGATCCGCACACAATGTGCAACATTAGGCCAATGTTGGTACGTGGACACTGGCACCGGGGACACGACAACGGGCGCTAAACTGCTAAACAAAAATCCAAAGGCAACAACAAATGGGTTACCGAAAGCTGCAACAACAGCAGCAACAGCAACAACAACAGCAACAGCAACAACAACAACAAAAACAACAATGACTACTTTTGCTCTCGTTTCGAGTGCTCTGCACTCAGCTGCGTGCGGCACATGGACAACTCGGATATGGCAGCTCCACCGTGTGGCATGCTGCACAGTTGCCCGTTGCCAGTTGCCAGTTGCCAGTTGTCCATTTACCATTTACCATTTACCCAATTCTCAAGTGCAGCGCATGCCACGTTCGTAGTGAGCCTGCTGCCAAAATCAGACAAAAAATAACAGAAACCAAAAATCGCCAGTCGCTGCCAGCCAGGTTAACGCTTAACCGTTGCAACTGCTATCGAGCTGCAACTGAAACTGTAACTGTAGCTGTAATTGTAACAGTAAATCCAACTACAACCGTAGTTGCAACTGTGAGTGTGCCGCTCCAGCCTCAGCCCCACAGTTGCTCCATTTTAGCAGCGACGTTGCAGCTTCTTACTCCTTGCCACACAATTTGCATATGCTATGCATGTATTTTTGTGCACATTTCAGCTAGTGTCCACTGTTCAGTACAGTTAAGCTCACAAACAAGGACTTGGCTTGGATACCTACTCAACTAGAACCCGAACACAATTGAATATCTGCCACAGATGCAGATTGCAGTGCGGCAGCATTAAGTATCTGTTCAAGGTATGCAGCATATTTCTCAAAAATAGTAGCTGCCAAACCAATTAAAGTCGATTGACTTGCAAATGGAATTTTATGCAGCACACAAAGCTAATCATTGGCGACAATTATTAAGATTTTGACCCTTGGATATCTTCCACTCAAGAGCAGTTCACAGTAAAGCAGTTCTACTGTACAAATGCACACAGTTGGTAATCTGCGGCAGCTAAGCGGCAGCAGTAGAATAGCAGTCACTGCAGCAACAACAACAACAACAGCAACAACAACAGCAGCAACAACAGCAACAACAGCAACAGCTTTGGCCGCAAAGTGCACATAATTTGCTAGTCTTGTAAATGTGGACGCGTGGCACCAGTCGAGACCTATAATTGCCACACTGCCCCGACTGGGGCAACAGACGATCGAGAGTCGAGTCTCCAGCGTTGGACAGGGAGTGCAAATGGGAGTTGGGAATGGGAATCGGAATGGAGCAGCCGACAAAAGAAAAAGGTTCCATCAGTGCGACATTTGGTGACTTCGTGCCCAGCGATCCGCATTGTTTGGCAAATTTGCCAGATTTTCTTGCTCTTGTTGCTGTTGCTGTTATTGTTGCTGTTGCGGTTGCTGTTATTGTTGCTGTTGCTGTTGCCGTTGTCATTTGAAGCTGCCCGGCGACAGCTTCTTGTAATTATATGAGTTTTACCAATGGCCATGCAAAATGTTTATCTTTGTACTTTGCGTTCGCCTTCTGTCAGCTACCAGTGTGAATAATGGCAAATGACAAGCCACAAACTCAACACACAAGATACGAGACACAAGCCAAAAGACACAAGGCACAAGACAGAAGACAGACGACAGAAGACATGAGACATGAGATATTAGACGTGAAACATGAGACGTGCCACAAAATGCATCGCTGTCGGGTGGTGTGTTGAGGGAAGGGGCGTGGATTCGAATAACATGGACTGCCAAACGCCCACATATTTGCATACATACATACATACATACATATGCATATTACATACATATTGACTATGTACTCAGATGCGAGTGCTGCTTGCAGCATGATGACAAAGTATGCGAATAAAGAGCAGCCAGTGGCAGATATTGCGGCATGCAACAGCCATAATAAACTTAGCCAAACAAGCAAAAACCCATTCCTCACTGGTGGGTATATATATATATATATTTATGTTATATATATATATATATATTTATTTATTATTTCTTGTTATTTCTTAGCTCGAATGTGATGCTCGTGGAAGGATATGTAAATGGAAGAGTTCTAAGAAAATACCTGAAGTTCTGTGAATGCTCATAGATATTTGTAGATCTTGAATTTGGCCAAGAGAGAGAGAAAGAGAGAGAGAGAGAGAGAGAGAGAGAGAGAACGCTGTTAATTAGATAAAAAACAAAATTGAAGCAGTTGGCATTTGGGTAAAAAGCATTGGTGAAATGATTTTTATATGCATCCATCACTTTTACGTAATTCTATCAAATGTTATTTATTGGTCAATCTACACAAACATACATGTACGTATGTATGTATGTATGTATGCATGTACTTTGTATGTAAGTATGAACTTTCATTTTGAAACGAGCCATAACACGTATTGCTGACATGCAGACAATTTGTTCCAGCTCAGCCATAATTAATTTTTGGCTATTTTTTACACTGTTCCCAAAGGCGTTGGGTTTTAGGGGATTTTAGTTTTTGTGTACACATGTACAAATTGTATTTCACATGGCCTAACACATATATGTAGGTATCTTTTCAATTGATTTACTTATTCCGTTCGCATTGAGCCATTTGCTTGGCAAACTGGCATTGGTAATCGAGGAATGGCTTTTGTTTCTCAATTTGTAAAGTGCCATTTCTTTGGAATGTTGCTTGTATGCAAACGAAAATCTATTCAATGAGAATTTCGCTGGCAAATCTTATACAAACCTTCCGCTGAGTTCTCCATAAGGTGAATCCCTATTTGGTTTCGGGCCCAGTGCAATTTGGCGTCTGTTCAAAGGTGCCGAATGTGATTAATGCAATGCATTTGATTTGGATAAACATTTTAAGAGAGACTTCGATACTCGATAGCGAATGACATCATGGACACTGTTCACATATGGACAGTTGAGGGCGGCATCTTAAATAGAATTGCGCGTGGAATTGGCTTGGATTAATTAAATGCGAATACTCGTTAGACTTAATTGACTTTTGTAGTTGCAATGAGCCCTGCTAAGAATGCTGTGGTTGCAACAGCAATAACAGTCAGTCAAGCGTATCGCTTATGGTTTATCAATAGTTTCGGTTGTGCAACTGCATCAGGCTGTTGCATGTACGAGTACTTGCCCCCAAAAACCTTCTCTCCCGACCTCGATGAGTCAACAGTGCACGGCCATTGACAGAAGTGGAGCAACTGCGTTTTCTGTCTATGTGCAACGCCCACTGGGTGTGGATGCTGGTTGATAGATATATATTGGCCATGCCTTGTAACACACACACACAGAGAGACACACAGAGACAGACACCCGCACACATATATATTTGTAGATCGGCAAACAATTAGATTTTCATTTACATTTGCCGATGACATGAGCAAACGGCAACCACAACAATAATAACAACAGCAGCAGCAGCAGCAACAGCAGCAGCAGCAGCAGCAGCAACGAGAGCAACACATGACACTGCTCAAGGTACAATGTCAAGACCTCGCGCCACATACGAATACGAACAGTCAATTATTATTATTATTAGTGGCAGCAGCAGCAGCAGTAGCAGCAGCAGCCACATGTGGTGCAAAGGAATGCGTTGGGAGAATTCCCCATGCGATAAGTCCCAAGAACACAGCGGCACACGGCACACGGCACAAGGCACACGGCACAAGGCACAAGTATTGCCACAAGTTGCCACATTTCGGGGCAATCTATGCAACTGAACGAGGCAACTGAATGCTTCATGTAACCCGATTCATTGAATCATTGATTCATTCATTTGCGCTGCACTTTCAAGTTGCAGACACAGACACAGTTGGTCAAGCGTCTGGCATGGACACGCTCTATTTGCTGTCGGTTCTTCTTGGACAGCCAACAAGACAAGCTTGGCTGCCAGTTACCAGTTGCCAGTTGCCAGTTGGCAATTGCCAATGCCCATCTACTGCTGCTGATGGCCATTGAACAAGCTAAGCAGTTGGCACGCTTTAATGCAAATGCCTTAAGCAGGTGGGCTTCAAGTACAACTGAACTGAGATTTGTCTTGAGAAAAACAAATATTTTATTTTATTTGTGCTGAACTGAAATACATTCAAGTTGAAGTTTTTTTTATGTGCCTAATACACCAAATTGTTGATCAGTCAGCAAAGGTTGCTTTAATTTTCGATTGTGGGGCTCGAATTGATCCTTGTCCGATTGCTGTTTGGCTCGAACTGAGAACTTAGCGATGCTTTCACTTTCAAATGTTGTTGCGCTTATCTGACAACTGGATCTGCCTGCAATCGCTTTGTGAGTGGCCCGTTGACGCCTTTCGTGAACCCGAGCTTGACCTCTTGTACCTGCTGCCCCCTACGAGCCACAGCCTCCAGTTTGGAACCCATTCCAATTCGGCTGTTTTCAATGCTCTTGTTTATGGATCAACTGATGGCGATTGATAAGTTTTGTTTTGTTTAACTATTTTGGCTGTTTACGTTTTTTGGTTTGATTTCTTTTTGTATTTTTGTATTTTTGTATTTGCGTTTCAATTTCAAATTAAATGCGGGAAAGCCAATAAAGTCGAATCGAAAACAAAATGGCGCAATGACATCTAAATTGGCTACGAATTTGCGGCTAGAAGTAAAGTAAAGCGTCGGCCGCCCTACAAAACGTGCCCCATTGTTGCCTGTGGTTGTTTCTGTTTGTTTATAAATCAACAACAACAATAACAATAACAACTGGCTGGCAACAATACACTGCCAACGGGCCAAGCGACTTGACAAAATGAAATGCGCTCAAATTAAAGTGTTTCTTTTTTTTTTGTTTCGGTTTTGTTATAGCTTCAAATTTTAAGGCGGCTTTTTTGTTTTCTTTGTGTTTGTTACTGTTGCTGTTGTTGTTGCTGTTGCTGCTTCTATTGTTGCTGGCGTCCTACTGTAATGAAAAGCAGCAGCAGCAGCAACAGCAACAATAATTACAACTATAAAAATTATGACTGTTGATCTAATTATGGCTTTGACTGTGTCTCGCGGCAACCTTGGCACCGATTTTCGTCTGAATATTTGCTTCATTTTTCCTTTTCATATTTTCGAACTTTGTTTTTTGGGGATGTTCCAACGAAACATGCCAAAATCTGTCTCTGTGGGAGCGCATTCTAGGCAAAAATGCGCCACGCCCACTGTAATTGGCGACATTCAAGCAATGCGAATGCAACAACAGCAACAACACCCACCCGATGTGGTTGTTGAACTTTATTTGTTACCTAAAGCAAGTCTCTGAAAAACGAACATAGTTTTTGCAACACAGTAAAATATTTAGGATAGCAAACAATTATCTGCAGGCCAGCAATATTTACTGGTTTCTGCTGCTGTCGTTGTTAATATTACAGTGTTAAGTGTGTTTACCAACACTAAACAGAGCCTTGTTGTTGTTGTTGTTGGTGTTGTTGCTGTCGCTGCACGAGCTGCTAAATAAAAGTAAAAGTTTCTGCTTTGCCCATTTGTGCAATTTGATGCCGAACGAAATATAACGAAATACTTAGGAAACGAACTTTATTTAGTAAATTTGCCATTTGCTTAATCAAGAAAAATGTTAATAAAAAGCACAATAAGCCATATTCACAATCACACACACTCACACACAACACACACTTGCCTGCATCCCAAGCATAGTCAGCCAAAAGATATTTGGGGTGGGGTGTGTCTGGGTGGCTGAGCGAAGGGGGTCGCAGTGCGACCAAAAAACTTTAAACATTTTGTCGCTCCATAAGCCCAAATTGAGTCAATTAAGTCAGTCGTTCGTATTCGCTTTATGGCTCTATGCTAATTGCCCGCTGATGAATTGCACTTGTACCCAAGCAATAGAGCTGCATGGGGTATATTAACATGGCCAGCCAGTTCAGCGCAATGATCGAAATGCCGTACAAATTCAAAACTAAACATTCCCGTGCTATTTTAAATAAAATGTTATCCAAAAATATTTATTTATAAAATGATTTTCGTCAATAAATAATAATTCAATGCAATCGATTGAATAGAATATATTAACATGCATCTCGTTCCAAGTTCATATGTAAATTGTTGCGTGCATTATTAATCTGTTAACCTAATACATCTATTCAATTAGTTAATTATATTTTATTGTATTTTAAGCTTTGTGTGTGTAGTAGTTTGATGGTTATCCCAGTACCAAAACAGCCAACTTTAGCTCGTTTGTAGACAGTTAGATGTAAAAATGCTTTGCTTGGATTGTTTTTACGCTGAGATTGGTTTATGTAAATTTCGTAGGCGTGACTCTGTGATTTGTAGTTGCACAAAAGCGCCATTGAGATGGATACGCAGATAGCGTATCCATATCCATATGGAGGTATATATCAATTTGAATATGTTTATGGATATAAATATGGTATTCATGAATGTTAATAATGTCGTTGCTGTCGTCGCGACGGCCCTTTCACACACACACACACACACACACACACACACACACACACACACACACACACACAACGCATTTATTTTTCTTGGCTCGCATTTGAATCTGAACTCGAATTTGAATTGACAATCGCTTCGATTAGCTGCATTTTGGATTTGGGAATGCGAACGGGCTGGCAACTCCACAGGTCTGTCCGATCCGAAACGAATACTCGCACACATTTTTGCGGTTGGGCTGTCAAATTCGTTGCACTCATTAGGCCAATTGAATTGGCCGCTTGGCTTTTTGGCCGCCAGTCGAAACAAGTCATAATTGTGTTGTTAAGGCCGTTGGTAATTCGATATGATATATGTATATGTATATATGTTTGCTTTTGCCACATATATTCACACATGATACACAAATACATCGATTTGCAAACGGTGCTTGAGCCAAACCAGACACTCAAATCACATGAAAACTAATCACTTCCCTTTTACTAGAATTTGCATGTTGGCTTTTCGAGTTTTCGAGTTTTCGGGTTTTCAGTTTTCAGTTTTTCATATTCACGCTTCAGTCATCAATACCCTGTGCACATTGAAAGGGTATATTGAATTTGAAGTTCGTAAAATATTTATAAATTTCGCATCCAGAATAGGAATTATGTGTCTCGTTGAACGGCAAGCCATTAAGGCCTAAGACTGAAGGCTTTTTCAGCAAACGAGAACGGACACTTTCTGTTAACGCTTCAAGTGTTTGACTCGCCATATTATTGTGTATCAATTATTGTTTGTTATTTAGTATTTGGAGCTGTGAACAGCGTAGCCTAGAGTCGAGTACCCTGGACTAGTGCACTTCTACTTGTTTTATTTTTGTTGATTTTCTGTATCAATTAAAACCCAATTATGTTCAAAGGCATGTCTTGGAAAATATGCACCGAGATAATGCCTATCCGGCCATAACGGGTTCCACACACACACACCCAAGGTTGCCCCGACTCCAACTGCAGCTCCAACATACACTGCGACTCCAACTCGGACTTGGATCCGATTCCGATCGAGTAAGTGTCAGCGCACCCCGTTGTCAGCCAATCAGCATCGTACTCAGCGGGGAGCCGTCGGCAACACAGTATTATTGAAATTTATTAAACTCCACGAACGGATCCAATCGGAACATTCACAATGTGGATTGCGAATATGAGTTTTTTTTTCCAAAGACTAACTTAAATGTAGAATTGATTAAAGTCGGTTTCATAGGCTCCTTTGATCCTTAGTTGCAAACAAAAGTATGCAATTCCTACCAAATTAAAGTCTCCAATTTTTAGCCGATCTCGTAAACCATAAGAAATATAAACTTTAATTTTTGAATATCAATTTAAGAATAACACGCGCAGATCGAGTTTTTGTGAGTTTCTTGATAACATCCGCAGTTCGCTAATATCGATAAGAATCAATTTCTAAATGCAAAAAAAAAACACATTTTAAGGAACTGGTCATAATCATAAAGTTTGTTTGAGAAACAAGCAAGAAAGTCGAATTTCTGCATTTATACAATTTGATGAGTTGGTTTAAATATCTAACGTTTTAATGTCTGTTTGTTTAAACATCCTTGGTTTCAATATCTGTCTCTATCTCTCAGTCGTCCTCTTAGCTCATCTAAACAAATATTTTGGACATGAATAATTGGTTTCATAACCCGAAACTATTACACTTTTCGATTGTCCCCCCAAGCTGGGATTCCTTTTTCTGCAAATTGCTCAATTTTCGAACAAATCATTTTATTGGATGCTGTAATACGTTGGAGATTGCTTATACGCACTGAGTGCCCACTGTTTGTGCTATATTTATGGGCTGGCATTATCTATGGGCAATTTGGTGGTCTTGTGCAATTGTTTGATTTTATCCGCAAATTACAGAAACAATCGGCAACCGAATTGTGCCACACAATTTTGTCAATAATGCAACATTACTCTCTTGCTCGTACTTGACTCTTTGCTACATATGAACATATATATATATATATATATATATATGTATGTATGTAGCTCATATTTGTTGCCGGTATTTTGTTGGAAATTATCAGCGTACTTGGATCGCTGCTTGCTGTGGGGCGTGGCGCACATTTAGGTTTGGGCCAAACAATTTGAGATTACAATTATGTTAACATTATTTCATTTATTTTTGATCGTTGCAAATGAGGAAATTGTTTATTGAAATTGCAAAAGCCTATGCCCATTACGTATATCTATAATATGTATCTTTTACCACACACAGTTGTCTAAGAACTCGCTCAAAATATACCTCGCCGTTTTCCATTTACCAATAAATTAATAATAATTAAAATAATTAAAGTTTCGATTCAGGGGGGAGGAGTAGCCACATTTTCACTTTTAAATTTATTGCAGTTTTGTATGTGCATATTCATATTGTTATTCAATTCAAATTCATTCATCTTTGGATTATCTATTTGCATATAAATAATTCAACAATTTTTAAATGCCATAAAACACAATGTGTCCGGTAATTATATAAAGGCATAAGACCTATTTGGGATTGAATTATATTAAAATTTCACTAAACAATTAAAAATCAGCAACAAATGGTTGGCTATCAATTAGGTATACTTAACGTAGAGATACCCTGTATATTAATATAACAACAACATCAACATATGTGCATATATCAAAATTGTATCTTTCTGTCTGTCGGCATATATTCAAATATGCATTTAATATGTGGGAAAAGGTACCCCAATCTCAATATTTGTAAACGTTTTCTTTAAACGTCTTTTCTGGCTCCGTTTCTGGCTCCGTTTCTGGCTCCGTTTCTGGCTCCGGCTGTTTATTTGCATAACACAGCAGATCATTTCTGTGAGCGCTGTTGTAAAATGCGAGAAAGAATGCATTCAAATATAGACAATGCACTTCAAATGAATTGGACAATTAGCGGAGCTGGTAGCGGACTGATAAGTTGTAAGGCAGACACCTTTTTGTTTGGGGGCTCGTCGCGCGTCGCCTCTTTGGCCAAGTTGGCCAAGTTAGTGGCATTGTATAAGCCGTGTGTTCGTGCCGTGGATATGTCAATCGCTTGCTGTTGTGGCAGCCACAGGCGGTGGTCGCATCGATCCGTTCGAGCGATCACACTGTCAGTGTCATATGTCACTTATGTCACTTGGATAAGATCGAAACCGATCAGCAACATTTTGAGTTGCCGCAGCATATGTATCTACATCTCCATCTCGTTGTCTCTCTGTATCTGTATCTGTATCTGTATCTGTATCTGTATCTGTATCTGTAGCTGCATCTGTATCTGTATCTGTATCTGTACCTGTTGCTGCAATAAACTTGTCATAAGCTTGTCTGATTGCGTCTGATTGATTTCAAGTGCCAAGTTTCTGGCGAAGCGACAACAGTTTTTGTGCTCTCAATTGCAAAATTGCAAATTGCCATTGCCATTGCATACATGTGTTCTCGGTATCTGTATCTCTATCTGTGTCAGAAATTGTATCTGCATCTGTTTTTTTTTGGCTTAGTCAAATGCGCTTCCTGTGCAATCAATTTCATTTGCAAGAACATAATCCGAATATTGATCCGTAATTACCATCGCACTTGTATGGATGCTGCCATTGATTGCATCCTGCCCCTGCACCTGCCACTGCCCCTGCCACTGCCCCCAATTACAGCCCATTCTCCTTAACAGTTGCTCTCAGCCAGATAAATTGACTGTCTCAAATTTATGGCATTTGTCACGCTTTTTGACCAATTTTCTGCTTCGACATTCTCTAGCCAGTGCGGGGAGGAGGGTAAGAAGGGAGTCTCTGTGTGCATGTGCCCAAGTCAGCATTTAGTTTAACGTCTTTTGTGGCGAGTTTCATGGCGCAATTATTGCTAATCACATTTGTGTGGCGGGGCAAGTGGGGCACATACAACAACCAATGCCTTAATTGTAACTCACACAAATTATAACTACAATTAAATGCGATAAGTGAACGCTTTGGACATAAATTGGAAATGAAACTGGCTGTGAACTTCACTCATCGGAAATTGTCACTTTGCTCTCATTTTGCTTCTTTTAGCGCCATTTGCCATTTGCACTACTCATAGAATTTTAATAACTTAATTTTTCAATTTCGGCAAATCCGTCTTCAAGGTCAAAACAACTCCCTTTTAATCTACACCCATCTTAAGAGATCCGTTTGGAAACCTGTATGAAATTTACCTCAAACAAATTTTCAAGATTTGTTTAGCTTTCATAGGAAAATCGGTTGTTTTTTGTTTTTTCTTTCTTGTTTTAATTCATGCTAAAATCAAGATGCAATTTGACTGCGGTCTACAAGGGTATGCAATCTGTGGCATGCCCCAGGCAGCCATTCTTTCGTTGTATGTTTTTGTATGCGTTTCTTTAGCGAAAGTTTTATTTTTCTTGGCATTGTCTCCAAACTTACTTTCAAAGCGCTGCGTGTATTTCTTTACTGGGCCGTGTGAAGCCAGATTTGCGGTTTTTGAATATGTATTTATCCGTGCATATATAATTCAGTTAGTAATTTTATATATTAGATGTTATCTGAAGTCTTAATGCACAATTGTAAATGCAGCTTGTGTTTAACTGTTTTGACGGCGTTAAAAGTGCATCTCAATGTTTTGGGACGAAGCCAAGAGCTGCACACAGATCATTCTGAAAAGTGGCATATTTCACACCTGTTGCAGCATGTGAAAGGCCAACACAAATGAACGATGCATTCAGCTTATGGCTAATTTGCACATTGTTGTTAACAGTAAGCAACCCACACGCACTATGTGGCAACACACACACACACACACACACACTCGAACTCAGTGCAAGACGCACATTCGCCGATAGACATAATCGTTATGCAGATTTATGACTTCAACGCTTGCAACTGAAAGCGGCCATTCACAGCTCAGGCTGTAAGCCACTCTGAGCAAGCTGTTTGCTTATGAGGCACTTGCATTGAATTATGGCACGACATTAGTAACAATTTAGCAGGCAGACTTGTCGCCAGCTTCAATAATCATTAACAACGACACTTGAGCGCTGCTTGTTGTCGCTGACTGTGTCTTAAGTGTCTGCATGTGAGCATGTGCAAATACATGTGTTGGTACGCGTATGTGTCTAGAATTGCAGCAGTGGCCCGGCCTGGTCCAAGTGGGCGTTTCAAATTGGCCTAATTAATCATTTTGTCATAATAATCAACTTTAATTAAATTCAATTTCAAATTCAATAGCAGCCAAAGCAACATTTTGATCGATTCCGACGTACATTGTGGCCGACGGGTCGGCTTGAAATATATGATTATTAGATTATTACGAAATGCCAGGCAATGCAATTAAATTGCAGCCCAGCACCCAGCTCGCTGCCCCCCGCACCCTGCAACTGCTCCTCTTCGTGGTTGTTGAACGGGTGTTAAGAGTTCTAATTGGACTTGTGTGTTAATAACTGCAAGTAAGGAAATTAATTGTGACCCAAACCCAAAACACTATACTGTCTCCCCCGCCGCCCCCCACTCCTGCTGTGACAGTTGCTGGTCAGTGCGGGGCGTGTCGCTTGATCAGCCAAACGTTTGCTTAAACGTCGCTTAGCTACCAGTTGCAGCTTGCCGCAAGCAACTCGCAGCTGAAATGCACTGTGGCCTGCACAGTTTTGTGAAATGTGAAATGGAAGTTATATTCCTCTTTATCTTATATAAAAATCGAATTCATGATGCAATAAGACAAGCTGTTTTACTGAACTCATTTAAAAACATGTCTCTTTATTGGCGAATCTTCAGCATCTGTGTCATTTCAGTAGAAAATTGGCAATAAAACAGGAACCTATTTTTGATAATTAAGAGTTAATATATTTAAGAGCTGTTTTTTATTTATTTCTTTTTTTTTCATTATTTAAACATGACATTTGCATTATGATTTGATTGACATTGCCCCAGGCAAAATAGTTTGTGTAAATATCAAGGAATAAGGGGAAATTTGAATTTGTTTCTTTTCTCAGTTCTCAGCTCTCAGTTCTCAGTTCTCAGTTGTGTATTGTGTGTTATGCACCAGTGTACAAACTGGAGTAAGTGATAATTTGCATATGCCATGCTGGTTGTGTGTTCGAACTTCAATCTGGGTCTGTTACCACACTCGACTGCAATTAACTGCCATATGATATATTGGACACTGCCTCCGACTTAGTTGCAGTCTTAGAGTCCAACTTCGGTTGGACCAGATTTAATGTCTGGTACAGTTTTCGGTTTTTTCGATGTTTTTACCACCGTTTTACCACTGACTTATTTGACTTTTGGCAGCTAATATTTATTAAGCATAATTAACGGGTTTGCGACAGCGGTTCTAACGACCAAACGGTGCCCCGCCTCCATTGCCCATTAACCCAGCCGTGCAGAGATCAGAGAGTAGCGTATATTTTGGGCACGGCTTCCTGCCAGCTGTCTTAATTGCCCAATGTTAAATCGAAAGTGCTAAAATTCCGAACACAAGCAAATCTGTATATGAATGACTATGAATGTTTAAGACCAGCTATCTTCAGCTCGAGCAGTTTATGCACTTACTAAGAATTTCGGCAAGTCAACTGAGTAATCATTTATAGAGATGTCAGTGGTTGGCCAATATTTGAAATTGTAAAATGAAATAGAAATTATAAAATTAGATCGGTAGTCTGCACATCTTTAGGCATACGGAAGCTGGCTCATTTTTTGTTCAACTAACTTTGTATTTTGAAACAGTTGATTTTATTCCGGAATTGTGGGAATGGAATTTGCATTCATCACCATATCTTTGTTATCTCGGGTACATGTTGTGTTTGATTTAATATCCACAAATACCAGTAGACGTAATTATATGACCAAGTTACTATAAAAGCGCACACATAAGTTTGTGCATGTAAAATGCAATCTCATCTTTCACCAGCTGCCATTCAAATCAAAGTTGAGTCCAAACTTGAATCTCAATGTTTATTTTGGGTTTTGTGTTGGCTTCGTGAAAAGCGGCACGGAAATTATGACACGTTTTTCTTTGGCATTGAACGAGAAGGCAAAGTGAATGTCTAAAAAATTTATCAAAAGGCAAACTGCAATTGTTGTTGTTGCTGTTATCGTTATTGCTGTTGTTATAGCAGTAGCACGTCTACGGCAGGTGGGCAGCCAGTCAGCCAGTCAGCCAGTTAGGCAGTTAAGCAGTTAGCCAGTCAGCCGGTTCAGGTCCAGCTCCAGCTCCAGCCACAGCTCCAGCTCCAGCTACAGCTTAGACTTAAGCTCTACTTTGTTGGCCTGGCCGGAAGCGTTAACAAATTTGCACAAAGATCGTTTTGGTCAGTCAAACGCTAAATGACGCTGCGGCACGCGCATCATCATCATTCAAGTCATCAACATTCAATCATCGTGTTCATAATGATCATCAACGGCTTTATCTTTATCTGCAACAAATTCATTTTCATTTGGGCCTTTCGTTGTTGTTATTGCTGATTTTCGCTGTTTTGTGGTTCGTGTTGCGGTTGTCCGCTTTTCAATTACAGCTGACAACACAAGGAAGAGTGATCTTGTCGGGAGTTTCCCACCACAAAATACCCTATATAAATCCTCTCACCTGCCTGTTACACAGAATCTCACGAATGCAATAAAACATTAGAAGTCTATTATCCATTCGATTCTATTGCATTGCATAAAAAGTGGCAGTAAAAGATAGAACAGTTTTATGTCTACTTCGATGCAGTTAAGACAATCGACACGATCTCGATCTTATTGGGGAGTTTTAAGTTAATTGCGAGTGATCAATTTTCATGACCAGTTTATTTTTCTGTTAACATTCAAAAGTATCTAAAAACACATTTTATGAAGCTCTTAATTTGTAAATTGCGTCTGTCAGACAAGCCTTAATCGAGTGAAAGCCTCAACACTTGCCAAGGCGATGTGTAAAAGGAGCGTTTAAAGCACTTTGTAAGAATTTTAGTTTAAGAATGACTGCTCAAGCCGAGTTTTAGTTGCGGGTAATCTTGTTACCCCATTCGATATCATCCCGATTACAACGAAAGAAGAAGTATTTAATGATATTTGGTTAAGAAATCGCACTGTCAACTTGGAGTGTCTGTTTCCTTGTGCAGTTGTTGCGTTGCTTTTAAAAAGGCCTTCTTAGCACATTTCATAATTGACAAGTAGCTGCAATTTGTCTTGGAACTGATTCACTGCTTGACTTCGAATTATAATACTAATCGGAATTCGAGTTCGAATCGAACTCATAACTCACGAACGGAGTCGACAAATTGCTGGCAATTTGTTGTGCAATCGCCGCATTTGTATTCCGTATTCCGTATTTCGAATACCGAATTCCGAATTCCGAATTCCGAATTCGAATTTCGTATTCCATATTCTGTGCACCAATTTCAATTGTAATTGTCGACGACTGTCGCTGGTTCTCACAATTGCCGCACTCGATTGCAATGTGTTTGTGCAATTAAAGCGTATTAATTACAGTACTTGAAATGACAGCAGTGACGAATGCAGTGTGTCTGCGCCTGCAGCTATTTGGCCATATTCTCAATGGCCAACGCAACAATAAAATTGCACTCGCATTGCGGCTAAATGCAAATGAAGAAGGTAACAATTTCCATATGTATTTCATATTGCATATGTGTGTAGCTTTGATGATGTTTGAGATATTGTTGTTGAGATATGGTTGTGTTGTTGCTGTTGTTGTTCATGTGTGTAAACAGCAGCAACACTGACAACAACTATGTAAAAAGGCAGTCGATAACAGCTCAAACAATCATACATATTGTCACTTGATACTTCCTTTTGTAATGCTTTAAAGACGTTGCTAAATACAAATTGATTTCAAACCACAACTGGAACAGTGTGCAACAATTCTAGAATCGAAATTCATTTTCAGCTTTCTGGTCTTTAAAGTTTGGAAAAATATATTGGACACAATGCCATTTATACTTGCAGTGGCACTGAAATGTATTCAAAACAGTGTATTACACATAATTTCAGATGCGATCCAAACATTTACACATTATTTATATATTTATGAACATATATTTAAATCACATGCGAAAAAGTGTACACGCAAACACACAGTTGCAGACAGTTTTCCAAATATCCAAATTAAGTTGAGAATTTAATTCAAAGGATCCCGAATTCGAAGTTGGCGAACGCAGAGCTTTGTTAGCCAGGGTATATCGAAAAAGTCGGCACCTTTCATTATTTCGACCACCTTGGAGAGGCTTATGCTCAGAAAATCATTGTCAAAATCGTCAATCCAGAACTCGATGTCGTCCGGCTCATCTCCGGCATCAAAATGAACCCACTCGGGCATATCGTCGAACCGGTGAAAACGCATCCAACGCCTGATGTTGAGCAGTGTCTCGTTACTGACGCACGGCACGGGGATAATTGGGTCTGTGTCGTCAGTGTCGGTGCATTTATGCATATGTTGAATAACCCTTGAGTGCCTTAGTAGTAAATCAAATTCGATGTCCACCTGCAATCCATCCCGTGACTCAAAAAAAACGATATCCATTTTCAAAAATAAAAAAATAAGAAGAAAATTGTAAATTTTCACGATTTAGTTTTATATTTATTTGAATAATTTCTCTTGTGTTTTCACTCGTATTGTTCCCAGACTTTGATTAATTGAAAAGTTGACAAATATTCCAAAACGATTGATTCTGATCGATAAATACACATTGGCTGTAAATTGTATGTATTCCAAAATGTTTGTTATGCAATTTGACTTTGCTTTCGCTTTGTTTTGCAGATTTGGGTTTTGCACTGTAATTAAAGCGTCAATTTAATTAGGTCTGTGAACGGTTTGAACAAATCACAGCAACTATTACGGAAGGTAAGCTGCCAAATCCCAGACGTAGCCAAATCCCGTTGCATCCCCACACATCAAGGCCAATTGGCATGAGAGATAAGCACTCCAGTTATTAAGGGCCAAGAGAGAGAGTGCAAGAGGGAAACTGAGAGTCGCATTGAATGAGCGCAGGGCAGTGCATAAGCTATCACATTATCTAAACATAGGCACAAGTCCAATTAAATGTTAAGCCAAGGATAGACACGCTCCGGTGGCAATAAGAGAACGTTCAACAAGTAGACAATGAATGCGTACATCTCAGCTGGAGCACAATGTGTGCATGTATACAAATATATGTATGTAAGCACACATATGTGTGCATATACACACACACACACACACACACGCACACTATAGCTGATTGTAATCAAGCATTTGAGTGCTTGTTGCAGATTGCTCGTTGCACATTTCTGCAAGTGCTTTGACACTTTCATACAAAAAATAAAGACCTCAATTCATGCAAATGAATGAAAACAGAAAGAAAACTTTTTTCAAAATATGTTTTGCTTACAAAACGTACGTGAACACAATGGGCTCAGGTGGACGTGGCCGTTTTCACATGTGCCACAAGTGCCACAAGTGTAAAAGTGCATGGGAAACCGCAAAAATAAGCCGCAGGTGAAAATTTATGAGAAATGCTGTCAGCATGCAAACAGTTGTTGCTTGGGGTCAAATACTAATGGCGATACATACATACATACATACATACATACATACATACGTACACACATACATACAATATCATATTTCGTTTGGATTTGAACAATTACTTCTACTCTACAATTTTCTGCCTAATAAGCATTTGAGTATAGTTTTCAAACACATGTGACTTGTGTATATTCAAGTTTGGCTAATTGAAGGGCATTCATTTATATTCATGCATATTATTATATATATGTATCTATATATATATACAATCTTAAATGTACACAAAGCGCCGGTCGAGTGCGTTTTCACCCTCAATGCTATCCTTGTGCACAAGAGAGTGAAGTTAACCTTCGATAATAAGGACACGGGTACAGTTGGTAATTGAGAATCAATTGCATGAATACACACATATTTTGATATTTTAATATTTTAATATTTTGATATTTGATACATTTGTTGAAGTGTTGTTTGCTTTTGAATTTGTTGCATATTAACACTCGTAATTAGATAAATAAAAATATGGCTAATGTTCAACGTTCAACTGATTCTTTTATGTTAGCCACGTAGTATAGATATATATAGATATAGATATAAGTAAATATATATAGATATATATAGACATATACAGTTATATTGCGCTGAGTAAGAATACTTATAGTCACTAATGACTATGGATATTGAAACGGGATGAGTTTTCAACACAGGCAACTCAGCAATTAGAAAACCAGTTAAAATATCGGATATTTATATGGTGGGGTTATTCTGACATTATGATATCGAATATACCCAGTTGGTCAGCTGGTCAAATGTGTATTTTGAGCAAAGTGCATAGTTCTTGAGTTACCATTTCCGTTGCAATCAAAGTTTCTTAGTGGCCAACACAATGTCATTTTACATTTATTTTGTAATACAAATGTGAGTTGATTTCTTATTATTATTTAATTTTTTTTTATTTTGTTTTTTTTTTTGTTTTTTTGCGCTGTTTTGTTTTAGCCTTAACATGGTGTATGCAAGCCACGAAAAAGTGCAACGAAATATGCACAAAAATGATTTAATAAGTTGTTGAACAACAATTCGAACTCAACCGGATATCGGACTGTGCAGAGAGCTGGCCAAATGGTTTTGCAATTTCCCTATGTTGTTGGTGTTGTTGGTGTTGTTGGTGTTGTTGCTGTTGCTGTTGCGGCCGTTGCGTGTCGCAACTTTTGACCAGATGCGTGTGGCACGATCTGACTGACCGTTCCTCAATTAAACGGCAGTCGAATTTACAGCTTGCGCCCAATTAGTGTCCCAAGTGCTCCCAACTTGCAGGTGCCCCAAGTGTTAACTCCTTTAACACCGCTGCAGCGCACAGCTTGCAATTCACCAATCGATTAATCAAAGAGCCAAACGCTTTTGACGCCTAATGATGATGATGATCACAGCTAGAGTCAGTTCCAGTGCCAGACGCTGACGACAGTCTTCAATAAACACCAGCAACCACAACAACAACAACAACAACAACAACAGCAGCAGCAATCACACATTGATTTACGAGTTCCGTTCGCACAATCTCACGCTTGAGGCTTGATTCAGAGTGCAGCCGCATTCGATTCATTTGCACTCGACGCTTATTCAATTCATTCATTCAGAGTGGCGAGCTGCGAGCATCTCGCCAAAAACATTTGTTGACTTCATGTACCGTCCGCCAGCATGACGCCGGCTACCCGGCTACCCGACCATGCCTGCCATGCCTGCCCAGCATTACCAGCAGACCCCTCCACACTGCCCCCTCACCAATATCTTTGGCCAGCAATAATTGTTTTTTTTTTTTCTGTATTTTATTTCTCTTTACGAGCATTGTTTAATCACCGATAATTTTGGGCTACCTCTGCCATCGTTTAGTTGATGTGTTTGCCGCTTTGATCGAACCGGCGATTCGTGCATAATACAGTTGTACTTGTTGCTGTCGTTGCTGCTGTAATTGTTGTTGTTGTTGTTGTCGCTGCTGCTGTTGCTGCTGCTGCTGCAGATGTGTGGCACTTGGCCGACGGAAGGCATTCGAATTTTGATTTGGATTTGGATTCGCTTAACGTATCGGACATGAATCGACATCAAATTTGTCGACGGCTCAAGCTCGATCCACATTTCTGATCCACATTCGTAAGTTTCAAGGTTTTTGTGTTGTATTCAGCAACATTTCAAGGGTAGCAAACAACACATGTTATTTATCGGGAATTCGAATTGTTTGTTTATGTTGACAGTTGTAATCGATCAGACAAAGTCTTTGACTTGTAATATATATTGTATATAAAGCTTTCATCTTTTCCTGTCCTTCGTCTTTATATTTTTGAGAGTTTCGTTTGTTTTTTTTTTATTTAAAAACAGCGCTTGTTGTTATTGTTTTTTTTTTTTGGATCCTAATTTAAACTGCGCTGTCATACTTTATACCGTAAACAGGGGCTGTGGATAAGATCTTACTTGGAAAGCATTTATAAAGTTTGCACAGACCCGGCTGCGATCATTAAGAAAACAGTTAGCAGAGGGCAAAGCAAAGAGAAGCGTCGACTAATTAACACATCGACACGGAAACTCGATACGAGTGGACACAAATATGGGTCAGTTGGGCTATAAGTGTGGTTGGCAAGCCAGACTTAGCACATGCAAGTATATATGTGTCTCTGTATCTGTATTTGTGTAAGTATATGTATATAGTTCACTTAACGTCCGACGGCAACTAATGTAATTTTGATGTACTGAGCACGCACAGTTGAACAAACAGCTAGAAATATGTTTTGGTGTTGCTGTGCTCTGCTGTGTTGCAAGCAATTAACGTCGGGCGGCAAGCGTTGACCAACGGTGTGCGCTTAAATCGAGAAATCATCAAGGTGCTGAACATATCCAAATGCATTGTGACATTCTCTCAGTTGCTTCGATTGGCCAAGCGAAATGTGACGAAAATAGTTTTCCACTCGGCTCCAAAAAGATTTTGCGTTTCACTTGTTTTTTTTTTTGTTTTGTTTTTTGTTTTTGTTTGTTGGTTTTTTGTTTTCCTTCGATTACCGACTTGGCAATTTTTGCTTAATTCCTGAAGCGTGCGCTCATTGAATCGAGCAATTTCCGCCTTTCGCCTGCAGTTGCATGACGATAACGATGACGATGCCGATGACGATGACGGTGAGAACCATTTGGAGTAGCTGGCCAGTGGCCAGATCTAGACCAAAAATAGCCTTGACAAGTACTCTTGACTGTGACCAGACGACCAGCAATGCTACCGTTTATAAATCTCTTAATTAAACGCTAATTGAAATACTAATTTCGCATTTTAAGCAATTTCATTATAACATTTTCAAGCCAATATAATTGTTGTGTGTTGCTTATTTATTGTCTCTGCGTTCCATTTCAATGGCAATCGCGTAGTAGCCTGGCCTAGGCACCGGTCTTAAGTTGGCCATAAAAACATTCGCGACGGTTCATTGGGTTTCTCAGTTCTATTCGTAATTGCAATTGTGGTTTTCCGGCTAGCGATTTTGATTTGTGTGCCTTGAGAAGTACCAATTTCATTTCAAAAATGAAATTTTGTCAACCTCTCAGATGAAAAAAATAAAAATCGCCTTTCGCTTGTAGTAAAAAATAATTTGGTAATATTCCTAAAAAATAACATTGTTTGCATAAATGCAAAACTGTACATGTTATCGTAAAATACGCATTACATATTAATAAAAATATTGGGAACAACAATGTTGACATAGGATGTCAAAGATTATATATATATATATATATATATACATAACTTAATATATATATTTTTTATTGTTGCAGTGTTCCCATTGACGCAGGGCTGCGTCATGTTGTTGTCGCTGTCTTTGCAACATGTAAAACAACATCAGCAACAAGAAACACAACATAAACAATTAACTCGATGCGAGTGTTGGCCAAGAATAACGATTCTAGTAAAAAAAACTTGGCTTTAACTCAACTAATTTGCCAAGGGAAACGAAATACTAACAAAAAAACGCAAAAAGTTGTTAAAACGCCAACATTTTCAATATTACCGGTCCGGAAAGTAGGCGTAGTCAGAAGCAAGTGGAACGAACAAAAAGAATCACAAAGAAAAAAAAAGAAACTGGAAACAGACGAAAAAGTGGCAAGCAAATTGTTGTAGCTGTTTGCAACGACAGCCAACACATATGGCAAGAAGAAGAACGACAGCAACAACAACAACAACAATAAGAACAAGAACAACTGTCGCCGTTTCTTAATGCAAAACAACCATTCTGTGATATCTTAAGATCCAAAGGTGAGTTGCTCAAAACATTTTTAGACTTTCGATGTGTAAATTGACCCAGTCGAAACAAAGTTTATTTGATTCATTTGATCGAAAGAACAACATTATTTTAACCCCATAATCAAAATTTTAATATTAAACAATGTCTTTTGACATGTTGTTTATATGTCATTTCTGCTTCCTAATTGGACCTGACATTATTATAATGATATGGTTAGAAAATAATTAAATAATGAAAAACATATATGAGATTATGTGTACATTGTAGTGAAATCATTATATATATAATTATATATATATATATATATATATATAGCATTGGCACTTTATAAACCTGTCGATTGCCAGTGATTGTGGAAGTAAATCGCATATTCATACAAAACAGTTAGCCGCACCCAATGGCTCCCAACTAAACGGTTACATTATTAGTACATTAGTTTAGCCGTTGTGTACACATTTTAAATGTATCGTATTTCATCTATTTACATGTGACAACAAACGGTATTTGAGTGCAACCGTTAATTAGTGCCCCAGTTGCAGGGCTCGGTCGCCGGGCGGCGTTTCTGAGCGGTGGGTGTAATTGGAGCCGTTGCTGCAACTCGTCGAGCTCATAAATAAATATAAACACAATGTGCCAATCTAATATGAACATAAAAAATAAACACATAACACATAACAGCAACTAAGAATGTTGCAATCGAGCGTAGCCGACAGCAGAATACCCTATTTCTGAAAGAGATTTACTGAGTTTCACTTCAAACCGTTGGGGGGAACAAGGCCGATATACTCTTTGTTGGCTGGGAAGAACAGAGTGTGGAAAAGTGTTGACAATGACGAACAGCAACAACAATCGCAGCGAACCAGTCGCATTCTTAGACTGTCAGTGACAATTAGAGAGCAAATTATGCTAACTAAATATGCGACGTGCAAATATTTCAATCGCTCACAGCGGGACTCTGTCGGACAGGCCAGGCTGTCCACGAACTGGAACTGGTAGTGGTATGGGTAGTGGTACAGGTACTGGTACTGGTTACTGGGCGTGTCAGCATCACCAGCACCAGCACCGGCATCAGCATCCATTTCATCTCGGGGGCAGTTGCATAAGCTCGACAATTTGCTGGGCATGGCTAAAAGAGCAAAAGGGGAGTTAGAAATGGAGTTGGATGGATGGGGAGCGGGTCCATTATAATTATAGATGCGATCAGTGCAAAATTCGATTCAATTTAAACTGTTTCACAGCCACCCACAACGGACAAGGGACTTGGTCATTGAGATCTAATTCGGCATCCTGAAATCGTCATGGTGTCGATAACTGTACGAAGTAATTGTGGGTCTAATGGTGCCGCTGTGCAATTGCGAAAGGTTTTTTGTAATGTTTCGTTTTGTTTCGTTTTGTTTTGTTTTGTTTTGTTAAGCTGAAAAATATGTCACGGGGTTTGGCTTGTGCTTTTGGTTTTGGTTTTGGGTTTTGATTTTGTCGCTGCCAAAGTGAATAATTTAGCGCAAGAGTCGCAAAAGTCGTCGGTTCCAATTGCGCCACGGTAGTTAAAAGGTGTCAATCAAGCCGGCTGTCCAACATGCAACCCATTGGCCAGACCCAAAGAGCCGAACAAGAGCCAGAGCCACAGCCAGAGCCACAGCCAGAGCCAGATCCAGTTAGGCGGTAAGCTTTGTCAGTGCTGAGTCATTTAGCCGAATAAAAGCCAAGGTGAGTCGTTGGGTGGCTTTAAAGTAGGAATAAAGAAAAAAGAATACAAACAACGAATTACTCACAATTTGAAAATTCATTTCAAATCTATATTTAATAACAAAAACAACCAATTAAAATCGAAATATTCCTTTGACTTTAGATACTTTGGGGTGTCAATAAAATGAGTCGACAATTAAATTGCGACCCTGGTGGAGCTGCGCAATTGGCCATTTTGTAAACCATATTCATCTATAGATGACTTGAGCTCCATTTTTATAAAGAAGGGGATTTCATTTAGAGGCATGACCACTAAAATGTTTGTAGGAAGTTTTGGTTTTTTTTATTAGCATGGAAACAACCACAGTGGCCACAACTAGTTGCCAATTGCAATAAAAATAATAACTCCAGACTTCATCTCCGTCTCAGCCTCAGCTCCACTCCACTCCACTCCAATTCAACTCCAACTCCAACACAAGCGAATGCCCTTAGTCAAATCCAATGGCCTTTCTAGAGTTTTGGGTGTGCGATTTGTTGGTGGGCAAACAATGCTGTTACACTTATTGCTGCAGCTGCTGCTGTCGCCCTTTTTGGGTGAACTGGTTGAAGTCAAAGTGTCCGCCGTTAGGCACCTAAATACTTAGTCATTAGGGGCAAATCATGATGGAAGCCAACCGCCCTCAAACGAGCATCAAAATCGCCTCAATTTGCATAATAGAGTTGTCGCTTGCCGGTTGTCTGTGGTTGTTTTTGCTGGATGAAATAGGGCGTGGCCCTACTGTTGCTGGGCCATGCTCTCGATCTTTGGCTGGAGTCTGCATGTTCCCACGCCCAACTCAATAGTTTGTTACTCTTTCTGCTGCTGCTGCTGCTGTTGGCTTTAAATGCAAATCAAGCGATTTTTTTATTGCTCGCGTTGCGCGCACTTTGCAATTTGTGTTTGCCGCTGTTGTTGCCGTTGCAGACAATTGGTTTTGGGGTTTGGTTTTCGGTTTTGGCCAGCGGATATTTTGAGCAGACCAGCTTCCTCCACTGGCTGCTGTTTGGCAGCCAATGCCATAAGTTTGGGCCCCACACCATAGCATTAGTAATTGTGGATTCCACTGCGGAACACACGGCGCATACATAACATTGATTATGCATCCAGTGGAATAACGCATACAACGCATTTGTATTCCGTTTGGAGCTGTAAGCAGCATCCAACAGTAAGAAAATGACACAATAAAGCCGTTGCAACAATTCGCCCATTTGAAACGATATCATTTCGGAATGATTCCGAGAACTTCTCTGCTATAATTTTCGATTTGTGGTCGTTGGCACGCTTTGTTTACATGCCTCACACACATTTGACTTGTTGTTGCATTATACAATGCCTTTGATTAATCACTGGGCTGTGTTACAACACACTACTGCAGCAAAGAAATGATCTAAAATGAAAAACCACAACACAACAGCAACAGCAATGGGCAACAGCAACAGCAACTACAACAAAAGCCTATAAACAAAAAAAAAAAAAACAAAACAAAAAAAAGACTTGCGCATTAAATCAATGAATATTTGGCTCGTTCGTGTTTGTTGTTGGTTAAAGTTATGCTTGGCGCGTAACTGGGACAGCACCAACAGTAAACACACCATCAGCAACAGCCACGACAACAACAACAACAGCAACAGCAACAGTGGCACCGGCAACACTCTCGCTTTCACGTCAGACCGATCGAACACAGAATTAAAAAACAAAAATTGTACATGAATATATATATAAATATAAATATATGTATATGTATGTATGCAGTTAGCTTATTATGTTCGTTGATTTTTTATTAAGAAATAAAAAAAAAGAATTTTTCAACTTCAACTTAAACTTAAAGCTACAAAGTACTGCTTACTGAAAATGCTCCAGTTTAATGTTGTACAACTTTTTTTTCGACTGGTGCTATTAAACAACAAATTCCACCATTTAGAATAACTCTTCGTGGGTTTTCACCTCTTCTTAGAAATGGTTCATTTGTTGTTCACTAGAAAGTCTTTGGACAACAATTAGTGGAAAAATGTTAAAACTTAATGCACACATGATTCATAGTTAAATATGACAAAGTGATTTGTTGTCCGTTGTTAAATCGAAGCGTTGCCATTCGAAAGGTTCTCTCAGTGTATTTATATTTCGTTGTGCGCAATTTCGTTTGCTGTGTTGTTGTTGTTGTTATATTTGTTGCTGTTGTTGTTGCTGTTGCCATTGCTCCGTTTCTTTAATTATTTACCATAAATGTGCGGTGTAAGTGGCGTCCGCACAACCACCACTAGCACCACCAACACCGACTCGGCCACGAGGAGAAAAAGTAAAAATGTTGCACAACTAAATCGCATTTATTTAAAATTCCAGACCATTGCGAGTAGCGGCCGCAATAACAATAACAAAAACAGCAACAACAACAACAACAGCAACAGCAACAACAACAATGAGAGCAACAGAAAATTCGTTTGACTCTTTGGCGGCAAATATGCAAACCGACAACCGACAAAAGACAAACGACGACCGACAAAACCTGCGCCGCATGTCTCAACCTCAACAGTTGGACACTGCAGTTGTGTGGGCGGTGGTGGCGATGGAGACGGAGACGGAGGAGTGGCGACTATTTCTGGGGTTTCTCGCTGATCGCTGTAGGGAACTATGGGGAGTCGGATCAGTGGTGGGGGGCAGAGCGTGCAGTCACCCCCACAGCGACGCCTCTTGTGGCAATGTTGCTTTTGTTGCAGCTGATGTTGGCATATCGATAGCCGAGTGACTTACTTTTTCTTTTGATTATACTCTTGCAGTAGTTATTACATTCAAACGCTAAATTTGTAACGCATCTCAGCAGAAAACCATGGCAATGTTTGTTAAAGAATACAAGGAAAATATCCTCAAACGGAACATTTTAACAACCGTATTCTTTACCAAAAGTAAGCTAAGCCTGGTCAATATTGATAACATATATTGTACATCAAACATGTTGTAGGGTATTTCGGGTTCGGCATACCGCCTCTAACATATCTTTCCTGTTCATATTTATTTTATTTCTGTTTTGTTTTGGCTTGGCTTGTTTTGTATTTGCATTTCGGTTGTTTTTTGTGTTGGAGCTCTTTAAATTTAGTTTATGGCCCATAAGTTACGCTAAACTCGATCAAGTGTAAAAGCGAATGCTATCAAATTGCTTCGATGTGGCAACATCGCCCAGGGATTGTCAAAATACACGTTTTGAACAAGCTCCATGAAAAGCTCTGGCTAAGGGCACATTGTTGTTGGACCAAACGTAGATTGACTATTATTCAAGTTAATCCTATTAGGAGGAAACTACAAAAGTAAATGTAAACAAGTCAAATCAAATCATTATAATGGATCTCGAGCTTAACGATCTTTATTATTTTGCTGCCTAGCGCGTAATGAAGTCGTTTTAAAACATTTCAATGCTAGTAACTCATAATTATTAGGAATTATTGCTGATACTTTCAATACCATATTTATTGGCAAGTGTTCCTCTAGTTGTTGTATGCTACTAAATCATATTTCACATTACTTTTGGTAACTGCAGGCAGACAGTGTTAGCTTTCTATATCGAACACCACATCCGATATTTAATTTGATTATTATTATTGTTATTGTTATTTCTTTGGTCTGCTCCAAATAGTACACACAATAAAAAGTGTATATTAATAATAACAAGTTGTATTCATTATTTATTTAAAATTAGTAGCTTTTGCTTTATGGTAAAACCATATTTGGGGCAGGGTTCATCCCATTAATGTTGACGACTTCCTGCAAATAATGTGAAAAGCGCTCGAATTTAATTCAATTGTCTTGCAAATGTTCGGGTTACATTAATTAGAGCAGAGCGCACATTGGCTTTCCAAAATTTCAAATGAAATTTAATAAAAAAAAAACTTTAAGCTGGATGAATGCAAGAATAGATCTCAGTCTTAATTGGAGTTTCAGTGCGTTGAAACGTGCGCATTAATTTTTTATTTTAGTGATTTGATATTGTGTTGTGAGAAAGTGTTGAGAGGCGACTGTTAAGAAACTTTTACATTGCATTGAAATGTGATCTTCGTATTTTTGCTTAGAGGTAAGGTTAACAGGCTCTCTCTGCCATCTATCCTAAATTTAAACAATTTAAAAAAGTGTGAAATACTCGCTTTTTACTGCATTTTTCAAATGCGATTCTTGCTTTGTTATTGGATAACAATCGAAAGTTAAGAAACGTTTATTGAGCGTTTTCCAGTGCTGCAATTAGCATTGCCTCGACAGAGCCCTTCCCTACCCAGACCCCTCACCAACATCACTCACTTGGTTTGGCCTCCACTTTCCGCCCAAATCATTAACGCCTTCACATAGGCACATAGGCACAGAGGCGAAACCCAAATCAAGGACAACAAATTGAAATCAAAAATCATAAATAACATTTGACTGTTTTTGTTGTTGTAAAGTTTGTTGTTGATTGTTGACTCATACGCGCTCTGAACGTGTCTAATTGGCCAACTTCAAGCGACAGGTTGAATTTGGAGCTTGACGCTGCTTTTCGTGTTCGTTTTGGTTTTGCTTTTTGGATTTGGATTTGGAGTGTTTCCAAGTGCAGGCGCCAGCGTCGGCGTCGCGCTGTGGGCGCAGTTGCCGAGCCCAATAATAATAATAAACAACAACAAAAACCACAACAAAAGCGAACGATGCAAAGTTCAGCTAGATAGCAAAAGCAACAACAATAAAAAAAATTATGCTATAAAAGCCAAAAACGGCTAAAGCCGAAAAACTGAAACAATCAAATGGAACGTGATTCGTAACTGGATTGCCAGCAACGGTATGTGCCAGCCTCCATTTCCAGCTCCAGCTCCAGCCTCAGCTTCAGCCCCAGCCTCGGCTTGTGCTTGTGCCTGTTTAGCGATTTTATTTAATACGTAGAACCAGCGACAACCATAACAACAACAACAATAACAGCAGCAGCAGCAAATTGTTGTTTGGCAATCAAAAGTAAAACAAAAAAAATAAAATTAAATAAAAAAAACAACAACAACAACAAAACAAAGCAGTGAAAAACGAGCAAAATGCGCTTGAATTGCAAGTGCTCGACTTAGAGATACCCTCTAAGCAATTAATGCCCAATCCACATAGCTGTATAGTTTTTAGTGGCTCCTTACATAAATGCACTTGCAACTAACCTGTGTGTAAGGCCTTACAGGGTGTCACAAAACATAAAAACCATTCGCGTGCACGCGCGCTCTGCCGCCTAACGGTGTTTGTAGTGGCTGCGCAGTCGCAGCGTCAGATTCGTCATAGAGTCGCAGACACGTTCCACGTTTCGCGTTCCATGTTCCACGTTCCTGGGCCAAGCCTTCCGCTGGTGCTGCTGCCGCCAGCCAAAAAGTTAGCGCGATTTGCCGACCGCTTTGCATTTTGAATGAAAGGCAACTACGACGCTGACGTCGACGTCGACGTTGACGGCGACGTCGCCTATTGGCAATAAATAATTCTTTGTAGTCGCTGGTTTTTGCAGAGCGCTTTTTGCCTGCGCCTTTTTTCTTATTTCTTATTTGTGCTGCTGCTGTTATTTTTCATTTTTGTGTGTTACTTTGTTGCTTTACTTCAATTTAATTAGTTTATTTGAAAGCAGTTTGGGGCGATGGTGTCATAGATTAAATTGGACTCAATTCGCTTTTTTTTTTATTTTTCGTCAATTTTTTCACAATTTTATTTTTTACTTTTGTGCCTTTTTGCCATAAGCGTTATAATTTGATTGTTCTGCGCTGCTGCTGCAGATAGCCATTGCCGAAATGCGCGGAATTCACATTGAATTGCTAACTGGGCTAACTGGAGCCGGTTAATCAACTTCAACTGCAATTGCAGTGAAATTACTTGCCTTCGTTTTTGGGCCACTTCTCAATGGATTGCACCAAATTAAACTGTGAATAAAAATAAAATACATATTTAAAAAACTAAAAAAGACATTTCTAAATAATTGCCTACTCGGAATAATAAAAAAAGAGACTTTTGTGTGAAAAACCTCAAAAAAGTTAAGAACAGTATCGAAAAACTGATTGTTTGACTATTTTGTGAAAAATTAAGTACGCTTTTACTGATATTATGATTTTTAATCCAAAATTCATTTATAAATATTTAATAGCGGATTAAACCTAGAATTGATGTAAGCAAACCTGAAGGAAATTTATCCCGGTTATACTTGAAGAGAAAAAAGCAATGGAAATCTTGGCAACCCTAAAACTTTTATTCAATTTTGATCAAATTACTATCCCGAGTTTAGATAGCAAAATAGTTATAAATTTAAACAAATATGTAAAAATAAATACATGTAAAAATCACCAAATTAATCTATGCACATATTTGATGAAAGCTTAAATAATAGAAACATTTTTTGAATAATTTGTTTTGCTTTGATTATGGATTATTGCTGTCAAGCCTTCACTTTGCACACACTGCAAGCAAGGCAGCCAACCAAGCAAATCATCATGGTATAACAATAATAAACACAAATCAATCATAGATTAATTCGAAAATATGACTCGAATGAAAAAGCATATAAATTGCTGTGATGATTGCGATCATAAAACTTCAGAGCTGCCGCATCACGCATGCCGCATCGCAGATTCAAAACGATCAACTCGAATGTGCGCCCACAAATCATGGAGCGCTGAGAGGCGCTTATAAAGAGAAGCAGCATCGGCAGCGGCAACAACAAAAACAGCGCACTTGGCCATTTATCAATTGAATGAAGCTAATTAGCATGAGCGAGGCAACAGACACAATAACAGCAACAACAACTAAACGGCAACAGCAACAGCAACAGTGCTTTGTTGGGGCTTGGCGCGTGCTCAAATCTTGCAACAACAACAACAACGAAAACGAACACAAAACCAAAAACCAGATGGCCAATTCATTGCTCGATGCACTTCAGCGCATCGAAATTAAAGATGTGACGTGCGGGGAAGGTGGATACTGGAGGGGGGTTTAATGGAACGAAACGGAATGGAATGAAATGGTTAAACTCTGCAGGTTGTTAATCTTAAACCCGAATACAGCTTGTCGAAGAGCGAGCAGAGCCCCGCAAACACAATTATGATCATAAACAGCTTTTGTTATTCAAAATGATTAAAAAACAGATCAATTTATAAATCCGTAATTACAATCCGACAATGCGAGTCTAACTGAAGAATAGGGATACATCTCTTGACGGAATGAATGTTGTTGCTCTTATCGAAGTACCACATTAATAAGAAATTCTCATAAATTAATAGATACTATAAAATTATATATTCTATTATTGATTATTCAATTATAATTACTAAGATTTTTGATTTGTTGGGGCTGTTCTGTTTGAGAAACGCTATAATATCTCAACGTTAGATGTGAAAGTTGTTCCAGATTAGATAGAAATTAAGCACACATTGATCATTGAGTGTTCGAATTGAGGAAGGCCTCATTCTTACCTTTCACAGCTACCCAAAATATGCATTGTTTTTCTGGCAATTGAGATTAAGAGTATCTTTTAGTTGGATAGCTCGCAATTGCTTGTTCTTTGCTCAGACACAATTGGGGTTTTCAATTTGTTTACCATAACTGTTTACGATAACTGTTACTTTAATTGTCCTGTTTTGAAATCCCTCGTTTTTCCACAGATGACATCGTTAACCTTGCACTTGATCGTGATAGCGCTGCTGGCGGCTGCGGCGGCGATGACAGCACCAGCAGCGGCAGCGGAAGCGGGTACGGGAACGTTGACGGTAACTCGTTCCGCTGGCCAGCGTGGCAGAGGAGCAGCAGCAGCAGCAGCAGCAGTATCGTCAACGATGACGACGACGACGACGCAGACGCCAACGTTGCGCGCTCCTCGCCAACGGCGTCCGCCAACAACGCTGCCCATCGATGACGGCAACGGACGTCGCAGAAGCAGCAGCACAACGCCACTGCCGCCAGCAACGACGCGACTGCAGCGTCGCCGTGGGCTAATGGCCACAACAACAACAACAACGGCGGCGACGCCAACAACATCTGCTGACAGCATTAGGCGCGGCAGCGGCCGTAGCAGCAACCGTGCTGCTCGCCAGCCACGCGACACGCCAACGCTGACTGCATTCGATGCCAGCAGCAGCAGCAGTAACAGCAGCAGCAACAGTCGACGTCAGTCGCCAGCCTCAGATGCAGTTGTTAACTCCCCCTTCGTGCGAAACGCTGCCGGCGCACTCAAAACGTGAGTCTTTCTTTCTCTGATGAAATTTGGGCAGTTGAACAATAATCTGCTTATTATGTATTAACTGGAAGAATTTGCTTCTAAAATTGTGATTTTCATCGCTATCGGAAATCGATATGTATCGATGTCTGAGAATCGAAGGCAGTTATCGATAAAAATATTAAGCAATCTTTGGGGGAAAGCGGAGCAGCTTTAATCAAAATTTGAAGTCTCTTAAATCATTCAGGCGGACAGACGGACACGGCTATATCGACTCGTCTGTTGATTCTGATCAAGAATATATATACCATATTGGGTCGCAGTTGTTTTCTTCTGCCAGTTACATACATTTCCATGTGTGTTGGAGCTGTTTGCACAGGGCATCTGCTAGTCGATCTGGCTCGCGTAGACGATTCTCATTTGTGTTTGTTTTGTTGTTGTTGTGCTTGTTAACGGTATGTTGGCGCCTGGCCATTTTGGGCGCCGCCTTTGATGAAAGTCGCATGTGGCATGTGGCATGTGGCATGTAGCAGTTTGGAACTGCAGCTGTTTCCTCACTGCTGCTGCTGCTGTTGGGTCTGCTAATTGTTCTTCTTCTTCTTCGTCTTATTGTCATTCACAGGCCGCGCATGATACAGCGCCTGGTGGCTGGACACATCCACAATTCGCAGGGTCACTCCACCTACGAGGTGTCTGCGGTCAGCAGCAACAGCAGCCGAAGCATCGCAGTTGCAACAACAACAACATCGACAACGACAACAACAACCACAACAAAGTCACCATTGGGGAATGAGCGACGCAAGGCAAGCAGCTCTTATCGTCTGGCCAGGCCACCACTAGTGGATCGGGATCGGGATCAGGAACAGGATGATGACGAGGCGCTGCTTAATGAGCCGGATGACTTTGATAACTGGGACAACGGCATATTGCGTCTCAGTGCCGGCTCCGGTAAGGAGGTGGAGTCAGCAAAGGGTAGCAGCGGCAGCAGCGGTGGCAAGCAGAGCAAGGAGGATGCAAAGAAGACGCTCGCCGATCAGGTGCGGGATGGCAAGTACGGCCTGATCGAGAAGGAGCTCTTCCGACGCGTACCCAAGCGTCCGGGCGTGCTGAGCTATGCGCGCAATCCCGAGGTGCCGCTGGACAACGAACGCAATTTTGGCGGCCTTAGCGAACAGGACATTTGGCTGGCCGAGGATCATCTGCTGGTCATCAAGGGTGGCAGCCTGAATGAGGCAGCCGGTGGCGATGGCATTGGCAATGATGATGCCTGGCCGCCAATTGATGATTACGATGCGCCGTTGCGACAGATCAAGCTGCCAACAAATCCGGTCGTACCGCCTCCATTTCCCGTGCAGCTCGAGCCGCATGGGCCACTGCAGCTTATCCGAGATAATCAAATCGAGAGCCTCCATCCGACAGCTGGCAATGCAACGCCATCCGTTGTGGGTCAGCACGCGGCCCACGGCCAGAGTCACGGAGCTGCCCACGGCACGGGGGCGCATCCTGCTGCCCGGCCGGGAGCGATTGCGTCGTCTAAGGCAGCTGACCCGAAGCCCAGCTACGTCTACCCGTCGCCCTACGCGCCCTGGCTCTATCCCAACGAGACGTTGGGCCATCCCCCATCCCAACCATCCCACCTCCCGTCGCTGCCCCGGAGTCCGCTGCTGGGGCCCTGGCTAATCGGTGGACTGCACGCATCGGGCAACATTTCCGGCTCGGCACCAGCTGCCCTCCATGGCAATATAAGTGACTTTGACGAGGATGATCCATCGCTGTACTATCCGCCCGCGTACAGCTTTGTCTATCACAGCAACTACTCGAATCCGGTGCCACCGGGTCCACTGGTGCCGGGCATTGTGCTGCCACCGCCACCCGATCACTTTAGCCGGCTGGAAACGATGGCGACAACTAGCTCCTCCTCCTCAACAACGACGACGACGACGACGTCAACGCGACGTCCCTATATCAGTAGCAGCACTACTCCTCCGTCTACCAGTACAAGTAGCGGCACCACCAGCACCACCCGACCACCGTCGCGTCTCTCACTCAAGTACAATGCCATTGGTTATCTGCCTCAGGCGCCCACTCCAACTCGACCGGCCAATAAGTATGTGGAGCGCGTGCCGGTCCCAGTGGCAGTGCCAATACCCATTTATCCCGTCAACTATCAGCCGACAACGGCACAGCCACAGCTACGTCAAAAACCCACCGCGCAGCTTGTATTTGTGCCCAGCACGAGCAGCACGGAACGCACCAGGGATCGCAATACGGAACGGAATCGCGATCGGGATCGTGATCAGTCACCGCTGTCCAAGTCGAATCCGATTTACTACGAGTACTTCGAGGCGAAGCGACAACCCACTAGCATCAAGTCGTCAAATGCAATCAATGACTTCCTGGCCACAAAGCCACCGAAGCGACACCACTACAAGTCCCCACCCAGTCCCGTCAATGATGTGTCCGTCGTGAGCATTACGCCCAAGCCACGTACGCCCATCCAGATGCACTCCGAATACGATGCAGCACTGGGCCAGCTGATTCGCAGTAATCTCATCTCCCCGGCGGCGGCTGCCAACGGACGCTTCCATGCGCCCGATTTTGATCGGCAGCCATTCCTGCCCATGGTCAACTACAGCGCCGACGAGCAGGATCAGAATGCGTTCAAGGCAATCGTTTATCAGCCGCAGCCGCAACGTCAGCGCCAGCTACGCGTGGGCAAGCATCAGCAGCTCCAGCTGCAGCGGGAACGAGAACGGGAACATGAACAGCAGGAGCAGGGGTTACAGCAGCAGGAACCAGACTCATATTTGCCTGACACACTGCTGCTGCAACGTCAGCGCCAGTTGCGGATGGGCAAACAGCAGCTGCAACAGCTGCATCAGTCGCCATCGCCATACGATCCTGGCCAGCAAATTGTGTACAGCACCCCGCATCCACGGTTGCCGCCACCGCCGCCGTCGCCGTCTTCCTATCTGGATAATCAGTTGCAGTCGCGTCCTGCTGCATATCAGTTGCGTCCCCCGCAATTCAACTGGCAGCGTCCACAACTGCCACAAGCGCCGCCGCCAGTGCCACAATTTAAGCGTTTGCGTCACAACAGTGGCAAGCATCCACCCTTTCCGCCGTACAGCTTTGTTCCCAGTTATCCAAGTGGACCTGCCGCCCCGGAGCCCCTATACCGCCTGCTGCCCGTGCCGCAGCACAAACACTGGCGCCAGCCAAGCATCAAGCAACAGCATCAGCTGCAGCAACAACAGCAGCAGCAGCAACAACAGAATTATTATCCGGATCGGGGCGTTAATATTGGCCACAGCCTGGCCAGCGACATATTGGTCAACTACAACAGCAACAATCAGTTCAATCCGCAGGCGGAGCTGGTGCCCCAAGCGCAACTGGGACCGCCGCCATTATCCTACCAGGCACAGAATGGCGGACAGGCATCGCTGTGGTCCGAGCGGCCCGTCCGACAGTCACGCGCACAGCTGCAGGAACAGGCCTAGGATGGATGGCGACAAGCAATAAACAAAGAAGATGAAGAATAGAAGCCAATTTATATTTCTATATGGGATCTATAACAAGGGCAAATCCAGGCACATGGACGACTTGGCTCGAGCGCCGAGGGAAGAGTCAATGATGAACACTCAGAGCAGAGTCTACAGATTGGAGGGATGCCAACTCTCTCTCTCTATCTATGTCTGTGCCGGGATATGAAGCGCAACCTCTACTCAACAATGAATATATATTATGAATATAGCTGGTCAATTTGACTGGTCACATCTGCCTTTTGATTTGGAGGCCAATCGAATATTACACATTACACTACATACTACTAAATAATTTGATGTGGCCGGAGAAGGCCTCGACAAGCTACATTACATATATTTATGCTGCACATATACTAAATCATACTCCACATCTATGCGTGTCCAGAAATGCAATTGGACAATTGGCATTGATAAACTTGTGTAAATACCGTTAAGAAAATTATAAGCATATGATAATAGTGTGTGTAAGCCAAATAATCGAGTATCGCATTATTTGAGTGCTACACAACAACAAAATACTTAGTCTTAAATGGGCCACAGAACCAGTGAGCTCTATTGTTTTCCTTAGCATATATAAGAGGAAAAACAAAAAAAAATCAATACTGTTTGAATACTGTTTTCAACTATCCTGTTTATACATACGAGTTATAACCATTATATATACTTATTCCATTTTTATTTATTTGAAAGTAATATTTTCGATTGTTGTTGCTTATAAAATTATATAATTGTCAGCAAAATTTAACCCAAATTTGTATAAAAGCCATAACAATAAGTTCACTATAAATTAATTAAAAGCACTGAAGCAAAAAACAGAGCTTCAAGTGAAATCCAATCTACACAACTAATAAACAACATTTGCATAATATGCCTTAATACATATACAAATGGATACTTATATATAATATATATATATATATTATTTCTTTTTTTTTTTTTTGTTAGTTATAATTGTATTGCTTACCAACTAAGTTTAGCTGAAAATCGTATTCTTTTAAATAAAGCAATTACAAATTCAAATTCGAAATGCAATTCAAATGTTTCAGTTGTCAGTGTGACCAATAAATGCATAGTTTTCAACAGAATGGCAACACTGAGGCAATTTACAACAGCTGCCGAGCAAAGAGAGCATACATAAATTGATTGAGAGCGCGGGAGACAGAGAGAGAGAGAGAGAGAGCGAACGAACGAACGAACGAACGGACTAGCGCTCTCGTCATTCTGTGTGGGCGAGCTTATGTGGGTGTGCACTTATTGTGTGTGTGTGTGTGTGAGATATGGGGTGGGAGGTTGGGCAAACAAAAATCGATTGCAACAGCAAATCGACAACAGGAAGCGCCTGTTCATAAGGCACGAAGCCGCGACGAGAACGTGAACGTGAACGACGTACACGACATACATACGTGCATATATACATACATGCACATACACGCATACATATACATGTATAGGCAGAGGCACTTGAATTGACTTTGGCTTCAGCACTGCCCACTCGCCGCCGCACATCTCGTCGTCGTCGTCTTCGTCGTCGCTCCTTGCAAACGTAAAATGATTACAGGCTAACGCCAAAAACAGGAAGAAGCAGAGGCCAAAGGCAATAGAAGAAGCAGCAAGAGCAGCAGCAGCACAACTACAGCCAGTAGCAATAGCAGCAGCAGGAGCAGCAGCAGCTAAGCAAAAGGACCTAAACTTGAATTGCCAACAAATTAGGGTCTCGCAAAATCATAAATATATTTTTAATCAATCGAAAAGAAAATTGGAAGGCCAACAAAATTGTGCCTTGACCAGAAGTATTGAAAAGTGCGTGCGTTCGTCTCCAGTGTGTGTGCGTGTGTGTGTGTGTGTGTGTGTGAGTGTGTGTATGTGCGTGTGAGTGTGTGTGCGCGCGAGTGTGTGTGTGTGTGTGTGTGCGAGTGTGCTGAGCACTTTTAGCTGCGCTTTTTCCTGCAGTCGAAAACTGTGATAGCAGCGTGAAACAGCGAAAAGCGCACGAAGCAAAACGCAAAACGTTGCAAAGTGGCGACAAAAGTGCGGCGAGCTATGCTGGGAAATGGAGCTGGATAAGTGGATAAATAAATGAAATGGCGGCGTTACATTGAAGTCACACATTCGACGAGGGAAGTTGCAACATTTTTGCCTGTTGGCCTGTCGCCACAGCACACAAAACACCATACATACATACAGACACACATATACACATACATACAAACAAACACGCAACACAGACACACACACACACGCACACACTGACTACGCAAGCTAACAAACTCGGACGGCGAACGCAAAGTCGATAACGCACGCAAAAGGATACACACACACACACACGCACACACACACACACACACACACATACACTTTGGACTAAACAGCATTTGAAGAGTGGAAGCGTCGCGTGGCGCGTTTATAAATAGCTCGCCGCAGCAGAAGCGCAGAGACCAGAAGAAGACCAGAGTCGGAGTTAGAGTGTCAGAGTGCCAGCCAGAGTCCGAGTCAGAGGCAGAGGCAGAGGCAGCGGGTGTGTACGATGGTAACAATGAATTCAGAGGCGGACAAAACACAGAGCAGCACGCAAGCAGCAACAAATGCGCTGGCCATGAGCAGCGCACCCAAGACGCCAGTGGCGTCACCAACATCTGCACTACAAGCAGCATCAACACAAGCAGACGCAGCAGCAACAGCAACCACAATAACAACAACAACAACGGCAGCAGCAACAGCAGCAGAAACAATTGCAGCAGCATCGGATAACATTAATCCAGCGCCAACATCAATGCCAATGCCAATGCCAACGACAGCAGCAACAGTCAAAGCCAATACTGATGAAGCTGCGATTGCAACAGCATCTGCTGCTGCAGCTGCGTCTGATGCTATCCCTGCTGCTGCTGTGCCCGCTGAGTCAGAGCCTGGTCAAGTGGAGAATGTTAATGCCAGCAGTAGTTGCGAGATTATTAGCAGCACCACCAGCAGCGGCATTGCCGCAACCACCGCCACCTCAATCATAATCACCAGCAGCGCCACCATTATCACTACCAATGCCACGATAACTGGCTACGGTGGCGGCAACAATGCGATTGCAGCCGACAATAATAGCAAAACAACAGTTGCGGCTGCAACGCCGCCTGCGAGCAGCAAAACGGTCAGCATTCGGGATGCCACAGCACCCAGCGGCAGTGGGTCATCAACGGCGTCCAAGTCAAGTGGCCTGCTTAGCGTGGGCAGCAATCATCATCACCATCATCATCATTCATCCACGCAGTCCCAGTCCCAATCGCAGTCGCAGTCGCCATCGCCGTCGTCGTCGCAGTCGCCGCAGCAGCAGCCAACAGCAGCGCCGTCAGCGATGCAACAATCGCATCATTCGCAGCGGGGCAGCAAGAATGAAGATGCGCCCAATATACTTGTCTATAAAAAGGTGAGTTGCATATATAATTATATCTATATGTATATATATACACATATATGTATGTATGCAACATTTCGTAACTCGGTTTTGAGGAGGTTTCATTCTAGATTGCCCTACGTTCTTTAGATAGCTGCTTAAGCATTTAAAATGTTAACTTTGCAATCTGACAAACCTTTAACGTACATATTCATATATGTCCTGTCATATCAAATAGTGTAGAAATATATATATATTTCCTGTCATATCATCAATTCTAGCTTTCACCTAGAAATCGACTAACAGTCAAATTGCTGTAATTTGATAAGATTAGACAAGAATTGCATTAGTTTTTGTAATCCATCGATGATCGTAAGGCTACTCAGAATACACCAAGTAAATGTTTTTATATATTTTCGTTGTGTATTTGTATATCTCAATTCCAGATGGAGGCCATCATTGAGAAGATGCAGGCGGAGTCGAGCGGAGTGGCTGTGCGCACGGTGAAGGCGTTCATGAGCAAGGTGCCATCGGTATTTACGGGGGCTGATTTGGTTGCCTGGATACTGAAGAACTTCGATGTGGAGGATGTGACAGAGGCGCTTCACTTTGCGCATTTGCTTAGCTCGCACGGCTACATCTTTCCCATTGATGATCATGCGCTGACCGTGAAGAACGATGGCACCTTCTACAGGTAAGCTGCAAGCCAGCCAGTTGCAAACTCGCCACTCGAATTGTTGTCAATTCTCTAATTTCAACTGCTGTTCCGTTAGATTTCAGACACCATATTTCTGGCCATCGAACTGCTGGGAGCCGGAGAACACAGACTATGCGGTTTATCTGTGCAAGCGAACCATGCAGAATAAGACACGCTTGGAGCTGGCCGACTACGAGGCCGAGAATCTGGCCAAGCTGCAGAAGATGTTCTCGCGCAAATGGGAGTTCATCTTTATGCAGGTGCGTTATCAACATCACCATCTAACAATAACTAAATCATTGACAATGATTCCAATTGGCAGGCCGAATCGCAGAGCAAGGTGGCCAAGAAGCGGGACAAACTGGAGCGCAAGGTGCTGGACTCGCAGGAGCGCGCCTTTTGGGATGTGCACCGGCCGATGCCGGGCTGTGTGAATACCACCGAAATTGATATTAAGAAGGCCTATCGACGCGGCGGCTCCAGTCACGGCACCGGCTCATCTGGTGCCTCTGTGGCCAAGAATCCCGTCGAGCAGCTGACGCGTATTATTGCACTGCGTAAGCAGAAGCTCGAGCGGCGCACAATCAAAGTGTCCAAGGCGGCTGAGGCGTGAGTCTCCCTAATCTCTCTCTCTCTATATATATATATATACATCTGACATCTGACAATGGTTTTGCTTCATTTTATTGTACTTTAGTTTGGTTGCCTACTACGATCAGTATAATGAGTTCGATTACTTTATAACGTTGCCGGAGCTACCCAATCCCTGGCAAACGGACAGCACCGAAATGTGGGATACCGAGAAAAATAGGTAAGCCGTTAGCAAAAGTCAATGTCTCCGTTCAATTGGATTACCATCTGCATCTGATTTCGTCCACTACAGCAAAGAAGTTCCTGTGCGTCGGGTCAAGCGATGGGCGTTCAGTCTGCGCGAGCTGCTCAACGATGCCATTGGGCGCGACCAGTTCACCAAGTTCTTGGAGAAGGAGTACAGCGGCGAAAATCTCAAGTGAGTGGGCATAATAGGCGCACGATAGTCGCACAACTTACAATTTGATCACTGCTACTTTCGCTTATATCAGATTCTGGGAATCGGTGCAGGAGATGAAGGCGCTGCCACAGTCCGAAATCAAGGAGGCCATACAGCGAATTTGGCAGGAGTTCCTCGCACCCGATGCTCCCTGTCCAGTGAACGTGGACTCAAAATCTGTGGAGCTGGCACGCGAGGCTGTTAACTCGCCAAATGGTCCAAATCGCTGGTGCTTCGATGTGGCTGCCTCGCATGTGTATCACCTGATGAAGAGCGATTCTTACTCGCGCTATCTACGCTCCGACATGTACAAGGACTATGTGAACTGTTCGCGCAAGAAGATCAAGTCCATACCCAATCTCTTTGGGGTGAAGCGTTGAGAAACATTGAGAAACCCGAATTGCCTGTTCCGGCATTCGGACGCAGCTCACAATCGAGATGAGCTGATTTTGTGTACTGGGCCGGGTTCCGGTCCTGGTCCCGTTACTGGTCCTGGTCCTCGTCCCGGTCCCGGTGATAGACAATGCGTTGGATGAAATTGTGTGTGTTAGTACTAACTGTAGTGGTCGTATTTGGACGCGTATTTTGATGTATATTTAACGTTGTTACCTATTAATAGTTATTAATTAATACCTTGCCTCTTGCCACTAGGTCGCGTGTGTTCTTAACCTTGTTCTGTTAACCGTTAACCCAATGTGACCCCGCAAACTATTTGTACGTAGTTAGTCAACCACACCCCCCCCCCCTCCCCCCAACCGCCACTCTCGACATCCATTTCTGTTTCCTTGTATCGTTACCTGCGTTCCGAAATGCTCGTATTTAAAACAAACTCAATGCAAACGAAAAAACACCAATGATTAAACTGCCATGTGATTCTCGAAATAGGAAAGCAGCAGCAGCAGAGAAAGTAAGAGTAAAATATATACAAAAAAAAAAAAACAAAAAAATCAAATAATAATAATAATGTAGCCGAGATAAATCGTTATTCAAGAAATACAAGAGCCAAACCAAGTTCTTATCGAGCTGTAACCGCAAACACCAAAAAGCAACTTACTTAAGTGCATATACAAAATAATCTCTTAGGTAATAGCATAAAAATAGTGCCACTAAATGGAATCCAAACACCAAAAAATAACTACTTATGACAACATAGTACATAAACGAGTACTTAGCATAATTAACTTGTATTCGCATGTGTTACAAAAACTATTCACATTACGAGCAGGCGTATGAGAAATCTCAATACTAAACGACAACAATCGAAGCAATAAAATCAATTCATAGAAAGAACACGCTACTCGTTACTTACTACTCGCTACTTTTTACTTGCTACTTATACTCGCTCTATCTAAAGCCTCACTTACTAGCTAACATGCATACATACATACGTACGTACAGCTCCTCTTGCAATTAGTTCCTCTTAATACACACACACACACACACACAGACACACACACATTTTCACATATCCGCTAAGGGCAACAAAAGCATTAATCTTAAACAATTTGTAAACGTTATTCCAAAAAAAACTAAAAGATAGTTTTTGCCATGTTTCTTTAAATATTGGTTTCTTTTTTTGCGTGCGCCTCAGCGCCTTTCGTGTGCTGTATATTTGTTTGTATGTGTGTATATGTATATATGTGTGTGCGTTACTCTATATATATGTATATGTTTGTGTGCGATGATCGAGAACAGCAGACAACTCCACCAGGACTAGAATAAAAGGGAAAGAAAGACAACCAATTACAGAATAAAGATAAGCATTCCAAACCATAGAGATACAATTGGGGGTAAGGATAATGAAAAGAAAAGGATAAGGATAAATAAAAGCAAAAATAGAGAGAGAGGGAGAGGGAGAGGTGAGCTAAGTAAGGACTGCATACCCATGTATACCTGACTCGTAGCTGAGCTACACACATATATACATAGACAAGCACATGCACATGCAGAGTGGCAGGCCAACCAATCAAGTTAAATCTTTCTCAATTGCAATCTTAGGGAAATACAGCTTACAAACTTTGCTATAGTTATTAATATTATCTATGTGAAGTGAGCCAATATCTGAGCACATCAACTACAACTGCATACGCTTAACAAGAGCAAGGAAATTCAAATTAGATATATATACACACACACACGCATACACAAATATATAGATGTATTCATAATAAATTGCATACATACATTATAATAATATAATGTAATACTTAGTATATTATATGCATACGTATAGTGGCATTAGAGCTCAAGGGATCTCAAGTAAAGAGCTGCATACACCGATCAAGTCGGTCTAGCAATTAAGATAGGTGTAGTCCTCTAAGCGAATGAAGTAATATATTTACGCACAACATACATTTACATTTAAATGCAGGCGAGCGAGCAAGTATTGGAAATATTGTTGCCTACTTTTGGGCGGCGGTCACTAATTTAATAATCGGTAGAAAGAAACCCAAAATCTCTTTATGTATGTAATTGTAATTGTAATTGTATTGTATTGTATTGTATTGTATGTTTGTAAATGGTGTCTAATTTTAAACGTATACAAAAGCAGCAAGCAGCAGCAGCAGCAGCAGCTGCCAATAAATTATAAATAATAATTATAATAACATTGTATTCAAATACAATCTCAATGTGCGCTAGTTGTCAAATTTATATCAATATCGCAAGAGTCACAGAAACCAACCAAGTAATGAATGAATGAAGAGAGGTGCCAACAAAAGTCATGCAAAATAACACCAGAAGTGACTAGAACTATAGTAAACTGTACAATTGTTAAATTGGCTTTTTATTATACCACACAAGACATTCGTACATAGTATATATATATAATATGCATACTAAGTATTATCATTGTTAGTTATTCTAACATTATTTGCGTTCTCAAATGTAATGTTGGTATCCTGATTACATATGTGTTCTCGTTTCCTTTATTGCCCACCGTTCAGTAAATTACAAATAAAAATACAAATAAAAATACAAAATACGAAATACAAAATAAAAGGTAAACCGAAACGCTGAAAACTATAAAACTTAATGCAACCAAACCATATTCGCGAAAACTTTTAGCAACTAGTCATACAATAAACTTCACTCAAGCAATTTCAATCGGGTTTTTGTATTGGCTGCTAATTGTATTATTATTGATTTATTTAATACATTTATTTACCTCTATGTATGCGCAAAGTAGTTATAAATGTCGAGTAATCGCATCAATGCCAAGCCAAAGCGAATACGCAAGCAACTAATTACTAAATCAATCTCAGCATCGCTAAAAGTATTGTACTTATATATCTATATATATATATATATATATATATATATATATATATATATGGATATATAAGTATGTATGTTTTTGAGCCACAACAAGTTGCAAGAATCTCCCAGTATGCAGCATCTAGTTTCTAGTCCCTAAATTCTAGATTCTGGAGCCCCTCGATTTGGGTGCTCGTACATTCTGCGGATTCTTGGGCTAGCGAAAATACCGATTCAATGCAAGCGTTTGCGTTTATTGTAAATTGTTTGACGCAACACTAAATAAATAAAGGCACAATTTAAACAAATTGAATTGTAACGCCAACTACTAACAACAATCCGATGTTTACAACACTCTCTCTCTATCTCTCTCTCTCTCTCTCTTTCTCTCTCTCTCTCTCTCTCTCTCTCTCTCTCTCTCTCTCTCTCTGTCTCTCTGTGCATCTCTCTCTTTCAGTGAAGGGGAATCTAAATGTTTCAACAGCTTTCGAAGTAGTTCTGAGCCCGCCGGGACAGAATGTGTATTTGGCGATGGTATCAACTGAAAGAGAATAGCAACAAATGATTCTTAAAACCGAAACGGGAGAAAAAAGTGATAGATACAAATATATATATAGATATATATATTTTTATATTTGTATATATATATTTGCGTGTAACAATTGCACCAGACAACAGCTGATAGTACCTTCTGGTATGCTGTAGAGTATTTAATTTATCAGACGTCAAATCAGGAAAAGCATTTGAGTTGAGATGATGAATCTGACCGAACAAAGTTCTATTTTCAAAACATGCAGATCTGATTCGAGACTTATTTTGATATTAGCTTAATTTCAAATATTATTCTGCAAATCTAAAGTAAAGTAAAGCTTCTGCAAAATTCATTTTATATATTTCCTGGTCAGACCCAAAATCATTTTCAATTTCGTCTGTTTGTCGATATTATTTTCATTATTTTTAAGAACATTTTCTGGGTCGCCAAAAAAACAATTTGTTTTCACCATAATCGAATAAACTTATTTCTTTTTTTTTCTCTTTGTGTATTGTATTGGTTGGTTAATAAGGCTTTTGGCCAGCATTCAAATCGGGCTGCGTCGCGTCGAGTTCGTGCTGGAAACATTGTTAGAATCAACGTTGTCTGTTGTTGTCTGATTGCGTTGTTTACCTAGCTAAATAGATAAGCCTAATACGGATTGATAACGCCAACGAGGCAACGATGACAGTGGTGTTGGTGCTGCTGCTGCTGCTGCTGCTTCTAAGCACTTCCCGTCGCAGTGCTGGTCCATAAAGTTCAAATGCCTTATCAATGCCTATAAATTAAGCCAAGTTATCTGCACACGGCTCTAACCAAGCTAAGCCAGTTATCTAATTGCTGCAGGGCTCGTTAGCGGACTTAACCATGTGCAGATTGTAGAGACTACGCTACTGGGCTTCCACTGCGCTGCTCTGCTCTGCTCTGCTCTGCTCTTCTCTGCTCTGCTCTGATCTAGTCGGGGTCCGATAAGGCTGCGGACGTGACACCGCAAATGTAAAGCCACAATTGCGGCTGCTTGTCAATAGCAAAACTCAAATTCATTTCGCAAATTAGCAACAAGCCAAGCTCCAGCTTTGGTTCCGATCACGTTTTACCTTTAACAAAACCAAAACAAAAGAAAAAAAAACACAAAACACAAGTGCAGATTATCGGGGGTGGGTCAGGCCATAGAAATTAACTAGAAATCTTTGATCTTGGTCAAGAACCCCAATTCTAATTGGCCTATACACCGGCAAACTGAATAGGTTATGGGATCTATCTGAAGTGCTGCCCATCCAATCTTGGCTGTAACTGTAAACGATCTTAAGCAACCATTTGTATGCCAACTGTGGTATTCCGGATAAAACAGTTAGTAATTTCTTTATTTTTATTTACACTTGAAGCAACAACTCGATGGGTTTACATATGTACAACTCATACACAGCAAAAAATATGAAAAATTTAGACCATTTCATTTAAGGGGACTTCCCTGAAGAACGTCAGTAGCTAGATATAATTTCAATAAATTCGATCAAAAATGTTGAATGAATTCTGAAACTCTTTCGTTTGGTGGACAATAAGAAATTGGAATCTTAAACGCTTAAGTCGTCTCTGAGTGATTTGAAAGAACCAAGCAATTCCCAAAGAACATATCCAGTCCAAGGGAAGTTAAGCACTAAAATCACAAATTTTCAGTCGTTAAATTAAGAAATTTAATCACACAACTCAGACTCAAAGTACTTACTTACATATTTACATATTTATATCGTTACATAGCACCATAAAATGTAAAAAATTATATTCAATTCACTTAAAAAGCTTCAGTTGCAAAATGAATTGATAAAATACGATTAAAGAAACTGATGCGACAACGAACTGTTGCGTGTTTTTGTACAACATTCAGATAATAATCGAAGAGTTGTAATTGAGTATACGATATATCTGCTAGGTTATTCAAGGTTCGACAGCCTGTAATAAAAGATATATAAAAATGCGTATGCTTTAAGCATTTTCGATGTCAAATCTCATGACTAAAAGGTGCATGACCCAATATGAATTCTGATTAGAATATGTTAGTTCAAATGAATGCATTTAACGGTTATATATATATATATTTACATATATAGCATTTGCATTGTTGTTTATAAGTAAATAGTGAAATGATTCACTTCAATTCAAGTTGTGTGATGTTATCTTTGAATACGCATTTTTTATTTCAATTACTTTTGAAGGTCAATATTTTTTATAGATCAAAAATTCCTCTTTAATCCGCAGCTTTTCTCCGAAGCTGCAAAACATTATTATCATTGCATTACCAAAATTAACAAACTTGCTGTTGACAGCAAAAATATTGTTTTATTTGTGTACTTGAAGCTCAGCGCAGTTTTGTTGAACTATTAAAAAAGTTGTGGATAAGCCAGGCACGCAGAGTTCTCTGTATGCAAATGCATCAGTTCGAATGGCAAGCGGTGCGCAGTATACAATCCAACTGGATAATATCATATCTGGAGCAGAGATTGCTGCTTGTTTTTGCCACTGTACCACGCAAACCTTAGTACCAACTCTTATCGACCAGTTTGCATAAGAACTACAACTACTTCGCATCATGCACTGGGCAAAAAGACGATAGGGATTAACACACTGATATTATTTATATGGATGATTTGTAAGCTTACAATGTGTGCATGTTAAAATGCTACAATTCAAGAAATCATTTTCTATTATTGTTTTTTACGATGCTGTATTTGGAAAATTCTCAGAAGTGTTGTGCAATAAAACTCTCATTTATTTTTCACAGTACTGCGTTTCCAGTCTTAGAGTGTGCGGGTCGTAAAGCAGATGTGTTGGCATATCATCATCCTTATCATTATCATCACCTCAATGTGTCACTTGACAATCAGATAAGGCTATTATCAGTGTCTCGGCGAGAAGTATGCACAAATATGTCTGTAAATCTATAAATGTATATGTCCTGAGAGCACCAGCAAAAAAAGAGCAAGAAAAAGTTTATATATACGTAAGTAAATAAAATACGCACATCGCTCTAGAGAAAGAGAGAGAGAGAGAGAGAGAGGGAGAGAATGGGAGAGAGGGGGAGAGGGAGCGAGAGAGTGCGAGGGGTTAGAACAATTCACTCAGTCAACGACCATCAGCTGATTGCAACGACGACGTCACACAGTGGGGCCAATGCCCAAAATTCCTCGATATAAATACGAAAATAATATGTCTAAAGCTATTGGAATTTGTTTAAGCATTATTCGGTGAGTTTCGATTTACAGGATCAACATTAAATGTACATCTAAATCCATATCTAATATCTTCATACATTTTAAGAATGCAAAGCTCAACCAACATCATGTTTAAATATTGTTATAGCTCTTTATACAGCTATTTAAAAAGTGGGCTTAATCAAGATATGAGATTTTATATGGAATTCATTTTTGATTTCGATTATAACAATTCACTAAATTTAATTTAAATATTGTTATAGCTCTTTATACAGCTATTTAAAAAGTGGGCTTAATCAAGATATGAGATTTTATATGGAATTCATTTTTGATTTCGATTATAACAATTCACTAGATACAATAACCAAGCCCCTTCATGAAGTAGGGCACTGCCCTATCCCACACTGTACATAGACGAGGGAAAATCAGAAAAAAAGATGAATCAGATTTATGTCTTTAACTATTTGGTGTTAATGTGCGAAATGTGAATTGAATTAAAAATACTAAATAAAAACGGTTAACTTTGACACCGCAAAGATTATACACACAGTCGTTAACCATAAACATTAAATTTTAGTGCGAAGTTTCCTCAACTTAAAACTGAACTTTCGACCTCTGTTCCCATGACAGCAATATGAAATAGGCTTTACCAGAAATACGCATATATGCCGAGTTTCAACAAGATTGCTTTCAAATTGTGGGAGTTGTGGTTGCAAAACTGGCATAGACAAGCCTGGCTATGTCGACTCGACTACTGATGCTGATCAAGAGTAAATATATATTTTATGGGAAAGGGTATGAAAACATTTGCACACATAAATTCATTGGGAGAAAACAGACAAAGTGCCCACTGTGCGTTGACGCGTCGTGGCAGCATCTTCGATGCTCGGCGACGTCGATGTCGACGTCGATGTCGGACGACAGCAGCCGCAGCGACAACGGTTGCGACGGCGACAGAGTGCGATACATGCGAACAGTTGCTGCTCAACGCTGCTCGCCAACAGTTCAGTTCAGTTTCAGTTCAGTTCAGTTCAGTTTCAGTTCCATTCAGTTCAGTTGAGTTCGCTTCAGTTGAAGAATCTTTGAAGAATCGCTTGCTCGATCGATCGGAAGACATAGTTCGAGTGGTCCGCCTCCGTATCGGTACCGTTCTATGTGGCGCATCCCAAAAGACCGGTCGTCACGTATACGTCGTGTTGTTTTTGTTGTCGTTGCTGTGGCCGTTGCCATGCTCTAAAGTTCAAAGCCCACTGAAGATCCTTAACAGTCGGCAAACTGGTAGAAGAAGAAGAAAAGAAAAACAGAGAAAAAAAATCACACAGTTGCTGCTGGCATTCAACTTGAACTGGCTTTGAAGAAAACTAGCCCATTTGCTGCGACCAGATTGTATCCACCAAGAAGACGGAATAGTCGGAGAGGCAAAAGAAGAACAAATATCATTGTGGCAACAGCCCGAGGGGCAATCAATTGCAGCCAGAGTTGTAATGGTGCACTGGCGTGTGGCCTTTGAGAGCGGCAGCGAGGATCACAATCTTTGGCTCAGCCAGAACCAATACGAGTACACACAGAGCCAGCACCAGCATCAGCGCCAGCAGCAGCAGCAGCAGCAGCAGCATCAGCGACAGCACAGATAGATAGAATCCACGAGATACAATCGTCATTTATATCCGCATTTGGATTCGCAGTCGCATTCGCATTCGCATTTGAAGCCGTGAGATTGCCAAAAAGTGCATTCAACTTGCCACAAAGCGCATTGCAAACGCCGCCATCAGGTGAAGCTGAATGTATGCGCATTTATGCCAACGGTCTCGATCTCAACAACAACAATAACAACCACAACAATAGGAACAACAACCACAACAGCAGCAGCACGAACAGCCGCACAAATCCAATCCAAAATAATCAAAACATTTCTCCCAAAACCAAACACAAACACACACAACGAAAAACGCGACTTCAAAATTTGGCGTTGAAAACATTTTGAAAAGCATTCGATTTGTTGCTGGTGCTTGTTATTTTTTTCTTGAGTGTATTTTTCTTTTTGTTGTTGTGTTCCTTGAAATACAAATGTGAAAGCGAAAACGAAAACGAAAAACGAAATACGCCAACAACAGGAGAACTTCGAGAGTGGCAAAAAAAAAAAAACAAAACAAGGAGAAAAGAGCGCGGGCAAGAACGAGAGACAGAAGAAGACGAGAGAGAAGAGGCCAAAACAATTTGAAGTGAGTAGCGAATGGAAGCAAAACACAAAAAATTAAAACAAAAACAAATGTGGAACAAATAAAAAAATAACAAGAAATAACAGCGAAATGACTTAGACAAGCAGCAGACCGGAGTCGATCTGCTCTCATCGAGATTTCATTATTAATTAGTTCAAATGGGAGTTTTATGATATAGTAGTCCGATGTTGATTCTATTTGGACAATAGCATAATAAGATTCGATCCTGACTACCCTCGGCAAGCGGACGCAAGTCGAGAGTGCCCCTGTCTAGAATGGATTAGGGAATCTTCAACGGTGACCTTATTTCCAAATTTACTGTTCCCAGCCTTTTGATGGATTGTAAATGTATGAACTTGATCTGAATGAATTGATTTCATGATACCCAATTAAATCATTGATAATTAGGTACAGGGTATAAAAAGAAACACTCGGCAAACATAAACATGTTTCAATTCTTCGCTCTTCGCTCGTTGCTGTTTCGCTGTTTCGCTGTGCTTTGTGGTATTGTGTGTGTGTGTGCGCTATAAATAAATTGCTTCATGTGGGGTGTTGGGGTGCCTGTGGCGAGGGGTCAGGGGTGAAGCAGCAGTAAGGCAATTTAGCACTGATTGGCACGGCGACTCTTCAGACTCAGCTGCGATAAGCAGCGGCAGCAGCAACGAAATAGAAAACACTATTTGCTTATGCATATGGTGGTGTCTCAATGAATACCGATCAATTTGTGCATAGGGGCAGGGGGGTGGACCCATTGAGGATTTATTGAAATTGTACACAACATGCAAATTGCATTGTCAATAGCGAAATATCTATTTGCACAGCTAATTAGCACTCATCTGGCTTACACTTTATCATATCCTGTACGTTATCTAATCGATTATCGGTAAAAATTATGTGAACCACACTGATATCAACAAGAACAGATTTTAAACGTAAAAAAATTAAGAAGAAGACATAAGTAAATCAAACAAAACAAAACAAAACAAAAATCGCTGTCGACGACATTAGAATTTTTGCTTTTAATTTCTAAAAATAGAATTTTTTATAATTTCGTATTTTCTTACGTAGTCCAGCCAAGCAGAAGCAACAGCAAAAGCATATATAAAAACAAAAAAAAAAAAAACAAACATTAAAAACAAACTAATCAAAAACAAAATATGAACATATCACAAAAAGAAAATATAGCAATATATGCATATGTATAAAAACAAGAAAAATAACAAAAAATATATGTACACATGTATGCAGTGTGTCTATACGTGTGTATGTATGTATGTGTGTGTGTGTGTGTGTGTATTTAGAAACCACAACGACAAGTTCCAATGATTGTCAAATGGCTACGTGACCAAACAGGAACTGCGAGTAACGCGCTCAGCATCCACATCAAAAAGCAACAGCAGCATTCTCGTCTAAAACTCTCACTGCAAATTGGCCAGCTCTTCTTTCACTAGAAACCCCCAAAGCTCAACCCCCCCACCCGGCCACGCCCCTCTGGCGCCCTTGAAGTGATGCGTAATTTAGTCAATCAAAATGCGACGAATTCATGTGCCATGCCAAGACACACAATAAAAAGCGGCACTGCGATCAATTAATGCATTAATGCTGTTCCCACATCCCAGCCTCGCCTTAACCGACCGTAAAGCATCTAGCATCCACAGCATATGCACACATACATACATCTCTACAGATATGAAACACACACACACACACACACAGACTGCACAGATGGCTTACAGTTATATATGTAGACAAGGGCGCACGCAGCACTTCGCAAAGGGTCAGCGGGGGGCGTCAAATAGTTCTCTTTTCCCATAATTTACGATTTAAGCACCTTAATTGAAGAGGTGGCCAATTGCAATTAACTTAAACATTTTCCCTAATTTACGATTTAAACGCCTTAATTGAATTAATTAATAATTAATTTCAATCTAAGCCGGGTTTCCAAAGGTTTTTCAAACAATCAGCTGAAGTTAAATCAAATCTTTTCAATTATTCTTTCGGCAATCAACTTTGCGTATGCGTCCATGTAAAGTTATGATGAAACTGTTGTAGCCCCCCCCTCCCCTCGGTGTGTCTACGCCCTTGTGCATGTGTACATCTGAAACAAAAACAAAAAACTGGGCCACATTTCAAGTTGTGTTCGTTTATTTTTGCCGCCCCGCAATTAGTCGCAATTGTTTTGTGTCTTATTGTAGATATCAGAAATGTTGTTCTTGTTCTTGTTGTTTTTGTTTTTGTTGCTTTCGTTATCAGTTTGCAGACCATTTATGTTGCCCCAGACACGCGCTGAACACAAGCAGCCAGATAAAAAAGAATACATTGCATAAAATTCATGGTTTCAGATTCAGCCATCAGCATGACTAAAGCTCGTCATTATCACAAAAGTCATAAAGTGAAACTAGATTTTGGGTATTCTTTTCCAAAAAAAAAACTACTATTTTACACCAATCCAGAAATGAGAAGTTTCTTTTACACAGATGACTAATGTTTATTCATTGCTTTAGATACGCAACACAAAATGTATTTCAATTAAGATACAAAATGTATATCGGATCAAGAAGGTTACATTTCAAGGTGATTGTTTTGTGGTAAACCCCATTTGTTTGAGCTTATTTCGAAATCTTCTCAGACTTGGTACACAAATGCAACTGATAAGCGTTGAAAGTGAATGTTTCTGCCCGACAACAGGCGACAGTCGCTGCTTGGGTTTATGGTAAATATTTCATATTACTTATAAGGCTGATAAGGGGAAATTTCTTAGGCTAGTTGCAAATAATAGTGTTGGCCATAATTGTGATCACTTTGGCGTTAATATTGGGTTATTTGAATTAGCATTAGCCGTTATCAGTTTGAAAACATTTACTTTTTTTTAATGACTTTCGAGTCAACATTGTTGCTACTGCGGCTGTCTTTAATTTATATTTGCTTTTCGATTAAGTCGCGATCACAAAATAAAATATATATATATATATATATATATATATATGTATATATAGACATATATACATAAATACAATACGCAATGGAAGCGACAATCTTTACAATGGAAACTCAGGGCCAATATTCAGTTTTAAAATGTAAAATGGGTAATAACAAATGTGTTTGTCGACAAAATGTCCAAGTGCCTGATAATTACATATGATCAAGTATATATATTTATATGTTTTACATAAAGTTGGCACATCAAAAACAAAATCAACAATCTGCTCTGAAACTTTCCACAAAATACACAACTCTTCTTAAGGCACACATATCAATATGAATTTGCTAGGGTGTCTTCAAGTCGGTCTTTCGACGATTTGGTTTTAATTTCATGCCATTTGCTGACAATGCGTCTTGGGAAACCTTCACCGAAGGTTCCCAACTGAAGCGAAACTGCAAACCAGACAAGAAGCACAACAGAACTGCATTGGAAGCCATTTCCGATATAAAAAAAACCCCAACAAATGAAATAAGAGTAAAAATGCGAAATTTGCAAAAGATACCTGAGATGCTTATAGCAAATCAATGAGAATGTTTGCACTGATTATGCGATTACGCACAGATTAACCAAATTGATGGGAGTTTTGCTGGGTCGGTTTTTGGTAATTGGGTTATAACCACAACAGTTGTGCGTCAACTGTTGATGTTTTGGACTGTTGCCAGACATCACATGTTATTTTTATGATAGACAATTTGTTAAAGTTGTTTTGCACAACGGTGACACTTTGATGACCGGCCCCGAGATAGTCCCAGGAAGTTCTTCACTTACCCTTGTCCGCCATTGTTTATCTTATGCCAACAATCACAGCAGCAGATATAAACGACCTTAAACATGTATGTGCATGTCTAAAGCCTATGCTAAGTGCATATGTAAATAGATAATATATGTAAAAAGATTGAAGTAGATTAAAGATTCGAATCCGAGTGGAAATCGACAGCAGCCGGTGCTCAATGACTGCAATGAGAGAGAGAGACTCATGAATGAAACTGAATGCAATCGAATGCGTCAAGTGGATGAATAAATGCAAGTCGGTATCTAGACACGTATTTCCACCCGCGCTGCGCTTCGATGTGTTGGCAGCAGAAATACTAACCAAAAACTCAAGTCATCAACAGAGTCTTGCCTCAAGTCACTTGATGTCAAAACGTCGAACCAGGAATCAAGTTCTTTTCATTTGTTTTCTCATACTTAAGTTCGATTGAGTTAGGATTGTACATCTCAATTTGAGATTAAAATGCTTGAAATCTTTGTCATTTTAACCGATTTCTTATTCTGAACCCATTGTGCAAAAGTCTGTATCAGGCTACGCATCTTCGAACCCATACAAAAAATATATATTCTTGATCAGCTTGAACAGCCAAGTCGATCTAGCAATGCCTGTTTGTCCCTCCGTCTACATGAACAGGTTAATCTACCAGACAAAAAGAACTGGAGACTTCCAATTGGGCATAAATATGCAAGAATAAAAGTAGTTATTAGTCGAGCTCTCTCGACTGGAACATTCTTAATTGCCTCATAATGAATTTGTATTGTGCTGTGTGCATATCATTTAGATAACAACGATATGCTTCTCCTCAATTGAGTCTAGAATCTACTCAAGATATATTTTTGCGAAACAATTCGAGTTGACCTAAAGTGCACCCTTAATTCAAATTCAAAATCACGTCAAAATCAAAGGCTAAAAGGAGACTTTGTCTTGGACGGATATTGAAATATGAATTTTACAATTTTGTCTCTGTCCCAATTTGAAATTGAATTTATGTATTGCATCTGCATAAAATGAGCAATAAAATATTTAGCGAATGCGTCAACTTGTTTAGTTGATGAGTGAAATGAAATTTCAGAATTAGTCATCAAAGTCATTTCAATGTGTGTCTTTCGTCTCTGACTTCTCAATGTTCATAAGAATAATGTTAAGTATGCGCCACGATGTCCCAAAATCACAAATTCCATTGCATTCAAATGGAAATCGAGAAATTCAGTGGCAACAACCACAACAAACACATAAGCCACGTTTTTGTTTCTGCTGCTGCTGTTGTTGTTGTTGTTGTGGGTCAATAGGCGTTAACCGTTAACCGGTTCATTTGGTCAACGTGCAGGAGTTGCCTCGATGTTACAGTCAGTGGCATGGCCTTATCAGTCAAGATTGTCGGCTAATGAAACTGGTATTGACAGCGAATAAATATTTACAGGCAATTGTATCTGTATCTGTATCTGTATCTATTTGTTTGCAGAAGTAGGCAGCAACTGACTCGTATCTACGGTCATTCATTTGGCCAAGCAAATATTATCTTTGCGAATTGCAACTGCAATTGTAATTAATGAGTCTGGTTGAGTCTAGCTGCTGCTTCATTTGCTGTGCACTTTCAACGCATTTCTTATCATCAAATGCGAGTACACAAAAAGCGTCACGAGCAAAATGAATATGAAAATCACGCGCTTCCACAGCTGAGACGTGCACTTTGTTGCCGCGCCCTGCTGCCAGACCACATGGCCAATATATGAACAACAACAAGTGCTCATCATCATCATCATGATCAGCGTCATCAGGTTTTTGTCTTGCTCCGACTCAAGGTCAACGCTGCAACAGCTGACAGAGTGGGAAAATGAAGAGCGGCTCGCGTTGAAAATTCCAATTGCAATTGCGGCAGCTGACTTTACACAATTTCCCCCACAAAGACGCTGTTGCCGCCTGCCACTCGACTGTGGCCAAAAACCAATCACCACAATTGACCATTATCAGCATTGCATCTGGCCAGAGGCGGCTCAAGAGTAGCCACCAGTTGCCCTTCAAAACCAAAGACGGAAAGGTTAACTCACATTTTAATCACTCAAAAAGAATATCGCTTTACAACACTACTAAAATTAATACTGTAAGTGAAATGTATAAATTCGACTGGATTCAATCTTGGATAATACATTTCTTGCTTAAAATATTTAATTTGCTGTTCGTTTTAATTTTTAATAATCAGATTTAAAGCAAATTTAATCAAATACAAACCTTATACAAACCATATTTAAATTACTCTTTGATTTCATGTAGATAAAATAAGAAGACTTAACTTAGACTTATGAGTTCTTGTCATGGTTTCAAGACATATAAAATGAATATTTGAAAGAACCACAAAAAAGGAAAAGCCTCTAAAAAATGCATGCACAACTTTTGCAAGCTGACTCAAATGTGGTTTTGCAGTGATCTTCGTGACATGTTCAGATCTTGAGGCGTGGTGCATTGGTGTAATATGATCGCGTTGGTGTCTGTTGAGGTTGGGGTGCGCCCAATTAAGAACACACACAACAACAACAGCAACAAAGGCAACTACAACAACAACAATAAACTGAATCTGAATTCTGTGTCTGTGTCTGGGAATTAAAAATTGTGAATCTTGTGGGCTGTGCGAACCGGTTAGGCCAAGACACAGACACACACAGAGACAGCGACAAAGGCAATGAAAACGGCAAAGACAAAAGCGAAACGGGCCAAAATGAAACATTTACATTTCCAACTTGCCAATTACAACAAGGTGAGAGTGTGTGTGTGTGTGTATAATACACATTATGGAGTGATTTATTGTTGTTGTTGTTGGTGGAGTCTCGTGTTGCCATTTGGCGTTGACAAATTTTGTTTATTCTGTGCTTCAGTTTGCCGTACGCCGTTTGCCATTTGCCGTTTGCCATTTGCCGTTTGCTGCTCTTACATTATTTTTCCGCTTTCTTATGCACTTTTCCAGTTATGCTTAAACATTTGGCCGATGTGGTTCGGTGCGCGGCGGTTTGAGCCTGCAAAATCAAAAGACGCATCGGTTTTAATTAGTAATAATTCGCAAGCGACTCGCCTGTTTTTGTCTGCGTCCCCAAAGTGTTAATTGGCACGTGTCGTGCTGCCAGCCGGCTTGCTGCTTGACAACCAGCGATTTGTTTATCTGTGTATTCAAGTGCAAACACGTCAGATTGATCTGGTCAAGCAACTAGACCCAAACACATACCTGCATCAAAGACTAGCTGAAATTAGTGGGCTCCATTGGGAAATATGTTCTGTGTTTCGTCCACGATGAAACTCTAACAATTGTTCAATATTACTAAATGAACACTTGCATTCCACATCAATTAAAATTGATATATTTTATTGCTATCGGAAAGTGATTTGAATTTATATCGGCGAAACGTGAGCAGTTATCGATAAAATGAACTCAGCTTGATCTGCGAGAAATGATATGGTTCCTCCCCCTGCCTGTTGTCGAGTTATGCACAACTTCGGCATACGCTTTGTTCCACTTGCCATGAGTTAAGGCTATAAATTTATAGTCAATTGAATGTGGCAATAAAAATAATACCCTTGCGATGCATTCAACACCTACGCCATTGTCTGTGCCGCCAAGCCAGCTGCCCCTCCTCAACTGCATGCGAAAATCTCGTGATGCACAGCTGCAGATCGGCCAGCGCAAATGCTAAATGCATGTAACCACCCCCCCTCCACACTTTCCCCCACTCGGCACTCTTTGTGTGCCTTGCCAACCTGTTCGACGTGGCGCCAGAAAGCAACCCAGCCGTGCATCTGCCGGTGCTTTTGCATATTAAGTATACGCCGCTTTGAGCATCAACAGGTGTTTGTGTTATTTTTATGATTAAATAAAAAAACACTTGAAACTATTTGCATTTATTTTATAAATGAATTTGAGTATAGTTTTTATTTATTTTTTTTCTTTAAGTGGCTTAATTCAATTAGAACCGACTCAAGTTTGAAAACTTTGTATAAATCACTATAATTTTAACGATTCGAAATGCGATCTTGAACTTGACCACATAGTATGGGAAAGATTTTGTAAATGTTTCGATTAACATACACTCGATAATATTGTATATCGACTCCATAAAGTATGTGTATTATTGATCAGGATTAACAATCGATCTCAGTCTGCCCGGCTATATGAATATGTTCGCCCCGCGCAGATCGGGCTTATTTGATTTTTTCGATAACTGACACAGTTTTGCGAATATCGATAGGAATCGATTTCCGATAGCAATAAAATCCACAAATGTAAAGATTTCGACTGCAAATTATTATTGAATATACCCCGACATATTATTAATCAGCTAAAAGAAAGTTCAATTAAGTTCGGATACGAAACACTGATTTAATAGCCGACTTAACAGCTGTGTTCAGGCATTCGAACTTGTTTTTATCTTTGAGCCCTATGCTGATTTCTTGACGATAAAACTGTAATTCGTAGTAATCGTAGTATGTACAGCTTATAAGCTTCTACCTTTTGCAAATAATCACATATAACAATTGGCTGGAATGATTCGTTTAGATGCCATCGGGAAAAAACCGTATGCAAATGTTATTGGGAATCCAAACAAAAACATTTAAAAACTGATCACAGAACTTCAAGTGAATTTTAATTTAATCGATTGCAGTCTTTCAATGAATTTCCATTTCAAGCGAAGGTCGCTCAAATTTCCCAATCGTCACTCAACTCTTACCCATGACTTAAATCAATAGTTGATCAATTGCGGTTGCTTTCTCCATTAGCTCAATTTCCACTCAACTTATGATTTATGATTTATTGCTACTCGATATGGTTTCAAGTTGAGTTTGTAGCGCAATTATCTTTAACTCGTAACTCCCTCGTAACGCAGTTTCTATCTGAAAATTGCAACTTGCAACTGCAAACAAGGTTAAACAATTAATTGTCACGTCGAAACTCAATGAGAAAAATCGACAACAGAAATTAAGAAAACACCAAAGACTCGGATAGTTTTCACATTGAAATCATTGAGCAACATGCATATAAAGCAATCATAAAATATTTAATTGATATCAATAAAAGGCGAGCATTCGAGGAGTCCAAAACCAAACAGAAATCGAAGCAAAATGCGAGCTGTTTACGACTTGTTGCTAAGCAATGCATTTGATCCCAGGTATGCACATGAGATACATTTACACCACTCAAGATACAAATGCAGAAAGAGTCTGGTAGCAATTCAATGTTTACCACCCTGCCACCAATTTGAGTTGGTAAAATTTATTAAGACATTTCCTGACTTATTTTGTATTCAAATGAATGTCAGTCAGCAAACGAATACAAAAATGGCATTTATTTAGAACTTGAACAAAAGCTTCCGAAAGATGCTAGAAATGCATATTATAAAAGAAATGAGTTTTAAGAAATTAAAAAAATATTAACGTATATTTATATATATAAAGCAGGGGAGTCTGCATAACTTGGGAAAAGCATCGCGATTATTTAACCAACACAACTTTTGCTCATTTCTAAATGTATTTCGATTTTAGAGTTGCATGTTTGATATTCTATAATTAATCTATGTGGGTTCTTTCTATCTGGCGCTCTCTCGCAGCATGGTGCTACAGAATCACAATACCGTTGCGGCCCGCTCCACATTGACGCCGAACAGCAGCAGCCAGAACTTTGGCTCGCATACGAATCCCGGCGGACAGTCGCCGTTGGGTGCCGGACGTGCGCCGCTTCGTGCTGCGCCGGGCAATCAGCGTCCCATAGTCGATTTACTGGTGGCAATGGTGGCGGTGCCGGTACTCATAATGTGCGCCCTGCAGCTCGAGAAGAATCTGCACGACATGCACGAGAGTCCCGACTCGCGCTGGGTGGTCTTTGCCCTCGGCATTGGGATGCTGGTGATCAGCGTCATCATCTGTGGCTATGTCACACATCGCATGGGCGTCTGCATTTGGGCCGGGCCCATCGATGACGCCGGCAATCGTGTCACCAGTGGTACACTGCATCACGTAAGTATACATACACCAACACACACACATACATATATATATATATGTATGTATATAGAATCGTATAATAATACGAGATGACCACGTTTTGCAGATCAATTCGCAGAACGATGTGCTACGCATTGTGGACACAATGCCGCCGAGCTATGACAGTGTTGTTAAATGTGATCTACCCCCGCCGCCCTACTCCGACTGCATTGTGATCGATGTGGACCAGCGCAAGGATATGCAGCCGCAGACATCCGCCAAGGATCGGCTCATCCATCCAGCGGCATCCGGTTCCGTTTCCCTGCCAGGCGTAACGCTGCACATCTGAATATATAGATCTATATATATATATATATATATATATATATATATATATATAGATATATACAGATATACGCAAACAGTGGCGCGACCATCAAATTGAGAAGAGGAGAGAGAAAAAAAGAGATTTTTCGCTTGCCGCATTGAATTTGACTAGAAAATGGAATTTGTACTTCACCAAAATAACGGTGGTTTTTTGGCTATTAACTAATCAGATGGCGTCGTATTTACTTCGATTTAGGATCTTAGAGTATTCTTAACTTTAGCGCATTCTTTCTAAGAATTACAAATGTAAAACTGCTTTTTTTTAAACGTCACGTTTTTTTTTCTTTTTTTTTTTTTTTTGTTTATTGGTCTATGCAGCATTGTAAATATTCTTAAACAGCATCTAGTCCAAAGTTGTACATAATCTACAAAAACAGAAACAGAAAATAGACCAATAATTAGGAAAATGCGCATTATACGATTGGTATTTACTAGTTATTTAAATGCCAATATTGCAACGGCCGAGGGGGATTCAACCACGACGCGCTGGAGACGGGAAGCTGGGTGGCTGGCCAGCTGGGGGGGGGATTGCATAGCAGTCAGCAATTATGGATTACCACATAGTCTACACATATATATAGTCGTGTATTTATATACTTACACATATACAATACATACATATTTGTACATAAACGTATGCATTACTCATCGATATCAACTACGATTAGCTGCTTTCCAAAATAAAGAATTCCTATTAATATTAACCACAAGCTTCTCAATCATTCTCATTCGAAAGGGTTGATCGTACTTCGACAGAAGATTGGTATGGCAGCTATATATGATATATGTAGCATATGATATATATTCGCATGGTGGCAAAACAGACAGATGAACATCGCCTGGTAATCAACTGATCCAGAATTTATATATATATTGTTTGAGGGGTAGTCGACGTCAACTTCAAAGTCAAAAAACCCCCTACAATAATACAAAAAAGAAGTTTAGAAGACTCTTCCCATTGTTAAACTGATGCAATATTTAACCTGCCGAGTGCAGTTGTGCCTGATGATGATATTCAAATACCAAAATCATTCAAATCCCATATCGGAAAATATGAATTTTATTTATGTTAACACGTTAAGTTTTATAAGTACTTAAAAATGTGTGTGTTTTTTTTAAGAGTACAAACCCAGCTCTGTCAGAAGCTCAACCATTTTCCAAGCTTGACAACATTTAAGTAACCTTAGCAAATCCAATTTTCGATTTTTATAGGGTTCACAATGTAAATTGTCGGCAATCATTTCGATATCATCAAAAAATTTAGCAAATGTTGCATTTATTTGTTGCTGGCTGTTTTTACTCACAATCGAATACAGGAAATTTCTTCATTTTTTCCATATTTTCTTATTTTGTTTTCGTTTTTGTTTTTGTTTTTTAATTTCAAATACAATAATTAACGTTTTTGTTTGTTGTACAATACATAAAAAGAATTGTGTCTGTGGGTGTGTGGTGTGTGGTGCATGTGTTGGTATGCGCATATATTATATATGTAAACACGATATATTTGTATAGTTGTAAGTATATTGGTAAAGTAAAGATGACTCGACTATTTTAGTATGTCTTCTTGTTGTTGTTGTTGTGTTTGTTGTTGTTCAGGTTCTTGTTGCTTCTTGTCACCCATTCTGATGCCTTGGCCAATATATTCCGATAAACATCTTTGTTCCCGCTTACTCGCGTGTGGGTGGCATGTGGTATGCATTATACAAATGGGGGAAAGGAAGAAGGGGGGGCATTGTTTATGGAAAGGCAACTATTGCTCACACAAGATCCACAAATGTATATATATGTGCGCATATATATATATATATATATATATATATATATACATATATATGAAACAAACTGAACAGCAGGGACATTCAGCAGAGTGAAACATTTGCATTTCACAGCACGCCGCCGCCGCCATTATCATAATTGTTATCAGATTGCTCCAAGCAGAGTAGATTGCAGTTTACAGATTACATTTTCATCGATTACAGTTCATCTAAGAATCTGTTGGCGCCAAAACAAACAAACAAACAAACAACCAAACAAACGATCGCAGTTAACAACAAGCAAAGAGGCAACATTGGTTTGACTTCTGTTTCTTAAGCGGGTCTCGACAAACTCGAATGGTCTTCTTCTTCTTCTGCTCAGGGACGGTGAATCTGTTGTTCTTTCTCCTATATATATATATATATATTGTTATAGCCGACGCCCGATGTCTGTGCTGCAATTGTTTTAATTTCACCGTATTAAATATAACAACTAGGGTAGCAACAACCGATCGGTCTGCCAATCAAATTTATCTACAACTTTCGTTTAATATTACAAAGAAAAACGAAAGAAAAATAAACAAAACGTGTTTAAATAAAATTAGAAGAAAAAAAAAATTGATAAACGTTGTACGCATTATAATATATATATTTTATATGTTTATGTATATTTATTGTATATACATAAATATATAAGAGAACAACAGGCAAACAAGCAACACAGGGGGGCAGGGACTGGGTGCTGATAGGGCTGATAAGGCGAAAAAGTGCTTGTTTTTGATTTTGATTTTGCTTTTGCTTACGCAGTGTGTGTGTGTGTGTGTGTGTGTGTGTGTGTAGATCTGCATTATTTGAATTATTGAATGCGGGATAGAAGGGAGGTGGAGTGCGGGAAGTGTGGGATCGGGGCAAGTTGTCACTTGGTTGAGGCGCACACAGCACAAGTTGTTGTAAAAAGCTTAAACGTATTTTAATATGCTCTCCTAATTTTAGTATGTAATAATCACATTGACTGTAACTGCAATTGTCATCATCGAACTATGCTGCACTTTATGTATATTATGTTAGTTAAATTTGTTGTTTTGGGGGCAGCTGCATGCGGACTACATGCGGACTACATGTGGTGCCACTGCGTAACCGTCACGCTCGCATTCTCATTGAGGCGGGCGATCTCCTCGTGCAGATTGTGTCCCAGCCACTGCAGATAGATGCGATCGTAGGCGGGCTTGTACAGTTTCAGCGGATTGCCACGCCTCAAGCCCTGATCCGTTTCACCGTACTCATCCAGATACGGTGGCTGCAGGAAGCATCCCTTTGTCCGGCCCAGATACACAACCTGACAGTCGCGGATGCGCAAAAAGATGCCCACCTCGGCGCCACAGTAGTGGGCATGATGTGTACAGGCGCCAACCTGTTGTCTGCCCAATTCTGGCTGGCAGCAGTATGACTGGCCGCAGAGTATGGTGCCGCATATTAAGCACATTGTCGGCGTTTTCATCTCCTCGCGTTCATTGTTTGGACAGAAGATGTCCGAGACGCTGTTGATGAGATCACTGTAGTCCTCGTAGAGCGTCACCAGATGCGGCAACGGGCGCTGGCATGGCACTATCGTTGGCGATGGCGATGGTGATATCGATTTCGATTTCGATTGCGAAGCTGCCGTCGGCTCATCTGGCGTCATCGATGATGTTGATGTCGATTTGTTCGCTTGACAGTCGAGGAAATGGCCACTGATGTGCGGATGCGAGGCGAAGCTCTGCATAATTGTCGGATACACCGATTCCATGTCAAAGTAAACGCCCAACTGGGCATCCAGGCCCAGATACTGGCACATCAGCTCAAAGCGATCCGGCTGATCAGTGGGAAAGCTATCGGGGAAATCAACATCGGTGATGCATCGATAAAATAGACAAGCGCACCGCAGAAAGGAGCTCATCTGGCGTGTGACGTACTTCGTCAGATGCGGCAACATCGTCGTGGGAACGCTCAACGGTTCGCTGTCATTCTGCTGGCGCGACAAGCTCAGCCAGGCCAGATTGTGATTACAGTAGAAGTTTGTCATGTTGTCCCTGATATTCGTTGGCAGCTGTTCGACATATTGCTGCTCCTCATCGATGTCCCGGCGACGCGCCTGCTCCTTCTCAAAGTCAAATAATATGATCGCCTTGGTCATGTTGGCCAGGAAGCACGTCTGCAGTATGTAAAAGTCAAACATGCTGCCGCTCGGCAACATCGTCTTGCGTTCTGCAAATAACGGAGTAGGCAATATTAGTGAAGCTCTACTGTGGTAGTGTGATTAAATTGACTGTGATAACAACACATCTCTAATTAAGGCGCTATCAAAAATATACTTATTGAATTGCAATTGTTCAAGTTGAAATTCTTTACTTATTTACTGACTGTCCTCAAATTTAATTATTTAATTGCAAATAAACATAAAACCATAAAAGAAAATCAAATCATAAAAATAGCTTCAAATAATAAATTTGACATTTCTTTTTCTTTCTCATTCGATGCAATTGAAATCAGCTCGAAAATGATCCTGTAAGTTTCATCAAAATTATTTTCAAAGCGTTACTTTCTTTGCAGCTGACTGCTTTCTGGGCAAATATTTACATGCACAAAAAACGAAATGTATTATTTGAAGGTGATTAGCTGATCGATCCATGATCCGTGCTAGGATTGGTTGGCTATCAGAAAGATGAAAAGGACTTACCACCCGGGGCAATCAAGAGGTTCGGCAACGTAAAGTTGAGCTGGACGAGCATGCGGAAACAGTCCCATTCGAGGACACTGTTGCCCTTCTGGTTGAAAATGGTGTCGTACAGCTGGGCGCCCTGTTTCCTCTGGTTGCTAATCTGCGACTCTGTCAGATTGGATGAGTAGAGGGCGCAGGCGCGCACCAAATAGCTGGCACAGCTCTGATGCCGCATCGGCATCTCGGCCTTCAGCGGCTTCTGTGTGGCATACTGGTACACCTCGAGTGCTTGCAGCGTATAGTAGCAGGTGACCCAGAGGCGCGAGACCGTCTCCAAATCGCTGTCGGTCGCATTCGGTGAATCCCTCGAGTTCTGACCTTGCAGCTGGCTCTGCATGGCGTTGCGGAGTGCGCCGCAGAACGAGTCCATCACATCCATCCAGTTGGCATGGAGCGTCGGCTTTTGTATGATCTGCGCGCTTAGATCGAAGTGCGCCATGTTGTCAATTGTGGTGGTTGCGCTCTCGGCCAATGCCAGCTCGCTGACCATGCGCAGCGTCTCCACAAAGTTGTCCAGCGGCATAAAGTTCCCAGACGTGGCCATCGACGGTGGCGAGAACTTTTGCAACGCCTCGCTGACGGGCAGCACTGTGTTGCTGAGGGTGCGACAATATGGGCAATGGAACTCAACGTTTTGTGCCTGGTTGAGCGGCAACCGATTCCGTTGGGGGCGTCGCAACTCCTTGGACTCCTCGCTGCTGTAATACTCCTTCCAGCAGATGTAGTGCATAACGTGACCGCAGCAGCTAACGTGCAGCGATGGTCGTCGACCCTCTGCGCTGGGCGTTGTATAAATGACACGCGATGTTTGCACAAACGCTGAGCTGACCAACGGTGGTCCGCTGCTGCTGATGCTGCAGTCCTCGAAGCAGAGTATACACTTAAAGCTGATGTCGACCGCCTCGTAATGGCTGCGTCGTACGCCCAGGCAGGCAACCGTTTTGCTTGCCTCCGGCAGCAAAGCGGCGGCGCCCTGCTCCTCTAACGACTCGGAGGCATCATCCCATTCCATCGGTGTATCGCTGCTCGGTTTCGAATCTGTCGCCGCTGCTGCTGCTGCTGCTGCTGTTCCCTTTTCTGTGGTGCTGGCAAACATTTCAGCATTCGATTTCATAAACGACTTTTGGGCATTCTGCATTTGGGCCATAATCTTGGCGCGACGCTCGGCAGCCAAACGTGAACGATTCTCCTTTTCGATGCGTGCCTGCTGCTCGGATGTGAGCGGCTGATCAGCGCCCCCCTGCTCCTGTGTACCACTCGAAGAGGTAGCTGCCGATGATGATGATGAAGATGATGCTATTTCCGCCGCCGCCGCCGCCGCTGCTGCTGCTGCTGCTGCTGACGTCGAAGTAATGTTGGGCGACTGCTTAGCCTGCAGCTCCTTGAAACGCTTAATGGTCCACAGCACAAAGTCGTGATGAGCCTCCAGCTAAAAGTGAACCACAAAGGATTACATACTGATTGCAAGCAAATTGATGTTTTGGCACACTCACGTGTGGACAACGCGCCAGCTCCTCCAGTTTTTCGAGCACGTTAAACGACTGCGATCGCTCATAGAATCTAAGGAACGGATAATGATCGCTGAGCTCCTCCTGAATGGCAAAGCCCAGCAGATGCAGCACCTGAACAAATTGAAATTGTGATTAGAAATTGAATTAAAAATATATCCAAACTTTTGACTACCTTTTGCAGATGACTCTCCGTGAAGGAGCGGCTGCGCGAGTTCAGTGCACGATCCATGACCATTGTGGTGATGCTGAGGAACACGTTGCACTGCAAAATGTTTGCCATGGACCTATCGGATGGAGATTGGGATAGTTAATTGGTGAAGCTAGTGCTTTTAGGGAGCACTCGTGGACTTACGTGAAGGCCGGCGTTAGCTGTGGCAGCATTGGTGGCGGGCAGCAGACGAGCTCATTTTTTAATTTGCAACGTTCGCGCTGTTGCTCCTCGGCCTTGGACTTGTCCTCCTTGGTGTAGTGATAGAAGTAAACGTTGAATTCATCATACAGATGCTCCTTCATCTCATAGACGCCCTTGCTCTCGGAGCCGATGGGCTTCTTGAAGGTGGCCACCGTTTTGATGACATCCTCGATGTTGCTGTCGTTGATGCCACCGTTGCAGTCTGGCAGAGCACGCGACAGTTCCGAGTGCGAATAAGATTTGGTGCAGAGTAGCTGTATGATCTCCTTGCGGAGCCGACCCTCCTCAGTGACAAGCGATACGCCCGGCATCCAGCGTTCACCAATGATGACAATTAGCAGCTCAAGGAACTCATCGGTCATCGCCTTCTGGCGATTTAGTTCATCCTCTGCCATCTTCTGGGGCAGACCCGTATCGTAATCGGGTCGTGCCCATTCGATCATATCAAATTTGTTTAGCATATTGATGAGAAACTCATTGCTCTCCATGAGCGAGGCACCAATCTGTAGGCAAACAATATCCCTGTCCAGCATCTCGACACGACACCGCACATTCCTATAGAAATAGAGCTGATGCAGCAGCGAGTAGCCGTTGCGACGCCACATTCCCGCGGCGACCTGGGCAGTCATGGCTTGGGTGCACAGCACCGGCTCAATAATCTCGCGCGGCGTCAATTTCAGATTGACTGCCTCCGTCTCGGCCAGCAGCATGTCATACGTCAAATCGTGTGCACCCAAATGCAGATAGATGCCGGCATAGAAGCGTGACAGCGGCAAGTGTATCGACACAGGTCGTTTGGACACATCGTATGATAGACAATTGGCAATATGACCGGCGACTTCGTGTAGCCCAACCTTCGCGTTGCCCACAATGAAACTGTTGTTCACCAGCGCCCGCACCGTCATCTTGTACAATTTGCGCAACAATTTGGCATCGCTCGATGCCCAATCGATCACCTGGGATATGGTTGAGGCCAGCTTGATGTGCAAATTGAATGCACACTCCCATTCCGGCTCATAGTCCATATGTTGGCCAACTTGTCGTGTTATCGACTCCATGCCCTGCATCACATTCAGCACACGCATCAGAGCCTTACAGCCTATGAGTGAGAAAGAGAGAGTAAGAGTGAGAGAGAGAGAGAGAGAGAGAGAGAGAGAGAGATGGAATGGGATGAGTAACTAACCTTCAAGGAAACCGCTGCGCAAATCACCACTGATAAACTCCGGCTTGATGCTGAGCAAATAACGCAAATCGTAGAGAATGTAATTGGCACGCTTGAAGAACGTCATGCTGGCAATATCCTTGCTAAAATGCAATGTGCGATTGTCGATAAACTTCTCGATGGCAACGTGATAGAACGTGTGCAGCAGCTTGTCAAAGATGCCCTCTCTGGCGATCAGATAATGCGAAATCGTTGGCACCGTGAACAGTTGAACGCTCAGCGATACGATCGAGAACGAATGATCGTGATCATCGTTGATGAACTCCTCAACAATGCTGGCATAGCGACGCGAGAACTCCTGGGCGAGCACCACTTTATTCTCGTACTCCATGAGCATGCCGGAGATGAGTAGGCGATGCCAGCATGTCCTTGCCGTCTTCCACAGTTTCACATCGTATTCGAGTATGTGGCGTATGCAGTAGGGTTCGTTCTTCTGCTGCACCAGCGTTGCGAACGTCTTCCGGAACAGATAGTGACGCACAAGGAACTCCTGGAACCAACTGAGCAGCTGCAGTGCAAACTGTTGGCATGCCACCGAATTAATATTCAACACCGAGGTGCGCAACGATGGACTGTGCCGGGCATTTGTTAGCAGACCGCTCGGTGATATATTTTGATTTTCGATGGCCGTCTTGAGGTCATTGCACTCCTTGAACGTATCGCATTTGACAACGGCACGACCCTCACGATCAATTGCCGCCACAATTTCCATGGCATCCTTGTGACGGCACCGGGCGATCTTTGTCAGCGTGTTTATCACCTGATCGAACGTGTGCGACTCATCGTTGTACAGCACCGTACAGAAGCTGGCCCCATCCAGTTCACCATCCAAACACTGTAGGCTCGCATTCGGCTCAATCTGCAGATAGTTGACACAGAACGCCAAAATGGCGCTAAAACAAATTTCGGCTCGTTCCAGTACGGCACTGCTTATGATATCGCTCTCGAACGGATTCTTGCGATACGCCTGAACCACACAAAAAACAAAAAAACGGGCAGATTAGAATCAATATATGATATTTATATATATATTTGTGGATTGCATTACTCACCAGATGCAGTTCACAGTATTGATCACGCTTCCAGGCCTCATCGTCACCGCAATCGCAGCAGCCACCGCCACCGGAACTGGACATTTTATATTTGTGAAAGCGATGCGCCGAACGCTTAAAGCAATTGACGCAGAGCACACAGGTCGGATCGACGCCACATTCGCGGCAACTGTAGGTGGGCTCACCGTTCTTGAACACCTTGCCACAAACGGTGGCCGTGTTGCCCTCCATTCGCAGCTTCTCGAGTGCCGTCACCGGATTCTCGTTCAACATGAACTCGACAATGACATCGATCACCTCCTCCTTGGCCAATGACTCTTTGAACATGCATTTCACTGTAATTAGTATTTGGAGTTTTTTTTTTTTTGGTTTTTTGTTTTAAAAATTACAATTTACTCTTAGCAATCGAATATTTTGCCGAGTGTTTTGAAATGAAATGGGGAATTTTCGGCATATTCATGTTGAGCTCAAAATAATAAGATAATTAAGGATAATGCGAATAATTAAGATCGGACAACTGCAACAAACTGAAAGTTGAAAGTCCCACCAAATGTTCGAGGCTGTTCTAGCAGTTATCGAGTAAGCTTATTCGATATGTGTAGCGTAGATTTGGTTCGATTTGATCTAAAGAATTACGTCACGCACTTGAATAATAATAATGTGACGTCATCCATGAAAAACACGAAATTGTTGTTGTTGTATAAAACAATTTGCAAAAAAAACAAATCATTTCGAACCGGCCAAAAAGTGATATTCTTTTGTGAAATTCTGACGCATGAATAGAATACCGATTACCGATTACTGATTTAGTTATGGGTTTATGAAGCGGTATAGGGAGAAAGTTGTAATTTTTGTGGTCAGATCTTAGATCAGGATGGGGCAATAGCCGTGTGTAATCGGCAACTTGTGTGTCTTTTGGCTTTTTTTGATTGCTGCTGTTGAGCGAGTTTTGTTACTCACAAGTTGCTGCGCTTTCATCTGCAATAAAAGGAAAAAAGAACGAAAACAAATAGTAATTAAATTAAATGAAAAGCACAAAAGTAAATACAAATTTCAGACAAAATAATATAAAACAATGAAAAACAACAAAACGGAAACAGAGCAGAATAAATACATTTAAATAAGCACAAAGTATGTGCAAATTTTGTATTTTATCAGGAAATTTGCTGCTAGGAAATGCTATTGGAAATATAAATATATATATAAATATATACATATATATATACATATATAAGCCAACTATTTCAACGGTTTCACTTCTGACTATGGTTTCTGACCATCGGAAAATCATAAAACAACAATTCCAATCGATTTTGTATGTATAACTTTGAACACGGCAACAAATTACTGTTAGCTATGTATATTCATACATATTTATATATATATATACTCGACAAACTTTCAACTTAAACAATTGATAGCGAGTATCGCGTGAGGTGGTTTTGAGTGCAAAAATGCATAATGATTTCGTTCTTAGAAACCAATGACTAATTTTTATTTAAGTAATATTGTTATTCGGGCAGCAGGCGGCTTCAAAAGTGGGTTTGCATAAAAAGTGTGGGTTTGCATAAAAAGTGTGCTTTTGCACAAACTGGTTTGGTAAACTGGCCAGCGTAATAAACAATTAGTTGACATTTGTGCAAAAGCCACACAACAAAACGATCGCAACAAGACTAAATATTTGTATTCATCAGTCATCGCCGACGATCAAATACCCTTGCCGCAACTTGAAACAAAACCTGATTGCTTTTCTTGGCCTGTGTGTGAGGCGGCCGCAGCAAGAGTAATCCAAGACTCGGTTTCAAAGCCAAATTACCACACCACAATTAACAACCAACGTTTTATTGATATTATGGTAAAAACCTTCAGCATACGATTCGAGATCGAATCGAAGCGAAATGAAATCGAATCGACTCGAGTCGACTCGAATCGATCTATTCGAGATCGCCTAAAAATAGGGGTCAAGGTCGTATCGCATATTGTTTAGGTACATCGAAAAAAGAGAGAGAGAGAGAAAGTGAGATGATAGAGATAAGAGAAGAAAGCACAAACTACAAATTACAAATTACATTAATTGATATAATTTAAACGCGACGACTAAAATGAGCAGGAGGCGAAGGGGGTTTGTCTACAATCGCCATAGGCTATCAGCAGCTGTGCATTATGCATTTGTAGACTTACAACGCATGCATACATTACATACATACATACATACATACATACATACATACATACAAATACATATATATACATATAATGAACACATGTACAAACAGACTGGAACAAAGGAACGTCTGGCAAATCCTCATTTGCTCCGAGGCGTTGCGATGTTCCGTTCGATTGGCAAGGCTGCCAGTATGGATATATATATATATATATATATATATACATATGCATATACGGTATTGGTCAAAATAAGAGTGCCGTTGATTACTTTTATACAGGTGAACGATGCGTCGATCCAATTGAGCGGAACCCGTGCTCCGACTAGGACATATGGTAATAAAGTCCATGGGAATAATAACAAAAATGACATTGAAATAGCCAAAAGTGAACGAAAATTGAATGAATAATGAATGAACAGAGACAAACTGCTTAGTTTCCATGACAAATACACACATATCTTATCTGTTTTATATTTGATAAGTTCTTCGCCAATTGTTTATTCGCAAGTGCCCAACAATTCAAGTGAATTAACTGAAACACATCTGGCATGCCAGTGTATTAATACCAATTTGTGTCGGACTAATACCATTTTACAATGTGTTTCGCTAGTTTTGTTCAGAGTTGACGCATTTCTGTGACCAGCACTGTATTGACACGTTAATGTCCGGTGGGTGGCATCTCAGCTCTTAATTGCGTTTTCTGACAGCTCCGACAAGAAGAAAAGATCAGAAATTATTAACCAAAAAAGAGAAAAATCAAAAACAACAAGAACAAAAACAAAGAAGGAAATGCGAAAGATGCGCTGGCAATCTCTGGCAACCTCATACTTCGAAGAAGAAGACTTCGTCTGACTTCTTGATTTATGGGCGACGGACGGACGGACGGACGATAACCTAAATTTGTCAGCCGGCCACAAGAACGATTTCTGGAAATTGCGGAACTGGCCAAGACACTGACGATGACGATGACGATAACAATGATGACTGCAGCTGACTGCTGGCAAATACAAAATTGATCCGTTTACAGCTTTGACAATCTTTGGAGTTTGCTGAGTAATTGAATGGCTTGCGAATACCCTGTGGTACTCCATTAAATAAGTTCTGACTGTACCCATATACAGATCCCGTCTAGCATTTCTCGATTTCTATAGCCAAATCGTAATGAGATACAAATAATAAAGTAAAACCATGTGGAAAAGTCGAAATTCGATTCTGCATATCGTAAATTGTGCCTGAAAATGAGCCACTTGACGCCTGCTGAAGTTTTGGAATCGAATAACAATATTTATCTACTCAGTAATAATAATAATAATAAATAAAACAAAGTGAATTCAAGCACAAACAACGATGCACATTGCACTAACGGAATGTGGCACAAACGAGTTTTGTTTTTGTTGCTAGGCAGGCAAGGTTGTTGTTGCCATTGTTATTGTTGTTGTTGCAGGCGCTGCATAGAAGGTGAGACAGGTAATGTAGACAAGCCGAATCGTGCAATCAACCCGTCCAATGAAAGGAAAAACGAAACGATACAGCGAAAATTCGCGGAAATACAATAGACAACAATAACTAACACAATAGCAACAACAACAACGTAAAAATAGTGTGTAATACAAAAGAAAAACACAAAAACCAAAATAATATAAATATATACATATTTATGTGTGTGTGTACAACAAATAAATAAATAAATCAAATACACGGGGAATCGTGTGTTGTTTTCAATGACAGCAGCAGCAGCAGCAACAAATTCAAGACCACGGCTCCAATGTGCCAATGAATAAAAGACAAATGTACAAATGTACCAATGTACAAATGTACCAATTTACAAATGTACCAGGGTACAAAGAAACAACGGTTTCATGTTTGCATGTACATCACATACAAACTTTACTTACGTCTAAGTTAGACATAAACATCACTCTCTCTCTCTCTCTCTTTCACTCACCTGTTTCCAGTTCAGTTAGGAAACCGAAATAGTTGGGCGCTTGCGTCTTTATGTAGCTGATGATATCGTTACTTGTCAATGTGCCAGCCTGCAATTTGAGGCGCCATTCCTTTAATGGCGAGTTGCCGTCGTGTTCGGCCGGTGGTGCAACAACAACATCCTCCATATCGTAACGATCCATATCAGTTATTGTTGCTGTTGCTGTTGTTGTTTATTTCACTTCACTTTCAGTTGTGTGTTCTTCCTTTCAGTCGAACCTTTTTTTCTTTTTATCTGTGCTCGCTCTCCCACTCTTTCTATCCCTCTTTCGCCAGTCGTATCAATGTATGTGTGTCCTTGGCTCTTGCTGTAATTTGTTGTTACTGTTATTATTATTATTGCTGTTGTTGTTGCGATTTCTGTTGCTGGTTGTTGGTGCTGATGGTTTTGCTGGTTGCATTCGCATTGGTTTGTCTTCAATTTTGCTACTAAATAAATGAATGAAAATATTTCAAATAATTGAGTTTTTGTGTTTTTTTTCTCCGAAATATCGACTGCACGCACTGATGTATATTATGAATAAAAAACTGATTTGATTTTCTGTTTGCTCGAATGCAAAGTTTCTCATCTGGCAATTCAAGCTCAACCTATTCACAAACGAAACAAAAAACATAAAGCAGAAAGTATTTTAACGTGCAACTGTTGCTCTCGTTATTATTGTTGTTGTTGTTCAACTGCAGTTGTTGCTAATGTTTTCGCTGCTACTCTCATTGGCTAGAATTGGCAGCAAAACAAAAACAAAACACACGCAAATGACATGACAATGTGTGCGAGCGAGCGAGAGAGCGCATGACAGCATCAGTGGCAACAGCAACAGTAGCAGCAGCAACCCACAAACGGCATTCAAATTTTTCGATAAACAGTACAAAAAGAAAACACACACACACACAAGCACGAGAAAAAAATTATGAAAAAATTCAGCTTGAAACGCAATACATGTTCACCTATATACAAATTTTTATATCTGTATATATATATATATATACATATACATATACATATGCATGTAAATGCATTTATACATTGTACTTGGCAGACAACTGCAACTGCAACTAGCCAGATTCTGCAAACACACACACACATGTGCACAATCACTCGGCTATAGTAACACATTCAGACCTACACACACACATACATTCACACATAAAGCTCTGTTAATAAATGAACTTTTTTATTATTGCGAGCTTAACATTGTTTTATTGTGTCTCGTTTCTTATACACTTTTCTTTCTCTCTCTTCTCTTCTACATATATTCCACATGCGCATGCATACGTTTATACATATCTATAATAATATATATATGTGTATATTTATATATATAAATGTGTATATATATATGTACGCCATGCAATGTATGGATGTATGTGAGTTTATATATATGTATTTTAATTTTTTTTTTTTTTAACAAATGCCTTTCTGCACTTCCTACATGAAAAACGGAGACTGGACAAGCGACCATAGTAGGCAGCTGATGAATTATACAAGCAGGAGACAATTTAAAATCACTCAGCTGCACGCACACACACACACACACAGAGGCACACACACAGACGCACGCATATGTATACAACATACACTATTTCTATATATGCACATATTATGTGGCTTGTAGTCTTTTACTTTAATTCGAAATGAATTTTGTGAAATCGCAGGCAGTCAGTATGCTGGTTCAACTGGCTGCTGCAATTTCGTAATATGCAATGCACGTTTTAGCTTAGCTTTGCTTTGCTTTTCCGCTTTCAATTATTCGCGTTAGCTTTTGCTCGCGTACTACGCACTACGATTACAAGACAGATTTGGTATTTCTTGATAACTTTTGAATATCGATAGTATCGATATTAAAATCTTACTCATTAGAAATCAAATGCAAAAGCAAAAACTGATTTCTAATTGCTAAACAGCAGGTGTTTTGTTTCGACAACTCATAATTAGTGGCAAAAGAATATACTAGCTGTTGTTTAGAACATATATCGATGACGATAACGTGACTTATGTCAAAACAGATGTTTTTTTGTTTTGCGACAATACATTCGATTTACCATAAAATCAAGTATGCTGCCATAAATCGATTACTTGAAAGGATTTGCAAATGTAATTTATTTAAATTCTTATATGTTTACAAGTTGCTATAATTTTTAACATTATCAAACTGCATATTTTTTATTTGTAGAGTGACGTTAACTCGTCGTTTATTAAATCACATGCTTAAAATACGTATTGGTGTATTTGTTTAATTATTTTTCCTTTAAGTTTTTGATAATTTACGCTTTGTCAATGTAGGCGCGGAGCCGATTTCCTTGATCGTTTGCCTGGCTAAATACCACGGCGCACCGGCTTGGGGGCAAACAGGACCTTGGCTGGCTTACAGATCTCCAGCTCGCTGCCCGGCTTGACGGCCAAGCAGAGCTGAATCTCGACGAGCGATGCCTCCGTCCAGACGCTGTGCGAGAGCAGGATCGTTGTACGCAATCTGACGTTAGTTTCGTGCTCCCCCTGCTCGGTCATGATCGGTTTGAAGTCGGTTTGCTTCGGCACCACGGTGTGCATATGCTGGTCCGGATACTTGATCTTGATGCGCATGTCTGCCTTCTGCGACTCGAGCAGATTGTCAATCTCGGCGACGAACGGCACGGCGGCAATTAGCCCGGCGGTTACCTTGATCACATTATCCTGCGACTGCAACGGACACGGCTCCAATATATTGGCCATGCACCGACGGATTTTCTCATTGGCCGGCGGCAGCGATAACGGCGGCGCCTGCTGCACCAGTGGCAATATCTCGCGGAAAACACGGCCCGGCTTTGGATCCGTCAGAGCGTCCAGCTTGGAGAGCAGCGTACGCGTAAAGCTATCCGGCTCAGCAAGTCCCTGTTCCGGCATCATTGTCGACTTCATATCCTCCCCATCCTCCTGTTTGAGCTGCAGCTGCTGCTGCTGTTGCTGATGCGTCTGCTGCTCTCCAAACGAGTTGCTGCGTCCACGGCTGCGCATAAAGCCGCTGATGTCGCCAGCGGTCTGCAACAACATCTGGCACGGGCCGAGCGCACTCTGCGATCTATCTCGCACCACCAGCACCAGATGCAGGGCACTGGCCCGCAGCCGGAGCTGCTTCACCTGCAGTATGTCGCCATAGTTCAGGCCGGAGAATGTGTGCTGCAGCTTCAAACAGTTTCGTATCAGTTCCGCCAGCGACTCCTTTAACGGTATTCGACTCCGTTGCGTGCGAGCGCAGTGTTGCATCTGCTCAATCTGGATCTGGGCCGAGAGGAACGTCTCCAGGAAATTCGACGGCCCGTACATATCCGAGTCGATGGCGCCCAGACGCTGAAAACCATAGAAAAAAACTCTTATTGCAGATGGTATCATCTAAATCCAAAATCGTTTGCATAATTCAAGGATTCCTCTGAATCAAGATTCCAAAGAGGGAACTAGGATCTTTGGAGCCTTGTTTTATGGAACCATTAAAAGTCCAGCGGGACCAAATTATTATAAATATAAATGAAATGATTATCACAAAATTTCTAAGCCATTGAGAGCGAGATAGAAGATGATACGATGCTATCGCTCCCGCTCTAATTCGAGTGAGCAACAAGAGGATGAAATGGAAGAGTATTTTTGGGAGCTAACCTGAAGATTCAATTGAGCCGTCTTGAGCAGCTCGACACGCTCATCGGTTTTGGTGTAGATGTCGTCAATGTGATTGAGAATCATCTGCAGATATTCGGCAGAGCTGCCGGCTGCTTGGAGAGCATCATCGATGCGCTTCGTTGTGGATGTGGAGGAGGCGCCCTCGATGGGCAGCTGGGGCACCAGTTTGGGCATCGAGTCTCTCAGATAGGCATAGTGGCGATGCGTTGCCGTTGGCAGCAAACTGATAAGAGGCACCTGATGCTCGGCGGCATTGAAGACCAGTATGAGGACACAGAGGTAGGCCGGATCCTCGACATCCCGTTCGGGCGTCTCGAAGAACGGATGCACATAGAGCAGATGGCCGGTGACGGCCATCACCAGATGCGGATGCTTTTGTCCAATTTTGCGCATGCAAGCGTATGTTGAATGGCGATCCTGCGGATATTTGGCAAGGACATCGAGCAGCTTCTGGACGACCATCAGGAGGCAGGACTGCGTTGAGACGCGACAGGCGCCGAGCATCAGGTGAAGACCCTCGCGCACATCCACCGAATAATCCTCAAGGGAGCCGAGCATTATCTCCAGCTGATCCTCACGCAGCTCAATATGCCGGGCAATCGCCGTCAGGCTGTAGATGGCCTTCAGACGCACATCCTCGATCTCATCGTTGAACATATCGACAAGAAAATCGAGACTGGTCACAGCAAACTCCGGTCGCGACATGGCCAGCTTGCACATGGAGCCAACGGCAGCGGTTCGCACCTCGAGGAACTCATCCTCCAGGCCATGGATATAGGCGCCGCATGCGCCGCTCGCAATCAACGAAATAGTGCGTGCATCCAGATGCTCCTGGGGTGCATCGTCTGCCCAGCGTTTGCCCGACGACCATTCGCCGCTGGTCACCAAACGGGCGCCACGCTCGTGGGCGTTTCGCTTCCGTCGCAGATTGCTCATCAGCTTCTTGTCGAGCGTCTGGTTGAGGAACTCGCTGCTCACCGCCGTCATGCTGCCCAACAGATCGGCGGCCAGGACACGTATCTGCAGCGATAGATCACACAATGCCTCGCACACCTTGCTAAATGCCGCATCGATCATCCGGATATCCTCGTGCTGACGCTCCGCACTCAGGATGTAGTCGGGATGCCGATTGCCGAGCATGTGCACCAGCCGGAGCGCCTCCTTGCGCACACACTCGTAGTCATCCTTCATGGCCTCGACTGCGCGCTTGTACAGCACCGGTGGCAAATGGGCGCCACGTTCGCCCAGTGTCAGCAAGGCATGGAGCGCCTGGGCGCGCACACCCGACTCCTGGGAATCAATGTAGAAGGCCAGCTTCCAGACGTATTGGCGCTCGCTCTCGTGACAGGTGGCAAAGCGTCCGATGACGAGCATTGCATTCTTTTGCGTATGCGTCGATCCGCTGCGCAACAGCTCCTTGGCCAGGTGCGCCACCTGGGTGTTGTAAGCGAGCGGCACCAGATGCCGTCGCTGCTGGCCAATGCGATAGAGGCACATCATGCCCTGGGCGAGTACCTTCTGTGAGGTCTCCTTGCGCAGCAGATAGATGAAGTAGTCGATAATCAGCACGACAGACTCTTCGGTGCTGCATTCGCAGCCGAGGCCCGAGAGGAGCTCCAGCAGCTTGACGCGCAGCGAGGTGTCGCTGTCGCGATCCTGTAACTGATATAGCTGAAACAGTTTGCCGGCGGACTCCTTGAGCTCCGCTATCTGGACATTCTCGTATGTTATCTCATCGGTGATCTTCACCAGTACCTCGAGCAGCTCCTTTGCCTGTCCACTGCCGCTTGCAGCTGGTGCTGTTTGGCTTGCGCTTGTGCCGGCAACGGCTGCAATGCTGGTGTGGCTGGTGCAGCTGCTGCTGCTGCTACTGCTGCCAATGGTGTTGCTGGCGGGCAGATAGGGTTCGAGCAGTCCCAGCACATGCAGTTTTCTTTCGACTTTCGGTTTCGCTTTGCTCGCCGCTGGCGGTGCCGGCGCTTGCAAGCGCAGTTTTTTCAGCGGGGATGGTACGCCGAGTATCGTCTCAATGAACGACGGCTGTTTATTGATTATGGCCAGCGCCATTTTTGCCGGTGTCAATTTTCTGTCGTCTTTTGTTTACTTTGCTTTGCGTGACAACAAGAAAAAAACCTTGCACTTCAACAACTTAGCTTGGAATTAAATTGTTAACGTTGTATCGATACTTTGTATCGATGTATATTTTCGTCATCCTTATGTTCACGATATATAGGTGTTTCAACGGTAATTGTTGATTGTGGTCTTTTGACAAATTAAATTAAATTATTTCATTTTATATTACAAAAATTAATAATATGCGTAATTATAGTTAAGAAAACTATCGATTGCATTTCGCAATAATCCTGATCTATTCAAATAAATATCAAGTAACCGATAGCAGCGCTAGTTTGATTTAAGAACAAAAAGCTTGGGGCAGGAATTAAAGCATTTTAATTAGTTTGCAGCAGAAACGATAAAGTTGGGAAAATGATTGGTTGCTCAAAATAATCTTCGTTTGACGTCTAAATAATATAAAAAACAAACATTTCTAAACTTGTTTCGAGGCACAAATTCTCATAATTCTTATCAGATTTTACTATTGGTTAAAGTTTTCGACTTTATCCCCTGCAGCTTTTTAAATAATAAATAGTCTTCTCTCAATGGCTGGGCAATGGTAGAAGAAAACATTGCAAAACATTCTTGTATTTTTCCTAGGACTTCGCAATGTTCCGATTGTTTCAGGCGGCTGACGGCTCTGTTCAGGGTCTAGACTCATACAATGATCATGCTCCTCTTGGGCTGCTTGCGATAGTCCAACACATATATTAGATACTCAATTCACAACTATCGGAACTCATTTTGGCAATAAATCTGTGTTTACCATTTTTACAATTGCAAGGCATTAAAGTTTACGTTGTGTTGATTATGCCGCAAATACAAAGACATGTATTATAAAAATAATTAAAATCATACCAACAATTACGAAACTACATATCGGTTTCAAATTGTTTCGTGCTTGCGCTAAATTTGAATGGCAGGAGGAAAAACATCGTGACGATTTTCATCGATGCGATATGCAATATTTCATCACTAACCGCGAGAAGCAGCAGCGGCGGCCAGCAGCGCTCTGTGTGTGTGTGCGCGTGTGTGCGCGACGAAAAAGTATAAATCGTAACGAGCAGCAGCAAAAAAAAACGTGTGAAAATTTATAGAAAGGTATTGCAATAGAATAATTCACAAAATGTCTAATATTATGCCAAAACTAATTAGACGCGAAGACATTTCAAGGACTTTCTATGTATCTTTGCTCTGTGTGTGTTGTCTGTGTGTGTGAGTGTGCGTGTGTCTTGTGTGTGACCAGCAGCACCTGGGCGCTAGAGTGGAAATTTTGCGTTCAAGGACAAAACAGAACGACAGTGTGCCCACAGCTCCCCAGCACCCCCGCCACACACACATTCTCTGTCCACTCTCGATATGCACTCCTCGCTCAAATGGCCCCAGGCTCACGAGCTGCACACATAAATATACATCTCTGTACACATACATATGTCGAGAAAAAAAAAGGAAAAATGTACCGACTTTTGAAAGAGCGGGCGCGATTTTTTTTCCTTTTTTTTTCCATTCAGTTGATCTGCTACTATAAAACATCGTTGATGTCATGTGTACAGTTACAGCTGAAGCGCGACAGGGCAACATATGCGAATATCTAGTGTAAAAGAGCACATTTTTAAAATAGACATTTGCACATATTTAAAAAGAAATTTAATTTTTAACGAAACCTACCTATATATAAAAACACATATACACATGTATATATAAATATATATGTATATATATTAATGTGTACATATATATAGATTACTATATATATATATATATATATATGTGGGTGTGTTTGTTGCGTGTGGGGTTGCCAATGTTTTTTTTATTATTCGCTCTGAGCGAGCGGACATGCGCATACCATCACATGTGCGACACGCTCGCTCCTCGCTGCTCTCACATGGGCCGCACTGAAAATAACATTGTAGCGATTGAGAGCAACAGAGTTGCACAGAGAACACAACAAGCGATTGACAAAAATGTACGTAAAGAATATGTAAAAACACACACAAAAAATAATAAGAACAAAATAATAAATAAAAAAAAAAAAGGAAGAAGAAAAACAACAGCTGCGCAGACTTGACAAAGTCGATAGGCTGCTAACGTGCGCTTGTAGTGGAATGGGTAAATGAGGGGATGTGTGTGTGTGCTTGGTTGAAATCTTGCTGATGCCCATTTCCAATTGCACGGGGCGCAGAGTCGCATTGTCGACAGTCGCGCACAGATTCTCGTAAACAAAACGCTCGAAATCTGCGTACCACGTGTGTTGCTACTGTGTGCGTATAAGTGTGTGTGTGTGTGAGTCTATGTGCTTGCATATATGTGTGTGTGTATATAAATACGTTATTTCAATTGTTTTGTGTGCAGCTGATTCGTGTTGTTGTAGTTAGTCAGTTTATTACCGTTTCACGTTTAGATCTTCCTGTATTTTGAGGGCTACTAATCAACATTTAAATTTGCGGCACATCCGCTCCGGGTATTACTTAAAAATTCGTTAGAGCCCGCGTGTGCTTCTGTATATTTATGTATACATATATATATATACATTATGTAGATGTATATGTAGATAGAATATATGCTGCCATCCTTACTCAAGGATTTTTAGCGTAGTGTCCTTGCGGCAAGCAATAAAGTGGCCCATAAAGGGCGAAAACCAAAGTTGAATTTATTGCAAACGACATTGGCTCCACTTACAACACATGCAAACACACACAGACATATGTATGTATTTAGCTGCTGCAGCAACGTTGACCCAAGCGCCTGCGCCAATTGGCCATTCGCAATTTATACGAGTACATCGTATAAATATATATAGTTGATATATATATTGTATGTGCGTGTGTGTGTGTGTGTGTGTGTATACAGTGGCACGTGCGTTAAGAATCGATTTGCATCCATCCTGCTGCTGAAGCTTGCGTTAAACTCCGATAATAATTATCGTGATCACAGCTGGGCTTGTGATCAGCGCGAACACTCGAAATGCACTCATTTTGTTTTCGCACTTTACATTATTCTAGTTTGCAATTGGAATTCAATTTCTTTTTGGACATACTGGGAATTGAATTAAATACTCATTTATTAATCCTTTTGAATACGATGCCTGTTACTCGTATAGAGTACAGCACATAAATATTATGTATATATGTATGAGTTTATAGTACGGTTTCTCGTTTTATTACATATAAGTACACTTTGGAATATGATATTCGATAACCTTGAATTTGTCACAACTTATCGATTGACAAGCATCGATTAAGTGGATACAATTTTTAAGAAGCGCAATTGCATTAATGAGTTAACGGTACCCCAAGATATGCAGCTGATTGAGCAGGCTATGAATTGTTGTGTGTATATGTGTGTGTGCGTGTGTTGCATAAGCGACGGGCGCTTTAGCATTTAGCTTCTATTACTTCGTGAACAAAGCACTTTTTCCAACATCCTCCTTCTGTTGCTTTCCTGTTGTTGGCACATTCTCAGTGACGTTAACAGTGCCAGTAAGGGTAACAGTAGCAGTAGCATTAACAGTTATTCATTTACTTTAATGTCAAGACTTGAGTATGTTTCCCATTCACTATTACTTTTAAACCCTCTGTGCTAGACGTTTAATTGTTTGTGTTATTCTTTCTTTTTTTTTTGTGCATTCGTTTTTCTTATTTTTAAATCGGTTCGCGTTCCGCTTAAGTGGCGTATATTTCGCTGGTTATTTTCGATATTGTCTATGTCATCTTGTTGGCCGCGATAACGATTAAGTATTTTTCAATCAAGTCTTATTGGCTTCGTTTGGTAACTTTTCTATTTACTGATATTCGCTATTTTTCTGTTCGTTTCATTTTCTTCTTATTTAATGCAGAACGACGCTTTTATCCTTCGTCTTTTGTCGTCGTTTTCGTCATCGTTCGTCGTTTTTTCTCGTAGTCATCGTCGTGGTTAACGCAACACTTCAAAATTCATTACAACGCGCGAGAAATTTCACTGCTTTAAAAGTACCTCTAACGGATCAGAGCCAACAAAACAATAACAACAACAACAGGAACACGGGATATCAACAAGAGGAGAACGGACTAACTGTAATCCAAGAGGCTGCTTGCAAAATGCACCAGAAACAACAACACACGACGCGTACAAAGTAAACGGAGCATAGAAACCAAACAACGAGTTGTCCTCGTCTCTGTTTTGGGCAGAGTGCGTGTGTCTCTGTGTGTCTGTGTGTGTGTGAGAGAGTGAGTGCGAGTCGGGGAGCGTGCGAGCGCACACTCTTGCTCGCTCTCTTTTGCTATCTCCTGCCGCCTGCCTGTTTACCTTTCCGTTGCTCGGCTTGTGTGTGTGAGTGCAGTTGTGTTGCACAGACTCAAATATCAACGGACTCTCTCGCTCTCGCTGGTGTGCAAACAATTGGCATGGGCTGCAAACATTAACAGCAACAACAAACAACAACAGCTAAAACTGCAACAAAATTAACAGTAATAGTAAGTATTTACGCTTACTGCAAACCAAAAAAATATACAATCGCAGACAACACCACAAGCAAACGTACACAGAAGATAGAGAGAGAGAGAGAGAGAGAATTGCAAATTCATAAGCGACACGGTCTGACGACAAAGCAAAAACAACAGCAAGCACGAACAGTGGCAGAAAAATTTTAAGTTGCTGGCAACATCATGAGCGCGCTGCTGGAGGAGCTTGGCCAGAAGTTGGCCTCAGCGACAACAATCGATGACCAAAAACAACAATTGAGTTCGACACGATGCGATGATTCGAATTCATCATCTGTGCTGGAGGACATCGATGTGACGAACACGAGTAGCAGCAGTACAAGTAGCAACAGCAGCACAACCAGCAGCAGCTGCAGCAACGGCTCCGGCACTGATACAGACACCGGCAAGGGGAGCAGCACTGGTGGCAGCATAGATGCGGCACGCGTTAGTTCGTCGAGCATTGGTTCGGCATCGATTGCATCATCATCAGAATCAACGAATGCACCATCATCCGTCAATTCATCAGGCCTGGGCCTGGTAGTCGATGTGGACAGCAACATTGGCAGCAGCCAGGAGCTGAGCCATGGCTATGACGCCAAGAGCGTAACGGAACTCGATTCGCTGGAGGACACGTGTGGTTCAATGCTCAAAGATGCCGACAAGATGTGCAAGTTATGCAGGTGAGTGTTATTTCTAAATTGAGTACATATCTAAGTGTGTCGATAGGCAAACTGCATCAAATCGATAGCTCGATTTGCATGCCTTTTTGAGTCGATTTCATTTTGATAGTACAACATATGCAGTTATTTGAAAGACCATTGATATCGAATCTGCTTAGTCGATTACCTACAATTTGCTTAATCGAGATTAAGTGTAACTATCGATATCGCTTAATCGTTGTTAAATAGCAACTGCCTGCCCGCTGATTAAAAAAATGAACTTTTCAAATTTATTACCTACAGCTCACGTTTGGTTATGCCGCGCATTTTATCATGTCTACATGTATTCTGCGAGGACTGTCTGCTCAGTTTGCTGTCGAGCAAGGAGGCCAGATCCGCCAGCTCGCCGGCTGTATCGCTCTCATCGACGGCCAGCTGCTCGTCGGCATCGTTCGATGGCAGCGAACATCAGCATCGGATGCACGCACTGCTCGAGTGTCCCGTGTGCAAGCAGCAGACGCAGCTGGGCAGCAAGGGTGTCAAGGGGCTGACCTGTGACTATATTGTTACCAATATACTCGATCTGTCCAATCTCGAATCGGAGCATATACCGTGCACATCGTGCAAAAGCAAAGAGGATGCCATCTCCCGTTGCAACGATTGTGCCAATTTTCTGTGCAATGGCTGCGATAATGCGCACAAATATATGCGCTGCTTTGAGAACCATCAGGTTGTGCGCATCGAGGATCTGCAAAAGAATGTGCAGAACGACAACAAGCTGATCATACACAAGCCAATCTGCTGTCGCCAGCACATCAATGAGAATCTCAAATACTATTGCTTCACGTGCCAGGTGCCGACGTGCAACGATTGCCTATTGAGCGAGCACAAGGGCAATGATCATCATTACGAGACGGCAGTCATTGCCGATCAGGCGGTTCGTGCCGATCTCGAACAAACCATAGGCGATGCGCTGAAGAAGGCTGAATATTGCAACGATGCTGGCAGCAATTTGAGCAGTGCTCTTACCGAACTGCAAGCACAGCACGACAATGTCCGGCAGCAGATTGATGATGCATACAAGAGCTACAAGCGAATGCTGGAACTAATCCGCGATCAATTCCTATCCGAACTGGGCCGTTTGCATTCGGAACGCGAGCTGAAGATAATGGATCTGATGCAGAGCCTGGAGAACAACATGGGACGACTCGAGCAAGCCTCACAATTCGGTCAGCGTGCCCTCGACAAGGCCAATGCCGTTGAGTTTCTGCTGCTGAAGCCAGTGATCAGTGCCCAGTGCAGCTACCTCGTCGAACAGACGCCCCAAAGTGATGCCAACTATCAGCTGCACTTTGAGTGTATGCCCGACAAGTTTGAACGTTTCGCACGCGAAATGTTTGGCAAATTTCGCACCGAATCAACGAAATATCAGCAGCAGGCTACGCAGCCTGCAGTTGCAACGGCACCAGCTGCAACACCAAACGGAAATGCAACAAATGCAAGTGGAAATGGCATTGGAAATGCAATGTGTGGCGCAACACCATCACCGACCGCTACAACGCCCAAGCAGCATTCACCGCCGCCTGTTTTTTTGGTGCACGGTGGCTGTCATGGTGTTGGCGTTGGTCTACTGCCCTCTGGTGTTGGTGGTAGTGTTGGTACTGGCGGTGGTGGTGGTGGTGGTCGCAGTTTGGCTGGCGCTGGCAGCAGCGCCAACAGCAGCTCAGTGCAAGGACGCCTGAGCTCGGCGGCGGTATTTAGTCCCATATCATTGCCATCATCGTTGCAGAGCTCGTTCGATGGCGACACCTCGGTGATGACTAACTTTTCCATGATGAGCACACTGCCGCCAGATTCGCCGCAGCAATTGCAGCCGCCGTTACAGCAACAACAACAGCAGCAACAACAGCAGCAGCAGCAACAGGCTCTGCAACAGCAGCAGCAACAACAGCAGCAGCAACAGCAGCAGCAACAACAACAGCAGCAGCAACAGCAGCAGCAACAACAACAACATAAGCAACAGCAACAGCACCAACAACAGCAACAGCAGCAGCAGCAACAACAACAGGTGTTGCATCAACAGCCACAATCGCTACCGGTGGCCCAGCAGATGGCAACGCCTCAGGGTATTGTTCAGGTGCCGCAACCGGGCGGACATGTTAATCTCATTGCCGGACAGAGCAATGCCGCTGTCAACATGGGCCTTGGCTCACTCAATGGCATGGGCATGAATGCTGGCGGTCAGCCGCCGCCATTCAGCATGCTTGAATATAATCTGTCACGTTTGGCCAGCCTCACCGAGAATATACCCGACAATCTGAACGATGCCTTGAACGTTGGCAGCTCCAATGCGTCTGCTGTCGTTGTGGCTAACGGCGCCAGCGGTGGCCCCGGTGTCGGCGGTGTCGTCGCCGGTGGTGTTGGTGGCGGCGTCGTTGGCGCTCCATCGCACCAACATCAACAGGCGGTTATACCCGCCTCGGCAGTCACGCCCACACAACCGATTACATTGGCCGACATCCTGTCGGGTGACCAACGTGCGCTCAACAATCTGCAAGCTCTCGCCAAACTGGGACTCAACAACAATGGTGAGTACAATCTGTGGAATATCTTTATGCCTTGCTCCACAATCCCTTGCAGACCATATTTTGAATGCCGAAATAGATGTGTATCCACAAAGAACATGTAAAATTATTCATATTTTTAAACTGGCTAAATTTGAGTTCAATTGAGTTCAATTTGCGAAACTAAACGTTTGACAATTAAAAATTGCTACTGCTTTAAATTTGAGGTCAATTTGTGCACTTCAAACAAAATTATGATTGTTGAGTCGAGCTGAGTTGTTGAGTTTTAAACATGCATTGTAAGCCGGCATTGTCTGCAAGGGTACTGAATTTTAGGTACTCCGTTGAATGTAGAATTTTTTTTTTTTTTTATTTATTTGTTGGTTTTTTTTTATATATATATATTTGTATTTGTTTTTATTTGTTTTTGTTTTGACACCTTTTGAGTTTTTCTTTTTATGACCACCAATTACACAACCAACACCAATATACAACATCAACAACAACACCCAACAACTCCTATAAACACTTAACACCACCCAACCAACCAAACAACCAAACAACATCATAGATGAGCATCACGATTTGTTGTCGTCGAATGGAAGCTCAACGTGCCTTGATTATATTTTAACAGATTTCTGCATGCCGGCAGCGACCTCGCCCAATCTGCAGACACTGAATCCGATCGTTGGCGGCGTCGAGGAGATGACCCTCAACAATTTTCATGCTGTCGCCCAGCCGGGCACCACCAGTGTGGTAACTGGCCGCAACAAGGCCACACCAATGCAGATCCGTTGCAAATTTGGCTCACTGGGCACGGCAAAGGGTCAATTTAATTCACCGCATGGCTTCTGCTTGGGCGTCGACGAGGAGATCATTGTCGCCGATACCAATAACCATCGCATTGAGGTCTTTGACAAAATGGGCGCACTTAAGTTTCAATTTGGTGTCGCTGGCAAGGAGGAGGGCCAACTCTGGTATCCACGCAAAGTGGCCGTCATGCACAACAATGGCAAATTCGTTGTCTGCGATCGCGGCAACGAGCGTTCCCGCATGCAGATCTTCTCCAAATGTGGTCACTTTATGCGCAAAATTGCAATCAGGTTGGCAGCCAACAAAGCAGCAGCATTTCAGTTGTTTAAACATATTTCTTTGCTTTTGCAGATATATTGATATCGTTGCTGGCCTGGCTGTTACCGCCAAGGGTCACATTGTGGCCGTCGATAGCGTTTCGCCCACCGTATTTGTCATCTCCGAGGAGGGTGAACTTGTGCGTTGGTTCGATTGCAGCGACTACATGCGTGAACCCTCCGATATTGCCATACGCGGTAAGTTTTTTCATTCATTTACTTTGTCCATTTGAATCATATTGTTAATCAATTTTTATGCTCTTTAAATTGCAGACAACGATTTTTATGTGTGCGACTTTAAGGGTCATTGTGTGGCCGTTTTTCAGGAGGACGGCACATTCCTCTATCGCATTGGCAACGAGAAGGTCACCTGCTTCCCCAATGGCATCGACATATCGAACGCGGGCGATGTCCTCATCGGAGACTCGCACGGCAATCGCTTTCACGTCGCTTGCTATTCACGCGAAGGCGCCCTTCAATCCGAGTTCGAGTGTCCCCATGTTAAGGTCAGTGTTGGTGCTTGCTTCTGCTGCGGGGCAAGCATACAAATATGCTTTTGGTTGCCCGATTCAATCAATCTAAGTGCACAATATGTTTTATTCTACTAATTTGCGCATTCTGCTGGCGTCAATGAAGTAGACAATTTGTATTTGTGTTGTGCATTAACTAGTTTTAAGTGAATAACCTTTCTTTATACTCTGCTAACCAAAGAGTGTAATCAGAGTATATATTGCAATATCCTTCCGCCTATCTGTTGGTCCGTAACCTTAATTATATATTGGTCTGTGATCGGGTCAGGCAAAGAGTTCATTTTGGGATGCTGCATTGTCGAGGAACTCGATGAAACCACGCAGCTGCCAGAATTTTAGAGTTAGAGTAATCAAAAAAATGTTAGAAAATGCAGTTCAATGCAAGAGTTGTAAAATGCAGAAGGAAACCCATCAGCACCCATAAGCTATATATATACTTGATCAGCTTCAAAAGTCGGCTCGGTTCAGCATTGACTGCTTGTGCGACAACAGCTGGAGACTTTAAAGTTATAAACGTTCTCGTATATAACAGGCAAATCAAGTTTATTTTGTTTAATCCATAAATATGCATGAAAAGTCGATTTCCGATAACGCAATATCGGCTTTCTTTTCGATAGCATTTGAGAGGGGAGAGAGGGAGAGAGAGAGGGAGAGAGCGAGATAGACAGCTATCTGGATACGCTAGCTTATTTCTCTGCATGATATTCAATTAAAATTCGTTTGTTTCTTGTGTGTGCAGGTCTCACGATGCTGCGGCCTGAAAATTACCTCTGAGGGCTATGTGGTTACGTTGGCCAAAAACAATCATCATGTGCTCGTTCTGAACACCCTCTATGTTCACTGATTGCAAATCAAAGCGCGAAACAATCGTCCAGCTGTCGATATGAACAAATACAACTATAAATACTCGTCGGGCAAGATATACGGATGTCGTAGACAGCAGCAGCATCATCATCATAATCATCAGCAGCAGCAGCAGCAGCAGCATCATCATCATCAGCAGCAGCAGCATCAGCAGCAGCAGCAGCAGCAGCAACAACAACAACAACAACTACAACCACAACAACTACAATCAACAAGCAACAACAAGAGCAACAACAACAAAAGCATCAGCATCAACATCGACATGGAGCAGGATGGCAGCAATATAATTCGAGGTATACCGCCGCCTTCGATTTAAGAAGGCTTTGCCAAAAGGGGGGTCGACTAGCAAAACAATATCGTTAGAAGAGCAAGAGCAAAAAAAAACCAGGGCGAAACAAATCTCGAACACACACATATTTAAGGATGAAAAAAAGAAAAGAAAAGGAAAGGAAAGAAAAGAAAAACAAAAAGAAAAACATTTTAAGCAAATATGCTGTCATTGTAAAAGAGGCAACAGCAGCAACATGCAACAACAAAATGCAAAAACACTATTTTTGATCTCTCATTTAAAACAAAAACAAAAACAAAAAAAAAAACGATTAGCGGTACTGAAATAAAATAAAAACCACAACAACAAACAAATCTATAACAAGCAACAAACATCTTTACTTAGTTTAAAAAAAAATAACAAAACATAAGAAATGAAAACGAAAAAACCTTCACATATTTTTCAACACTTAAAAAAATGCTCTTAACTGTTTTTTTTTTTTTAATTTTTAATTATGTTCTTGTTAAAAATTGTCATGCAACATGAATCACTCGAACACATAGACACACACACACACACATACACACACACACACACACACACACACACACACACATACACACGCACACACATTCACTTTACAACACAAGAAACAACTACATGTTACTTATTATCTATGTATAGGCATATATATTGTTATATCGACCGATTAGCTTTTTTGTGCAAAACCCTTCCAGAATCTTCTTACACAAAAACAAACGAAAACAAAAAACAAAACAAAACGAAACACGCATATATTTAACATACTATATATATATATATACATATATATATACATATATATACACATATATATACATATATATATATATGTGTGTGCGCTTTTTGTGCACATTTCCAAAGGGGGCAGGAAAAACGAGGCGAACAATTTTGTTGAGGCGTCGCAAAGGCAATAATTAACAACAAGCAAAACTCTAAAGTTATTTAAAAACTAATATACATATATATATATATATATATATATATATGGATATATATATATATTATATTTTCGATTTGTAACACAAATGGGGGACGAACAAGAATACAAGAAGAGAACTTTTTACGTTTTTCCTTACTGCTGCGTATAGAAGGTGATATCTATTTATATGTATATGTGTATATAACGGTGTATTTAAAATAATAACTTAAACAAACGTATATTTGATTGACTATGACTATATGACTTTGCCATATATATACTTATACATATATATATATATATAGATCTGTGTATATATATATATATGTGTATGCACACAACTAAAGCGAACAACAGAATCAAACCTTATATATACATTCAATACGTGTGTGTGTGTATGTATGTATGTGTGTGTGTGTGTGTGTGTGCTTGTGTGTGTGTATGTGTGTGTGTGTGCGTGTGTGCAACATGTTCTCATTGGCGCGTTGTGCGTGTGTAGTAATGATAAATAAAACAAAACATCTACATACAAACTATTTGTAAGCTAACAAACCAAAATGCAAAACAAACATTAAATAAAACAACCAACAAAAAACAGCAAACGCAATGCAAAATGTTTGCGATGGCAATTGGCCAACCAACTGAATAAAAAAAAAACGAAACGAAAGAAAACAAAAATGATAAACAAATCAATACTAATTATAAAAAAGAGACGACGAAAAGAAGAAGAAGAAGAAACAAAAAACATAAGAAAAACCAAACAAAAACTATTGTTAAGTTCTACATATATATTTACAATGTTAAAACGATATTCCTTTTGCTTATATACATACAAAAACAAACATATACATAACGTGTGCATATGCCCACATACACAGACACATACACGCGGACACATATACATTATATACAATATAATATACACATGTGTATGTCAGATATATATATATACATATATGTGTATATATGTAGCACATATTGGGGCATGTGCCATTTCTTTCCCGTTGTAATACAATATATAAGGCTGGTTTACTCCCAAGACATTATTATTTTTTAAATAACATATATAACATACATACATACTACTACTACTATTATTATTATATTATTATTATTATAATTATTAATATTATTAGTTATGTGAATATTATGACTTTGTTGTTCTTTGAATTTTGATCATGTAAATGGCAATTTATATTTTACTATGTTCTAAGTGAGGAGACGCTGACCGTTTTGAAAGAGCAGAGCAACTTATTTTTTATAGGCTGTAAAAAACATTTTATTATATACAACACACAACACACAACACACACACATACACATACACACTCAAACGCCTAGTATATATATATATACAGATATGTATATATATATTTAATTTTTTGTAATCATACACAAGAATCGTACGTAGAGAAATGACTTTTGTATATTGTGTATGTGACTAGTTAATATTTTTTATATTTTATATTCTTGTTTGGATCAAACACTTTTGTTTATTAATTCGTTTAACGGCGTTAAAATTTAATGTATTTCAAATGAATAACTGTTTTATCTTGTCATTTATTAAACTCTAGTTAAAAATACATGTATTGTAATATATATATATATATATATATATATATATATATATTGGTGTATGTATATATACACATATATATATATGTATATGGCAAGCGCTCTTTAAAACAAGCAATTTACGAAACAAGTTCAAAACAAGATACAAAATTCAATAGTGCGGCACCGAATAAAATGTTTTTAAATTGATATTTAAGTTGTGAAACAAAAAGCAAGCAAACCACAACAACGATAAGAAAATGTATCCTTATTTTATTTTTAAAATACTTTGTTTTTTTTGTTGTGTTATACTTTGTCCAGGATTTTGATTTAATCTATTTGTTGATGCTACGTGTGAGGCTACACTTTACATACATTATCGATATACCTATGAAAACCAACAAAAACAACAACAACAACAACAAGAACAACAATAACAATAACAACAACTATAGCTATAACTACACCTATTCACTTAAGTTTGAGAAACGCTTTTAATTGTCTTATGATAAATATTATTTTGTTTTACTATTTACTATTGATATCTTCACATAAAAGTACATGGTTCATGAACGAGTTTAACGAGTTATGTGAAGAAACTGAAACTAAAACTAAAACTAAAACTTCTCCCAAAGTTGTTGTCGAAGAAATGAAAGATGAAAAAACAAAAAAATGAAAGAAAGAAAGAAAGAAAGAAAGAAGAAAATGCAATTTTTGTGAACAATTTGGCTGTTGAAATATAATTTTAATTTATATATAAATACGTTTATTACGATGATTTTTGTTTACTATTTAATTAAGAGTAATTACATCATGTTATATTGTATACAATAATTTGAATGGCTAGATCGAGCCAAAAGGCGTCCACAACCACACCACCCCACCCCCCCCCCCCTCCCCCAAAAGAAAACTTGTGCTTAGAGAATTTACTTAGATTTCTTATGTTCGTTCGTAAATCGTATCGAGAGTTGTTTTCTTATTTGTACAACTACAACAATAATAAAACAAACAAACAAACAAACCAACAAACAAACAAACAAACATACAAACTAATAAACAAGTATTAAGAAAAACAAAACTACAAAAACATCGCAGACACAGGAAAACGAATACAAAACAACAACTCATGTGAAATATGCCAAATTTGTGTTATTTTTCTTATTTGCGCCTTACAAAATCAACAAAAATTTCTGTGAGAAAAAAAAAACAACTCTTAAACTGTTATAAACGTTTTTGAAAAATTGTCAACAAAAATCGTTCATTGAAAGCGACTTTTTACACTTTGTTTCTAGTTATTACAAAAGCCTTAACAAAAAAAAAAAAAAAAACAGAAAAAAAAGAAATTGTAATTCCACACGCTTTTATTTATAACTTATACATATTTGTTTTTTTTTTTTCAAAGTTCAAAGAAGCAAATAGCAAAAAAAAAATGTATTTTTGTTTGAAACAAAATTAACTTTTTTTAGATTTAGTTTCATAAACAAACAAAAAATGAAGCAAAAAATCCAATACAAATGATATTAAGTAAACGAAAACTTGATTTTTATGCAATGCGTTTAAAACTTTTCCAAACTAGAGAAACGATTGAAAAAAAAACAAAGAAATTGCAAGTTAAAAAGTAAAGAAACAAAAATATAAATAATATAAACTAATCGATTTCCTATTGCATACAAATTTATGAAAAAATGTGCTTAAGTTTAAATCAAATTTACAATTTAGTTGAGATTATGAACTACAACTTTTTACATAACACTTACACATATATATGTATGTGCCTGTATATGCATATGTATAACGTTTAGCTAAAATATATACAATCGTATGTAAGTTAAGCCAATGGCAAAGGCGGCAGGGTTGGTCGGCCATTGGGCGTGGCACCGCACATCGGACACGGGACAAGGGGAACGCGACACTAACCTAATCTAATCTAATCTAATCAAATCAAATCATCGGATTCTACTCCACAACTACCACACAGAACACGCAATTGAGCCAGAGCCTGAGCCAGAGCCAGAACTAGTCAGCGGCGCTTGCGTCACGTAAGACATGATTATTTTGCTTACGTTTGGCGTGACGTAAACGGAGGAAGAACAGCGACGGCATCACGTTAAATGACACATTGAAGCAAACGACAATTAAGCATCACTTACCATTGCGTAACGTAACGTAGCGTAACGTAACGTAACGTAAGACGCTTACGGCCAGCGTAAGCCATAAAGAATGTTAAATGTGACGTAGAACATATTATTAATTTAACTTAACTTGATCTTGATCTTGATCGTGACATGACAACGAAATCTCCGGTTAATTGAACCGTAAAGTAACGTCACGCCCCAATTTACCCAACCCCGCCCACACGTGCCAATAACGATTTTGAGGCCGTTCTTTTGTGGCAAAGCTACAAAAAAAAAAAACAAAACAAAAAACAAAAAAGCAATTCAAAAGTAACAAAAAAAAAAAAAACAAAACGAAAAGGGAACTAAGAAAAGGCATATTATTATTATATTATTATTTAATAACTTTAACTATAATTATAAAAAACAAAAAAACAACAACAACAACATTAACTGCTATTGATTGTGTACAATGTGACCAGAGTGAACGCTTTCCACCTGACTTTTATTTATTATTCTCGTTTGTTCTCTTTTGTTATATATTTCGTAAATTTTGTCCTAGTTTACAACTCAAGCAACAAAGAAAGAAAAAACAAAAACACAAATGAAAACAGAAAAAAGAAAAAAGAAAATTTTACTAACGGTATGTTTATATATACATTCGATTTAGAACACACTCAAGTCTCTTAGTCACGTCACGAATCGGCATAAATCAGACACCAAAAAAAAAACAAAAAAAAAAAAATGTAACATTGAATAGAATGAAAAAAAATATATATAGAATTAAAGAGGAACACAAAATCACGTATAATATGCATATTTGATGAAAATTTGAAGATGCTGCCAAAGAATTTTATTTTATTTGAATTTTTTTTGTTTTTTTAATTATATACAAATGAAAATGAAATTAAATAAACCACAATTATGATGGAATACCTATATTAAATACAACTATTATGTATGACAATTGTGAAGCGTATTAATTTTGTTTATATATATTATAAAAATAATAATAACAAACTACTAATAATAATAATAATAATAAAAGAAAAAGAAAGTCAAATTGAGAATTGAATTGAGAATGAATTGTGAGAAAAGTGATTTGCTCAGCGAAGCAAACCAAAAACAATTGGTAGCAATAACTGCAATTACATACATACACACATACACACACACACACATACACATATACACACACACACACACACACACGCACAGATAAATGTACCAACTTACCTATGTACTCACATACAATACACTAACTAATCCACTACTAACGGTTACAAATTGGTAACGCTAAACGATAAGCGATAAATGATAAACGATAAGCGATAACAACAACTTTGATATCAATGGACGCAGCGTTTGCATTTCCTTCCCATTGAATTCGTTAATAAAATTGTTCCTCGATGCGATGCTTACAAATGAAAAACCAAAAACAAAGTTAATGCTAATGATAATGATAATGATAACGATAACGATAAACAGATAATCGAAGTACGAAAACAATTGAAATTGAAGTTTTCAGTAATTGTAGCAATGAATGGGTTTTGAATGAAGCGAACACTGATCAAATGTTGAGTTAGACGATCGAAAGAGCCTATAAACACTATACATATACGATATACATATTGAATCAGGAGTATATAGTATATACAAAACGAGATATATATATATATACATGCATGTATACACATATATATGTATATATAGTGAATAAGTATGATAAGTCGCGCCGACGCAGCTCGGACATGCAAATGAAGTCAGGTTACACTGCGCAGCAAGGCGTGGTGTAGTTTAGTTTAGTCAACTAACATACACTAACACAATACACACACACACACACACACACAAATATATACACCATAAAATGCCTGTGTACACCTTGAAAACATTTTGAATATTCTCTCCATTTACACCACTCAAACTACTACCACCCACCACCCCTGCCCCAAAATGTTTGCCTAGCTGCATGTTTTATTTCTGTAGATTCTTGTCTCATATTGTGCATTTAGTTAAATTTATTTATCGACAACAAACAATGTCAAACAAATGATGTAAAACAAAAAACCAAACGCTTTATACATCAAATTATTTTAATATAAATATATTAAAAATAATATTGATAAAAAAAAAACAAAACAAAACAAAACATATATCTATATATACATATACAACATATACAAAATATTATGTATTTTATTTGAAATTTTTAAATGTATTAGCAAAACAAAATAAAAAAAAAAAACAAAAAAAACACAAAGAAATCGAAAAGAAAAAGTTGAAATTCTACTCTTAACAAAAAACAAAAAAAAAACACAAAACAAAAAGAATAATTAAATATAAAACGAAGAACACATGGCAGATGAAAGAACACACGACAAAACAGTTAGGCAAAAAGGCTCTTTGAAAGATGGTGCGCCCATTGGCTGAATTCTGGGCGTGGCATTGAGTTGACTAACGATGCTAACAAATGATATACATATACACCTACTCCATATACATGCAACCATATGCATATATGGTGCACGTGCATACATATATACATATATATATATATGGACAGTATACATAATTATATTGTATGTGTGTACCACAATAATGAGCAAAACAAAAACAATCTAGCGTACGTCAATTTTTGATGATATTTTTCGCCTTATTATAGACAAAAAAATACCAATAAAATACAACAAATTATAATATACAAATATAATATGCGATACGATGAGAAATCGAAGCAAATTGCAACAAATGATAAGGTTTGTGCCACTTGGCAAGCACAACAATGCTGCATGTGAAAGTTTTGAGGCAAAGAAATTGGAATTGGTTTGATTTCGTCTGACAGTTCATAAATGGAAAGGATGTGCATATATACATATATATATATATATATATATATATGTATATAGATATATATATGTATGTCTAATTAGAAACCAAAGCAAAACGAGAAGCAAACAATTAATGACAAACAAACTACAACCACAAACATCAAATCTTTGTATTCAACCACTCTTGTGTAATCAAAAAGTATGTTAACAACTGCTATATGTATATATATATGTATGCATATAGTAGTATATATATATATACATGTATATATATATATATATATATATACAAGTGACACTCACTAAACAAGCAACAACCTAAACGCGAGTGAATCAATTAAACAAATATGCTGACAAAATATAAAAGTAACTGTATGTATAACTGTATATATACAGTTGGAATTAGGAAGAGTGCAAAAAGTGATTAAGCAGGCAGCAACACTAAAAGCTCACAGACAAAAACTGCGGATTGGTAAATTTCTTTGTCCCTCTCGCCCCTCAATGGGAATGCAACAAAAGCAAGACACACACACACACACATGTATGTGTATATATATATATATATATAAATATATATATATATATGTTATATATATATGTAAAACTTGCTTTGCCTATCCTGTGTCTGTACAAGTTCCTTCAGTTAATATCAATTACCTTTACATATATAAATATGTTTTTATTTATTTATTATATTGAAAATTAAGAAAAAGCGTTTATTTGTTTTGCGATTTTGAATTTATTTTTAAGTTTTAGACAAATTTTTTTCCACAAAACATGAAAAACAATGTTGATAACAATTGAGTTGTGTTCATCGTCTTGAAACAAAATGAAAATAAAAATATAAAAAATAATAAAAAAAAAAAAAATAAATAAAAACTGCAGCAACATGTTTACTTATTATTTGAATGTTTATTTTGTTAAATGTGTTTATTGCTTTCCTTTTTTTTCTTTCGAGTTTTTCGATTTAAAATTTGCATTTTCAGTTTTCCGTTTTCAGTTTTCAGTTGCACCTGATAATCGTTTACACGAAGAGCAATCATTGCCTTCTTGAACTGTGACAATTGTAGAACACTCACGTCCCACTCTGCAGTCTAGTTAATATTATAGATTTTACGTCTTGGTAGGAAAAATAGCTCAGAGCTCCAGAGAAGAACAATGAAAGCACAGTTTAAGCCAAGCAGCAAGATATCAAAACAAGATTCTTAAATAACAAAGACTTAATTACTTAATTAGCATTAGAACCGCTTGTGAATTATGAATTATTGAATATTTGTAGAATATATTTCCAAATGTGTCTAAATAATGCAGATTTAGCTGCCTAGATTTCTATTTAAATATACAAATTGTAGCATCGATTTGACTATTTCACATTATTCTTCGTGCACTTTTGACGATTGCTTCTCCCCAGCCCCTTTGCCACACATCAAACATCAGATGCTTTTTTAATATTTTTTAGGATTCAAGCAAACAAATAAATCAAATACCAAATAACAAACAAAAATTGAAAACTCTGTGCGAGTTGTTGTTGCATTAAATTTTGCAAACATATCAGTGGGAATTATTTACACTACGCTAAACATATTTGGCATCATATATCTAGATACGATTTACACAATGTTGCTTGATTGATCGATTGATTGATGGATTGACCTGGTGTGTGCTCAAGTTTTGTGACTTTCTCCATTTTTTTTCCCATTTGCTGTGCGTGTGTGTGTTTGTGTAGTGTGTTTTTTTTTTATGGAAATGTATACATGTATGTGTTATCAACAATTATAATTATCATTCACATACTAAACTTAGTGCCATGATCCTTGCAAAGAAACTTAAACGTATAAATTAAATGTTTATTGATGTGCTGTAATAATAATTAAGTGAGTCCTTTTTTGACCAAAACAAAAAGTGAAGAAAAGAAGAGAAATTAGCAAACAACACAACAGATATTTACTAGTACTAATGTAAGCAAACAACAACAACAAACCAAGAAGAAGAAGAAAAACATGTTTAAGATCCAGCTAAAGTTGCAAATACAATTCAAATTATACAATGGAATCAAGTGTTTATTCTGGCATAGATTAGAATGTTCCGCTGTTGGACACTGAAAACATATGAAAACCAAAGCAATTAGAAAGCTTTTATTTTTCTAGAATTTTAAACAAACAGAATAAGCAACAACAGTAAAAAGAACACACCAAACAACAAAAGTATAAAGATGGAAAACAAAACAAAATGTACTAAAATAAAGATCGTAGTAATTACGGCATACAGCATAAAAACAAAGAAAGAAAACAAAAAACAAAAAAACGAATAACAAGAACAACAAGAACAACAACAACAACAACTAAGAACTTCCTAATTTCTCTCAGAGCATTACAGAAGATCCACATAGCATTCTCAACAACATACACAATATATACACATAGCATATACATACATACATACTTCTATATTTACACATATATATGTATATATATAAATATATATATATATATATATATATATATGTGTGTATTAACTAGTATCATACGTAGCATAAGAATATAGAAGTGAATTATAAATAAAAACAAATCTACATGCATACAAATATACTAAATATATACATATATATATATTTATATATATATATATATATATATATATACTACTACTAGTACAATACATATATCTACATATATGTGTGTACATAACGCTCGATTTACGTCACGGATCGCAGCATGCAATTTAAATATCTCTGGGTTGTTCAAAAACAAAACAAAACAAAAACGAAAACGAAAAAGAAGAAGCAAAAGCAAAAGCAAAAGAAGAAGAGAGAAAACATCAATTTTTACGTGTATGAAAAAGCAAAGAAGAATTCTAGAGAATATTATAAAAATCGACTTTACAAGTATCTAAATAATTACACTTAAAACAATTGCGTATACAAAACGTAAAAAGCATAAGCTCCAATTGATAATAAAAACAAAAACAAAACCACAATTTAATATTTAAGATTTGACCAACCAAAAACGAAAGAAAAAACCGAATACTAAACGCGCCTTGCAATGCGAAAACAAAAACAAAAACAAAAAACAAATAATTGTAGCAAATAAAATGATATATATATATATATATATATTATAATTATAATAATAATAATAGTAATAATAATAATATTAATAATAATAATAATGATGGGGACTCTACGACAAGTTTAGCAAATATGTATTTTACACCACTTCCACAACACCATTTTGGCCACAATTTTGTAAGAATTAAGCATAATGTCAAACAACGATGATATACGAACGTACAATATGATCAGATGTTTCATATTATGTATATATATATATATTGATCTATATATGTATATCCATATGATCAACAATTGGGGAATGATTTGAGAAAAGAGACTCGCATTACACATATATGCAGACACCCACACACACACACAGACACACACATACACACATATATACACACTTAGGGGGTGTCAGGTGTTTGTAATGCTGGTTCTCAACTCTCGAAGTAAAATGCAAATCTTTTGCTAGGGGCAAATGTGTTGCATCCACTAAAAATAACAAAAAAAAAGAAAACAAAAAAAAAACTAAGCTAAACAGTTTCCCTGTGTTGTCAAAAGGCTTTAAATACAAATTTGAGATATACATAAATCATTATTTATTTATTGATTTTGCTTAACAAACACAAAAATATTTCTCAGTGTGCCTCACATTTTTTAGACACACTTTTGGGACGCGACAGCAAGAAACGGTAATTCTAATGGAAGCAAAATAGACAGCAACAATATTTTTGGGCACCAAATATGTATATACATACATATATACATACATCTTGCATGCATTCAAACTCAGACGAAAATCGAGGCAAGTTTTGATCTGTGTGCCTAGAAAAATGACAAAAAAAAAACAAAAAAAATAAATAAAATAAATAAACAATTACATGGGGTAAAAAACTCCAAAATCGTTGCCACAATTAAAATTAAAAAAAATAAAATAAAAATAGACTTAAAAATTATTCAAATGGCGTAACGGTTTTCCAGCATTAGAAAATAAAAATTGAAAACAAAATGACAGCAAGAAGAAGAAGAAGAAGAAGAAGCAGAACAACAACAACAATACATATTATAATTAGAGTGTTTTATGAATTATATACACCTTATATACATACATACATACATACGTACATACGTACATACAAATGTACATGTGTGTGTACCTAGCGCATAGCAAACTAAATTTATATAGTAACTAAAATAAGATGTTGAAATTTTATGTGAGTTATTTATGATGTTGCAAAGTTACACAAAACCAAACTCAATGCAAATGCAGCAAAAGCAAAAGCAAAACCAAAGCGAAAGCAAAAGCAAAACCAAAGCGAAAGCAAAACCAAAGCAAAAAGCAAAACACATTAAGTGTCTTGCCAAGCAAAACCAGATAAAGTTAAACGAATTGTTAGGCATTTCAATTAAAAACTAAAAGTGTGCATAACAATAACAAAAGGCACAATGAAAACAAAACAAACAAACAAACAAACAAAAAGCAAACCAACTAACAACTAAACAAAGCCACAGAAATCATGCACTTTACATACAAATATGTATATATATATATATATATATGCATACATATGTATATATATAGCATGGTAATATCATATACATAGTACTTACTACATAGCTGATATGTACTCCTAGATCTGGTTTTAGGTGCGAGTATTTCATCTGTTGTGCAAACAAAAACAACACCAAAAAGAAAACAAAACAAAACAAAACAAAAAAATGTTTAGAACTCAAAAAGCTGCCTCAAAAAGTATGAATTAATAATAATTTAAAATATATGTCTTATACAATTATATATATATATATATATGTATATATATATATATATAAATATATACAAGGGCATTCTTACTAGCTACTTGCCGACTAACGAAAAATTGTAAAAGAAAAACAAAAAAGAAAAAAGTGAATATACATTATACAAAGCAAAATTGAAAAACAAAAACAAAAACAAAAACAAAAACTAAAACGAAAACGAAAACTGAACTAATCTTATCGAAAGAATGAAGGAGATTCAAATCTTGAATGAATTTTACTGAGAAGAATACGAACAGTTTTTGGGCTGGGCAAAGTCGACTCAAACAAACAATTAAGTAACTAAAATTAGCAAATGTAATAATGCAATTTATTTGTTTTGATAATATGTATTCACTATTTGGGCAGCATTTAGTTTTGTCGCACAAGGGTTAAGTCTTCATGTTCCTTATACATAGTACTTACTTGCATAATGCGGCTCTTTAACTTGTTAACCCTTGTGCATGCAATGCCATTTGATATCCGATAACGATGTATCGATGTATCGATATCTGAATTGAACGTTCCACACACGCTTAAACAAACTATTCAAATTGATATTATGATTTTCGACTATACGAGAGTATTACGAGTATGAATTATATGAATATGCATACAACTATTTACAAGCTACGTACATACATATACACAAAAAACAAACAAAAAAAAAGAAGACAACAACAAGATGAACAAGAAACCAACTTATACCATTTTTGCTGACTGTACTCCTTAGGCTTTTTACACCTTTTACCATTTTATTCGCAACGGCAGACTAACTCCGAACTTTGCATGCGACTTAATTCCTAAATCAATCTACACGATATACATACATACTACATAGGTAATGTACATTATATAATTACGTGCATATACATATATACATAGACATATAGACATATACATATTATACATATACATATACATATACATATACATATATACATATACATATACATTTAAATGCAATTACAATACTAACTGCAATACTGCAATTCAAAAAAAAAAACAAAAATCTGCCCACAAATCGGGGCACCAACTCTCTATTTAGTTCAGCATGTGTCAGGACCTTGTTGCGGTACTCCTGGTACGCAACTACCCAAAATAACAAAATAACAAAATAAACTGTTTTCGACCACCAAGCGCACTTTGGTTCTCTACCTAGACACGATGAACACATATATAAACTTGTACTTATACTTGTAGATGATATTCTATTATTTTTAATCCCCCGCCTGTGATAGTGTTAATGTATATTATATAAAAAACGGTCAGGTGCCGGCGCCATTTTGCCATTTTATGGCATTATCCGGCACACTTATGAATATTTTCCAAGCGTTTTTAGATTCATGTTTTCCTTTTTGAAACGATTATTTAGGTAATTCATTTTGGAAAACAAAGCGAGCAAAGAAAAACAAATCAAATATTAACAAAAATTAAAGCACTTGCTACAATTTCATGATCGTTAAGAGAAATGATGGAACAACAAAACCAAAAAAAAAAAATAATGACATAGACATACTTACACACAAACAAACATACAAACAAACAAACATAGATACAACAACAAATTTTTTTATGTGTGCGTAATGAATTTTGTTCTTTGAATATCTCCAAATTGTATTGCAAAACTCAAAGTAAAAAAAGAGAAAATAGAAAAACTAAATAAGAAAAATAATATGAGCAAAATCTTTTGATTTACATAACTGGCTAACAATAAATTGACAAAAATATTGTGTGTTGATTTTGTATTTTTATGTGATTTATTTATTCTTTTTGCTCTTTGCTTTAACCAAGCACGAAAAAATTATCGATTACAAAATGATGTCCTTCTGGCTGCCAGCTCTCTGCGTGTTTATCTCTCATTCAGCAATCAAGCCTTGTAATTTGTCTTGCCACATTGCACACACACATACATATATCACACACACACACACACACACCAAATACAAACTTTGAACCAATTAAGTATACAATAAAGCACAACTAAGCATTCTAAATGGTAAAAGTACCTTCAACAATGAAATACCAACATTTTTGGATATTTATAATTATATAATTTTTGGTTTTTTTTTAGCAATAGTTGTTTGATTTTGGCCTCAACTTCTTTCGTTTGTTCCACTTGTGCCCGTCCGACGATATTTTATTGAATATTGTGCAGGTTAACCAATCATTGAATATGCGACGGGTCCTACAATATCATCAATCTATATCCCCATTCGGTTACACACAACATTTGTATTTTCTAATGTGAACATATATTTCGAAAATGGTTTCATTTTTATGTATGTATCTAAACCATTTACAGCAACCATCTCTATAGATATTTTTGTACATTGACCGAAGAGCGAGTTAATAAATAAATAATAATGCAAAAAACCAAAAACCAAAAACCAAAAAGAAAAAGCAACATTTTTGCTGAAAAATCAATGCGAAAACGAAAGAAAAAAATTAATAAGAAATAAAATGATATATTATATAATTTATATGCATATATATATATATATATATATATGTGTATATAACATATGCGTGTAATAACTAGAATCACATAATTCCATCCACTTTTGATATTTTAAATGATAAACATAATATAAACATTAAATAAGTATATAAAAGTAAAAGTATTTATTAATTCATATTAACTTATCGAAATGCGATGCAACTTAAGTGTTTGAATGTTGTCTTAACTAAAGTGTCATTCCTACAACAACAACAACAACAGCAACAACAATAACAAAACATGTTTGTATAACAAGTAAATACAACAATAACAGAAGAAGAACAAGAAGAAGCAGCTGAGAGTCCTGTGCTTTTGCACAGAAGTGCGCGTTATAGGAAATTGGCCAGTTCTGGAATAGTTTACTCAAGACACACACACACACAGACACACACACACACACACAGACACACACACACACACACACGATAAAGCGTGAACAAATATTTATATATACGTATATTTAGTGGCACCAAACCCAAAACAATATACGCAACTATATTGTCTTATTGTAGTAGTTGAAACAGTTACAACAAATTATATTGATATTTACACGTCATGAATAGTTATATTATATTTAAATAAATAAAAACAAAAACAAAAAGAAAAACAAAAACATTGCTTTAACTATATATTCAGAAAAATATATATACATACATATATACATATATAATTATACCAGTAACAAATATACAATTATATACATATATACATATATACATATATATATGTGTATATTTATATATATATGAATAATTATGAGAAAACTAAACAACAAAATATTGTACCACAAATCAGTAAAAACCTTTTCTAGAATGTTATGTCTTCCCTTGAATCAATTAAATACACATACATATATATGTCGGAATATACATTTGTGTGTGTATATGCATAAATACATATAAACATGTGTATATTTACATATATGAAACACAAAAGAAAAACCAACAACTGCAATACAAAAAAAGCAAAGAAAAAAACAAAAACAAAAACGAAAAAGAAAAACAAATATGAAAATGAAAATGAAAACAGTCGATTTGAAATCACAATTAATGTAAAACTGACCAAGTGAAGAGAAGTAAATTTTTAGTAATAAATAGCAAAAAGTGAATAGACACATTCTTAAAAAAAAAAAAGAAAAAAATAATCTTCCTTTTGAAACTGGAGGCTCGCATTGAAAATAACACTAACTAACTAAGCAGCTAACCGTTTTCTACACACTTACAAATATGAAGTGAAAAAAAAAAACAAAAAACAAAAAAACCAAAAACCAAAATAACAAAAACCTCAAATCAAATTTAAAAAATTTCCTATTTCGAATCCTGTTTCAATGCGAAATGCAATAAAAGTAAAGCCACAAATTTACCTAAGTATATTTATACTATAGTTTGCAGGTACTCGTAATTAACTTATGACCTACTAAACGGAAACATTTACAAATAGTTAGCATTGTTCCAGCATCTGTTAAAGTTAACAAATTCTGCTCGTTTGACCAAACAATAGAAAACATTCAAAACGAACGCGAAGCAAGCCAATTGAAATCGAATACGAAAATATCTTCAACGGACACCAAACAAAGCAAATAAAAACAAATACTAAAAGAAGAAGTAGAAGAAGAGGATAAGAAGAAGTGTAGAAGAAGAGGATAAGAAGAAGAGGAGGAAGGATAACACAAGAGCCTATCTGAAATTGTACTTTATATTGAATGAATTATATGTGTATGCATGCAGAAATATATAACATATAGCAAATGGCATAACAAATTGACAGTTATATATATATATATATATATATATATATATATATATATACGTGTGTGTGTGTATACCTTTATAAGCAGACTACTCAGTGCAACAGATAAGACTAGAAATTGATTACCTGAACCTTGAGAACAAAGCTTGAGTTTTCTTTTACTTTACAAAACACGTAACAAAAAACAAAAAAACAAAAACAAAAAAACAAAAAAAAACAAAAATAAAAATACAAATCCAAAAAACATACATTTGCAACATGATGCATACTATGATAAAATCAACACAAAATGAATATAAAAAAATAAATAAGAAGTAATAAAAAATAAACACCAATCAGTTAACGAATTAAATTAATAGTTGTTAGAATTGAATTCATACAAAGAGCAGTTTGCATTTCCTAAAAACCAAGAAACACTCATTTTATGATCAATCCGACAAACTCTCAAAAGAATGAAACGATTTTTGCATTGTTTATTTGTGTTCCTGAATTGCCTAAAAACAGCAATTTCGCGCTGCTTAATACATGTATATATATATGTGTATGTATATATATATGTGTATGTATATATATGTATATATGTATATGTATATATGTATATGTATGTGGAGTTGTTCCCTTCTTGAAATGGTTGTGAATTTAGCTGACCAAAGCAGATTAACAATTGACCCTCCTTCAGCCTCTGGATTTCTGGCGCTTTCTTTCCTATATCCAATTTATATTGAAAATGGCCATGCTGATTTGTTGACTTACCCCTCAGCTATATATTTGTATCTTTATATATAGCGGCGCGATCTGTTCGTTTCTGATTTATGTTATTCAAAAACTGTAGGAATTGTTCGCAAGAATTTCGTATAAACTAAACCAGCTGCAAGAGTATTCAACAAAATTACAAATATATACTATATATATATATATATATATATATATACATACACTTAAAGCAACAAAAATCAACACCAACAAACAGCAATTAAGCAATTTGTACTCATTCGTGTGCCCTCCTTCAATATTTTGTATTGACATGTTCCATGTATACTTGACACTAGATGATGTGTGTGTGGTATATAACGGTATTTTGTGAGAACAATGAATACCAGCTAACATTAAAATAGGGAAGCTTACGAGTATATTTACAAAACATATACACAAAGCGTATTGTAGCCGTTTAGGAAGTTCAAATATTAAAAAATTGTCCTAGATTATTTGCTCATTGGTTTTAAGGTGTAGCGACAACAACAAGAGTAGTACGTCTGTACTGTATACTATATATATATATATATATATATATATGACAAGTTTCGACCCAGAAAGTGGCACACAAACAGACAAAGCACACTTCAAATCAACAAAAACTACAGTGAATTATGTTAACAAATGAACAACCATTGCAATCAGGTACGCAAATCAAAATTTTGATTTTAATAAGTCAAAAAACAAATCACAAAAAAACAAAAAACAAAACAAATAACTGTATTATTCTAAAAATAATGCAGTTGCCTAAATTGGAATTCAAAATACTCATCAGATACCAGATACTTTTTGTGTTTCGAACGATTTCCATTCTTAAACGATGCTTAACCGTTAGACGAACTTTTACGAACAGGTTGCCATAGCTATTTATGTGAAATTTGGATTTAATTGTAGGTGTGGCAAATGCTGTCATTTGCAACTGGGCTGCGAATTCAAGTTGAATGCGATTTTAGGCAAACGAATCGATTCATTGTGCTACACACAAAGCGACATGTTTTTTAACGTTGTGTTGGTGACGCGACATGCTTAAATTTACATCAACATTTACATTAACATTTACATATATATATAGATATATAGATATATATATACATACGCATATACTCAATATATTTTACACTCTACACCCACACAAACAAATATACGTACATGACACACACACGTACATACCTAATACTTCTAAACTAATATGCTAGGTAGCTGCAAAAAAAAAAGAAAAAAACAAAAACAAATAGTTATAAATAGATAACAACTATGAATATATTGTAATAATAATAATAATAACAATAATAATTATAATAATAATACAAGAAAAAGTCCAGACGTTCAACGAAACCAAATGCAATATTTAATTATACAAAACAACATATATATTTTACAATTTATTTATATACATATGTATACATCATAGGTTATGATATATGCTACATCATTTTTGCATAGGCCAATAAATTGTTTGTTACATTTTTGAACAATTTTTTTCTTTAACAAGAAGCTCACACAACTAACAAAACCAAAAGCGATCGTTTTAAATAATATTTAAAAGCAAAATGAAAACAAAAACAAAAACAAAAACTAAAATAAAAACTAAAACAAAAACAAAACAAAAACAAACCAAGTTGCGCCAAAAGTTTATACACATTTATCAAAGTTGATAGATGTAAGCATAGAGAAAAAACATATTTAGTGATTAACATAGTAAGCAAAGACCAAGCTAGAACACAAAATGAATATGAATAATTTTCAAAAATCCTCATCAAGCAGATTCCGAATGTAGTATTTACACTAATAGATAGTAATCAATGCGATTAAATAGCCTTACCGACCCTGCGAACACACTAAAAAAAAAACGACACCAAATCGTCTAAATACCAAATCAATAACTCCAACTTGGTTAATAATATTATGTTTGTGTTTTTCTTTCTTTCTTCTTTTTTGCCATCAAGTTGGGCGAAATATTTACAGTACACAGATTTAAAGCAGTTTTTAAAATGAATTTTTTAATGTGAGCGTTTAAAAATAAAGAAAAAAGTTTACCAGTTTTTAATAATACCAACTATTATACAAATAATAATAATAATAAAAGCAAAATAATTTATGGAAAAAAGAAATGCATAACGCTTCCGACAATAAGCTTTGGCCATACTAAAGTATAATAAAAAAACAAAAAAACAAAACAAAAATAAATAAATAAATAAGAAGAATATTTACGTTTTACAAGCAAATTTTTTGCGTTATTTAAAAACCCAAGAAAAACAAAAACAAAAAAAAAAAAAAGAAAACCTAATGAAATGTTTACAATACCGAAGAAAAAGTACGTTTGCCCGATTTAATACATATACATATGTACATATGTAGTTACATGTGCTATTTACTGTACTCATATTTATAGAGTTGTATTAAAGCAAAACAGAAAAACAAAACAAAAAAAAAAACAAAAAAAAACAAACTAAACAAATTAAAATCAATACAAAGCAAATGTATTTTCATGACACGCATTTGAAGCGAACATATCAAAACAAAATTATAGCATACAAAATTATAATGATAAAAAAAAAACAAAACCCTTATTAAATTGCGGTATCATAGTGAACTCGTGACAATTGACCGTTGATTGTTTAGCTCTAGTAAAAAAACAAAAAAAAAAAAAACAAAAAACAAAAAAAACTTAAGCCAAAAGTGTATGCAACACAATTTGAAGTTCTTGCTAAACATTTAAGTGGCATCAAATAGTAGGCAAGCAATATAAATTTTAAACATGGCGCTATATATACGAGTCCATGTATGTATTTATACGAATTATAGAAGAAAACCCACACTTATGTATACAACAACAACAACAACAACAACAACAAAAATATATATACATATTGCTACAAAGGTACGAAAGTTCTTTAGCTGTTTCATCATTTATTATTGACGAAAAATATTTACACGCGCATTTAAATGGCAAACATGGAATGCGCCCCCCAAAAGTGAAAAAAAACATACAATTAAAAATACTAACAAAAAATACCAGTTCATCAAATAAAATTAAATTAAAACAAAAATCGAAACAAAAAAAAACCAAAAAAAAAAAAAAAACTGAACCTAAATTAAGCATAAATATTTTTTGCTGTGTCTTAGTCCATGTGTCGTAACGAATTTATTGAACTTAATATATATAAAACTTAAAAAAAAAAAAAACAAAGCATTGAAAAAATTTTTACGGTTTTAAGTTGTTTTTTAATGTAAGCAAAGCAAACGAAAAACAAAAAAAAAAAAACCAAAAAAAAAACCAAAAAAAAAAAAAACTAAAAGCAAAACTGGCAACAATATTTCTACAAAATTAAGCACAAATTTTTTCAAACTACGAAATTGCCTTTTGTATTTTATTTTTTACTACTTACTAAAACAAAACAAAATTAATAATAATATTTAATGAAAACTACGCTGAATTCATTTTAATGTTTTGCAAAAGTGCGCCTACAAAACTGTGACTAATATAAACTAAACTAAAAAAAAAAACAAAAAAGAGAAAAACTCCAATAAAAGTTATGCAACAACAAGGAAAACTAAACAAAAACAAGAAAAAAAAAAAACAAATTAAAATTAAGTTACTAAAACTTGAAGAAAATGTGTAAGGAAGGTACAAGTTTTATCTTAGGCCAAGAAATGGGTTAGAAACTACATATAGAAACATGTATACAAATACACACACACACACACAGAGATACACACACACACACACACTCACACAGATAGCTACAAGTTTAACTAATTGTTGGCATCACAACGGTACATACAATCTACATATGTACGCTGAGCTCCCCCAGGCAAATAGCCAGGAGACACCCACACACAGACACACACAGACACACAGCCAGAAGAAATATACACACATATATGTATGTATACAGGTACATATATCGAGGCTATATCGAGGCTATATAGAGGCTATATATATATATACATGTGTATGTGTACATACTCGTAGCAACAATTTATACATTAGCATTATGCAACATCATCTTTTATTAATATATACATACATATATACATATATACTCGGATATTTGATGAATGAAAAACAAAAGAAAAACAAACAAACAACTTAACAAAAACAACAGCAATTTACTTATATGAAAAATGTTTCTTTCAAATAATTCGCAATTGCAAAAAAAAAACAAAAAAAAAAAACTAAAAAAAAACAAAAACTAAAACAAGCAACTAACTAACAAGAAACGAACAAGAAAACAAGGAAAGTAAAAAACAAAAACAACAACAAAAACAACAACAACAACAATATATATACACTTAATTAAATATTTAATAAAATAAAAGAAAAAATACAAGAAACGATTTATATATATACATATATATACATCTATATATATATATATATCTATATATGTGTGCACACATATATTTATATATATATATCTATACATAAAGTACTTATATATGCATATATACATACCACTACATAGTTTAAATGTTTATTTATTGTATTTGAACAGAATGTATAATTATGAAACCAAATTTAAATAAAAATAATAATAACAAGTTTTGCAGCTGTTTTTCTTTCTTTTCTTAGCCTTTTCCAATCGGATTACATATTTTGATAGTCGATCACTTGAAAGGCCCAAACTGCAACTTGATAACGGGCCAATTACCTAGACAGCTTTTATGGCATCGATTACAAGTTGTGGCATAAACGAACAATAAAAACCGCATTTAATTCCAGCAGCAATTATGGCCAATAAAGTTGTCGAGTGCTTGATAAGAATTATGACCGATTTCGGTGAACCTTTTGTGCCCAAAGCCAATGCTTTTGCCAGACTTTTGGGTCGCAATAATTGGTTAGTGTCTAAAAACACGCTAAAAGCGACAAAAGTTCGCTTTTACAAATGCGATAATCTTCTCAGCCACATTTGCAGTTAATTGGTTTGTGAATGTAATCAGAATTCTCACTTTAAAATAGTTAAAAATTAACTTGAATTAATTAAAACCAAAGATGACATTTCCAAGCACATTTCAGGGTTGTTCGCCGGGGATAAAAATTAGCAAATTTTAGCAACTTTCCAATAATGAAAAAACCATCATATAAAATAAACACAAGTTTTATTAATGGATACGGCAAATTGGAGGAGCTTTTCAGCGAGCCTTGGCGATGCAGGCATCAATGTCGGCATTGACATCATCGAGGGCAACGACGGCCTTCTGGGAGGCGGCATGGGTGCAGGAGTTGCTGTCGACAAAGACGGCCGGGATGCGCTCGTTGGTGGACTTCTTGATGGTCTTGATGGAGGAGCGTGCGTTAACCAGATAAACGGTGCCCTGCACATAGAACTTGGCCATGCACGATTGCCGGAGCACAGAGTTCTTGTAGTTCTGGCATTTGTTGTAGGTGCGTGCCAAGGAGTAGCCGCCAAAGACCAGCTGCTGCGTGGCATGATTCACATCGCTGGCAATCTCAGCGGAATCGTGGGCAGCACTCAAACCGCACTGGTGCAGCTCGACGTGAACGTCGTCCACAATGCCATCGATCCGCTCATCCTGCAGGGCCACACACTGCGGACTGTCGACACGGCGCGCCTCCACTTGATCGATGGCCGCCTCCAGCTCGTGCTGGGGCTCGACGACAATCTCCTGAAACTGATGCGCCAGCTCCTTGGCAGTGTTCTCGCCAATGTTCTGCATTTCATCCACAACGGTGTACACCTGAGCGTCCAGCGGTGCCGGCAGCGAGTACGACTGCGTCAACGGCTGGGCATAGCCGACGCTGGCCAGGCACAGGCACAGGCACACAATGCTACCAATGATCAACTTCATATTGCTTTCCAACTATGCCAATGGGATGTGGTCAGTCGCCTTTTATAGTCATGCACAATGTGTCCTTATCGCAATTTGACGAAACTGCTTCGACTGCTGATTGCCGTCGATAATCGGTCGTAAATCAAAATTTACGAGCAACATCGACTGCTTCACTGAGCGACATGATTGTAGAATAGAGTTCAGGTCTTTGAGGACCCACTAATTGCTATTTATAGTCGTAATCGTCGAAATCGAATTGGTTCAGCGGCATCTTCGATAACAAATTAATGTATTTACTACAAAATTTACTGATTTGTATTTGTTTTTGTTTATTTCGCCTTTTTTTATTGTACCTGTTGGATTGACACACGCACAAAATGTGGCAAAAAAACAAAAGTGTGAAAAACGTGCGTTTGCAAGCTGAATCGCATCAATCATTTTGACCTGCTCCTTCGGGACTCTAAGATCGGACTCGGCCTTTCATCTTGATCCAGAATATATAAATATATATATATATATACCCTTTGAAGTCGGACATGTTTTCGTCTGCCTCTGGCAAACTTAATCTTGTCTTACACAACTTCATCACACCCCTTTTCCACTTTTTAAGCGGAATCGCATCAATCATTTTGACCTGCTCCTTCGAGACAGTTGCCACTGCAAATAAACAAGTCTCTAAGATCGGACTCGGCCGTTTCTGATGATCCAGAATATATATATATATACCCTTTGAAGTCGGACATGTTTTCGTCCCCCTTTTCCACTTTTTAATGGGTGTTTATAATCGGAATCGCATCAATCACTTTGACCTGCTCCTTCGAGACAATTTCCACTGCAAATAAACAAGTCTCTAAGATCGGACTCGGCCGTTTCTGATGATCCAGAATATATATAAATATACCCTTTGAAGTCGGACATGTTTTCGTCCCCCTTTTCCACTTTTTAATGGGTGTTTGCAAGCTGAATCGCATCAATCATTTTGACCTGCTCCTTCGAGACAGTTTTCACTGCAAATAAACAAGTCTCTAAGATCGGACTCGGCCTTTCATGTTGATCTGGAATGTATATATATATATATATACATACCCTTTGAAGTCGGACATGTTTTCCTCTGCATCTGGCAAACTTAATCTTGCTCTTACCCAACTTTATCACACCCCTTTTCCACTTTTTAATGGGTATTCAGGGTATACAGAAAACTTGGTGCATCCAAGAAATGACAGACATGTTGCCCCACCTAAGCTGGGTGGGTTTTCTTTACTTGCCCCAAGTCTTATAATCTGCCAAATGATGCAAGTAATGCGAACTTGCTGCTGGCAGCAGCCATCAAATGCATTTGGAGCAGTTGTCGAGTGGCCGACGAGAATTTGGATTTATTATTTACAATCGACTCTAGTCGCATTCAGCAAAAAACTGATATTTGATTAATTTGACAGACAGTCGGCTTTTGGGCACTTAATCAAACAAAACTAACTTGGTCAAGTTTAATAATTATTGGGCTAAGAATGACAGATTTACTCAACATCAAACTGCAACTCAATTCGCTAAAAGCACAATTGAAACCCGAACTGGAAAGATGCAAGATAAGCCAGAACTTGAAGTGCTCTCGACCGGAAAGATGCGTATAACTTTGTTCGTGGATTTGGAGTGAAAATGAAATAAAATGAAAATGAAATAATCCCAGATTCAGTTTCTAGAACGATCTTTGACACATTTATTAACAATTTTCAATTTATCAATTTATTTATTCGCATTTTGCGACAATTTGAAATTCAGCCGGTTGGCTTCAGTTGAAATACTCAGGTTCTTGGAGCAAACCTTATATCAGGTTGCAAATAACCAGTTTTGTTGTTGACGGTTTCTTTTATGATTTGCGGCTTAGACATTAATTAATGTGACACTTCTAGTTACGCCTCGCAGTTGCCACCACTTTGTCATCGTGTTGCACAATTGCAAAACAATACAATCAACGTTGGCTGCCAACTGCAAATAACTTGGAAATTGACTTTCAAATGCGCTACAGAAAAAGCCAAGAAGAATTGCCTTAAATAACTCTGGCAACTAACCAAGTTGAGTTGATACAGAATCAACTTCAGGCAGTAAAACAAAGCTGTTTGCGCATGTAAAACTGTATTTTGTGGCAAATTTATAATGCCTCATTTAAAGTGTATACAGAATAAGGCAGATTGAGATAAAAGCAGCGTGCGACGTGTTTGTCGCTTGTGTGTGCAACGCAGCGTTGCGCGTTTCAAGGTCAACGCGCAAGGCTCAAAGCCGCAAAGCTGCAATGCTGCAAAAGTGCAGCGGGCGATAGACGAGGCACGGAGTTGGTAGCTGGTCAGCTGTTGCATGTCTTGTGGCATGATCAATGTCAAGCTAAATTGCTTATTTGCCTGCTGCAGTTGCCCGCTGCAGTTGCCCGCTGCAGTTGTCATTTTCAATTCGAATGCACAGCTGAGCATTGGCGTCCACCTGTCTCGCCTTCAGGGGCGTGTTGGGGGGCGGCGAGTGGTTGAGTAGCTGCGCAGGGGCCTGCGTTAAGTTCAAGCAACAAGTTCAAGTGCTCAGCTAGACAAGAACAGCAACAACAACAACAACAACAACAACGACAACAGCAATAACCATAAAAATCAAACTGTTGCTCGAACTGGGATAGAGGCTCGGGCCCAAAATGCGAACTTAAACAGAATAAGCAGAACCAGTTTGCCATAAACCGTAGCGAGAACAGCAACAACAACCAGCGAACGAATCTCACACACACCTCACACGCACACACAGACACCTCTCAACCCGAGCAGAACCGATGACGATGACGATGACGAAGACGCAGACGAAGACGAAGACGAAGATGAACGCATTGAACTTGCTGGCTGGCGATCGCCTGCGTTGTCAGTTTGAAGCTAAGCTCAAAACGCAACGGTTCGTTAATCGAGCTAAACGCTTTATTCAAGCTATAACGGTTCTTTCTGTCCATTTTTTTTGTTTTTGTGTTATTTTTGTTTTGTGGTTTTTCTGCGCCCCATTTGAATAATGACCATTTATGGAATTCTGGTGCAAATAATCATCGTCTGCAATTAGTAATCGTAAATAGAGTAAAAACAATATATATAAAATAGCAGAACCCAACGCGATCGCAATGGCGCCGCCCAATGAACAACCGGAGGATGACTTTGTTACCAAGGTGGGTCTTTGGCGTGCGAGTTCTAAAAGGGGTCCGGTTTTGAATTACGCATCCGTTGTGGTTGCCCTCGACGCATTTAACGCTGCGCTGCTAATCACACAATATGCCAAAGAGCATCCATCTATCAATGGTTTTTTGTTTTCCTTTTTCTTTTCTTTTCTGTTTTTTTTTTTGATTGTGGCTAATTAGCAGCCTTGCCAACATGGCACACGGTCAAGGTGCCCAGCAATAAAAAATACAACCTAAATAACAATTTATTATTGAATTTTGGTGAAGATATATTAACATATTATGTTCAATCGCTGGTCGTGGGTCATGGCACAAAGCCAATCGTAAATCAGCCAAGGCGGAAATATTTTGCTTTTTTTTGCTTTAATTTTTAATTTGTATTTGACTTGTTCGGTTTCCGTCATTTCAGCTTTTTTTTCTGTCAAGTGTAATATTCACTAATATCTATCTATATATATATATATATAAGTGTGTAGATGTTTAGAACCGGATCGGACGAAATGAAATCCGTTAGATTTGTTGTTGAGCCGCAAACTGCGTTTCTAAACTGCGTTTGTGGATTTGCAGATGCGCCACTTTTATCACTCTGACGCTAATTGACCAGCAATTAGTGGGAAACTATATCAAATATCAAATATCAGTGAGTTGAAATCTAATTAGAGGCTCTGCGGGGTTCTATGAATAACCCGTGCCGAACCACCCTGTTTGTGTATATAGACATTTCCCACATAAGCCAGTTTGTTAATGAGGCTCCAAACTAGTCGAGACTGTAAAAAATACATAAATACAAAAATAGAGGCATTAATAACTTATTGTAACAGATACAAAACATGCATAAAAAATATATGCGATTATTATTTAATAAGATTGAAAAGTAGATTCTGTATTTAATTCCCCGAATCTATTAAAAACAATGCAAAAAGTGACTCAGATTGCACTTTGTGAGATTTCAAATAGTGGAAATTACCCTTTGCATTTTGATGGCCCACAGAGATAGTGGCTATAACAAATAGCAGGCAACTGGGATCAAATCGAAGAACTGAATTAAGTTTTTTAACTGGAATTTAATGCGTTTTTCACGTTCGGTTGAGCGATGAACATAAACAACTTTAACTTGAACTTGAAGTGAGTTGTGATCGCCTTGTTAGCCATTTGTCATTTCGTACAGGGTATGCAGAGTAAGTGCGCTCCAACAGGGTCTAAAAGTATCCTAAGCAAAAGTGGGTGAAATCATATTTTTTTTTATTGACACATTTTATTGTGTGTGGAACTAATATTCAATAAATAAATAAGTTTCTTGTTTAAAGCATTTTCTCCCCCAATAAGAACACTGCAACGACTTAATCCTAAAATCGCATTAAAAAAAATAAATAAAATAAAAACAATTGCAAATTTAATTATTTGCTTATGTTGGCAAAAAATATTCGTATGGAAAGCAAAAATCAAATTGGAAAAACGTTGAAATTTGAAGACAAATACAAATGGGTAAACATAAATATGAATTTGTGAATTGTGAATTGTGGTCAACCCCCGGGTAACTAAATGTTGCACTAAATGCTGGCCAAATTAAATTTCTATAATTGGCATGTTCGGTTGCCAGCTCATGCATGTGGCTTAAATGAGATTGCGGTCGCTGCTCGGGCAACTCGAACAATAACCATAATGCCATAAATAATACTAAATTGCTTTTGATATTTTTTTGGTTTTTTTTTGTTTTACATATTTTTGGAAAATGCCAAAACTGCAAACTGCAAACGACAAACGGCAAACGCCGAACTTTCAATCTTTGGCCAAAAGATTCAAAAGTGACTGTATCTTTTGCTTTGCCCTGTATCTCAATCCCTATCTGCATCTGTATCAGTGTCCATAGCTGTATCCGCAATTCGGAGCAATTATTAACGCGCAAACGTTGAGAGTATCTCGAGAATCTCACAGCCATGTTTGGCATCCGTTTATCTAACTATGTCTGACTGTATCTGAGACTGTTCGCGCCGATATCTTTATTATTATTGTGCACAGCGTTGCGGAACACGTCAAAAAATAAAGAAACAAAAAAAATGGGGGAAAAAAAGAAAAGAAAAGAATTCGCAAGTCAGAATTACTTGACAAACGACAAGTAATCGCTGAAAGCTCCAAATAATTATTATTCTTTTATTCTTGTTCCCACAAAGCTGATTCTTACGCCATATGCGTATCACTCTTAAATCACGACTTCTTCGGCTTATTCTTATTATTCCAATTTGTCTGTTCTGCTTCCGCATATTTTGTTGAGTCGTCAAAATTCTTTTTACAATGCTCACAACCAGAAATACCAACAAAGGCCGCATTAATAGCACAAACATAATTAATTAAATGGAAAAAAGGAAATCATCAAATCGAAAAAAAATAAATAAATAAATAAATAAAGAATAAAACAAAAGAGTTTCAAAGAACTGGTCACAACAGCTTTATTGTGAGTGGTTTTTTTTTATTGTGCTTTACTGCCATGTTTAAAATAAATAAATAAAATTGAAGTCGTAAAAAGACTGGATTTGAAGTGATTCATCAAATTAGTCTGCGTCGGAAATGCTTACCTATCTTATAATATACAGATATGTTCAAACATGAAAAAGACATGCTTGAAACTGGAAATATGCCCAAACATAAAACTCAATTTGTTTTCTGCCGATTCAATTGTTGTTCGAACTCGCTTCGAACTCTGCGCATGATCAAACTCAGCCAACATCAAATTGTGAACTGTGATTTCAATTTTCGTGACGTTTTAACACACAAAGCATTATTATAATTATTATTATTATTATTATTATTATTATAGTCGATGTTGTTGTTGTTGTTGTTGTCGGTCGCGTTGAGTGTCATGGAGGTCAAGTTCAGGGAACACCAGATTGGTGGCGACTACTTAATTTATTTATGTGTGCGCTTTTTTACGATACTTTTTGTTTGTGTTGCGATTTGAAGTCGGATTTGTATTTGGAGCATTAAAGCTGAAAGTTATTGTCGAGATGCTAATTAGAGACACACTTAAAAACACATGCGCTGAGCAAGTAAACAGTTTAACTCGTCTGAGATTTTATCTAATTAGCTGCAACTTGATACATTTAACTTCAATTAAACTGACAAAGGCGAAATTCCTTGACTTTAATCATGAAGTCTCGACCAGTGAATGCTTTTGAGCCTCGAGGCGGGCGTTCCAATGAATAAAAATAAATATTCATGTGAAAATACATGTAAATCAAATGCTTGAAAATCTTCAAACTGATTTCCATGCTGTGACTGCAACGCAAATTACAATTGATGATGGCCCACATATGTATCTAGATACATACGTGTGTCTTACACATACATATACATAATTTTTTATTTTTATTGAATGCTACTTTTTTAATTTGGGTGTTGCCTGCGGCACAGGGCCAAAAAGCAAATAAATTAATTTGATTTATGCTAATTAGCTTGTGCGTGCGTGTGTGGTTTTGCTAAAATGTTTTAATACTATTATATATGTATTTATATATACATTTTTTCATTATTTTGTGCTAATTACAGATACCTTCAATAATTGGATTCTTGAACTTGGACTAATTGGCAATTGAACTTCAGGCCGTGGACGTGCTGAATACATCATAAATTAATTAATTAAGGCTGAATATGGGCGGAATCATAAACCACACGAATTATGCAAGCGCTACAAAGTTCTAGTTGTTAAGTGCATAAATTTTATTGCAAAATAAATGCGATGAGTTAATAATTAAAATGATTGAAATTTATTGAAACCTGTTTCAGCATTTTAAACTGTGGGTGTCGTTTCAATGTGCCGCCTAAATGTATGCAATGGTTTTGGGTCACTCGGAATTGACTCAATCTGGCAGAAGCTATGGGTAACTGCGCTGCTAACGAAATGTGCAAGTGACAAAACTTTAGTATATATGCATTAAGAATATGTAGTTTATATGCATAGATAAATAGTGGAATATTCTTGGAGAAATGAGTATACTGTTGAAATCGTAGTAGCCGCCAAATTGTGCTGGCAGTATTTTCACGAGCCGCCTAAGAGTATGCAATGGTTTCTGAAGACGCCCAAAGTTACACAGTGCAGCCAATAAATTATTTGTCAGATTTGTCAATTTGGCTATCGATAACTGACATAAAAGCAAAAAAAAAAACAAGAAAAATGACATTACGAATATTTTGATGTGAATCAAATGTAAAACAGTACACGTAATGATGAGGAATAGCACTAAAAACTGTGTAAAGCCGAGCGACAATCAACATTTTGCTTTTGTCGCTATTTTCAGGCCGGCAAGAAAGAGTGCGAGAAGAATCATAGCAAACAATCAACAATAGCAACAACAACATCTGCAAAAAGTCCTTAGGAGTAGAGAATATATATAGAAAATAGAAGAACAAGTGGAAGCCACACAAGGAAGAAGGGAGTGCTTCAAGTTTGAGTTGAGAATTGGACACAGTCGTTGAGGAACTCTTTCCCGAGGCACAAGAAATGTATTCGGCCGTAAAGCCACTGTCGAAATATCTACAATTCAAATCGATACGCATCTACGATGCCGTCTTCACCATCCACTCCAAGTGCACCGTTGTCATACTGTTGACCTGCTCGCTGCTGCTGTCGGCTCGACAATACTTTGGCGATCCCATTCAGTGCATCAGCGAGGAGAAGAACATTAATTTCATACAATCCTATTGCTGGACCATGGGCACCTACATCATTCAGCTGGAGAGCGACATCATCGATCTGCCATTCACATCAACATCAACATCAACACCAAAATCATCACGGATGAGTCTGCGCCAACAGGCGAACTATGATGAGAAATATGCACGGGCCATCTCAATAGCGGAGGGGGTCGGACCCGAGATACATGGAAGGACGCAGCGCGTCTATTTGCGCTACTATCAGTGGGTCATCATTTTGCTGCTGTTTCAATCGTTCGTCTTCTACTTCCCGTCGTGCCTGTGGAAGGTGTGGGAGGGCCAGCGGCTCAAGCAGCTATGCTCGGAGGTGGGCGAGGCGCTGCTCTCCGAGCAGACGTACAACACTCGGCTGCGACTGCTGGTCAAGTATTTTACCACAGATTATGCGGACATGCACTATTGCTACATGGCCAAATATGTGTTCTGTGAGCTGCTCAACTTTGTGATCAGTGTGAGTAGAGATTGTCATTGTCCACTGGCTGCTGCTGCTCCTCCGCGTCCTCCTTCTTCTCCTCTCCTGCAATTGCTCCATTCTCTTTGTTGTTGTACAGGTGGTGAACATACTGGCGCTGGAGGTGTTCCTGAATGGTTTCTGGAGCAAGTATATGCATGCGCTGGCAACGATACCGCTGTACGACTGGGATCGCTGGAATCGGGTGTCGTCGCTCGTCTTTCCCAAGATAGCCAAGTGCGAGGTGCTCAAATATGGTGCCAGCGGCACGGCCAGCATTATGGACAATCTCTGCATATTGCCGCTGAACATACTCAACGAGAAGATCTTTGTGTGCCTCTGGTGCTGGTTCCTCCTCATGGCGATCATCGCTGGCCTAAATCTGCTCTGTCGCCTAACCATGATGGTCAGCCGGACGCTGCGCGAACTGATGATTCGCAGCCAGTTGCGATTCATGACCAAAGAGCATGTGCAGCGCATCTTTAGCCATTTAACCATCGGCGATTGGTTCATCCTGATGAAGGTCAGCGTCAATGTGAATCCGATGCTCTTTCGCGATCTGATGGAGGAGCTCTGCCAGCTGCGTGCCTCGCTCAGCACAACCTCCTCGCTCACTCTGCTCGAAAGCGCCAACTAGTCTGTCTCTTTCTGTCTCTCTCTCTCTCCCTCTCTCCCTTTAGCTCCCTTTGATGCATGTGCAACACGAAAGATTGCTTTCAAATGAGCTCTGCGCTCAGCTCAATTTAATTGAACTATTTATTTACAGGGATTCCGTCAGTTTGCTAATCTCTTTCGCAGCGAGCAAAGCGTCAGGGAATGTGGCCAAGTCCATGTTACCAGTGCCACTGCTGTCCACCGCATCGATCAGTTGCTGCAACTCCTGTTCGCCGTTATCGTAGCCAACTTGCCCCATTATTGCCAACCGTTGGCGGGTTGTCTGAGGGCCGAAATGGCGCCAATGCAATGCTTTAAAGATCAGTTTGGCATTTACAAATTGATTGGACAAGATCGATTGACCGATTAATCGATTAGCGATAGGTTCAATGCGAAAATATATAGCATGTATTCGTATGATGTCGACCAAAAATTCGATTTTGCTTGAATAAACGGAATTCGATCTGATTTATATTCTCCATAATCCGACTTTAATTTATTGGGAATCGAGATAAGGTTTATATCATCATCCACTCATTAACAGTAAATGTAACATTTGTGTTCTCATAGAGCAGACACAGATCAGGCATAAGTCACTTTTTGAATACCCTCGAACGATTGCCACAAAATTGGATAACAAGCATCTTAGGCGCTGCAACAATCTGGTTTCTTCTGCCACACATTTGATGACAGCTTTCATGTTGATCGGACCATGAAAACAGTTGTGGTTTACCAATCAATTTCTCATAGTCTGAAAAGTCTAGCCAAAAGTGTAAATAGCTGGAAATTCAAACACAATTTTATATATTGCCATACATTTTTCAGTATTTCATTTTAAATTTAATAAGTTGAGAATAAATGCAAAAATGATTGCATGCAATTGATTTGCTTAATAGACTTGCACTTAAACAGAATACAAAATTCTGCATACATTCATAAAGTGCCATCGAATCAGAAAAAGTATTCATTTTATTGAGTTTAATGCCAGCTCAAAGCCAGCCAGCCAGCATCATCCGATAGATATTAAAGTGGCATGACCCACATTACAAATGACTCCCATTTCAATGCATTTGCCAAACACACACACACACATACAACCAAAGAGAGTAAGAGTGAGTGAGTGAGTGAGAGAGAGAGAGAGAGCGCGTGACACTTGCATTCGCTGTTAACACACAAACACCAATGCAATGCGAAGCACGTGCAAAAATCGCGCGCGTTTTCCACGCGTTTTACTGCTGCTTCTGTTTTTGAGTCAGTTTTCTTGTTGTTTTCTGCCACACATTTTAATGTGCATTGTTTACAGCTAACTGAATAGCTGCTGCTGCTGCTATAATTTCGTCATTTATATTTTGCGTTAGGTTTGTCCCCCACCCCCGCATCCAAGACGCTGCTGCAGTTGTAGCTTTTGTTCAACGTTGTTTTGCGCATCGTTAACAAACGCAACTCGCTTTTTGGCCGCTGCCTTGTTGTCAGCTTGAAACCGAGGCACACACATACACACACACACACACACACACACACACACACACATAGAGAGACACAGACACGTGCATACAATAAATGTAAATATTATTCAAAAGTCATCGTGTGGTCGTCGTTGCCGTATTTTTGCGGGGGCCGCTTTGTTGGCGGGGTTCGTTCTGCTTCTGCCTTTGCCTCTGGCAGTGGCTGTGGCTCTGGCAGCGTTTTCAGTTAGGCAGCTTTTGTCAGTTTGCCCGTTTTCTTCAGCTTTGGTTACATCTATTCTGTATATATGTATGCATGTGCATATGTATGTGTACTGCTTTGTGTGTTATGTTGTGTTGTGTTTTGGTTTTGATGTTGATTTTTAGATTTTGGATTTTTGTTGCTGCTGGCTTTTGAGCCAGCTTTATTTAGACGGTTAGTCGTGTGTCAACCGGGAAGCCGCCAAGTGGCCCATCGTCAGTCGTTAGTCGTTAGTCGTCAGTCATATATCGTCTATAGTCTATCGCTTCGTTTACTTTGATTTCGTTTTCGATGCGGCACACACACACCACACACACACACACAACAGTTCCAGCAGAGCGGGCCCAGTGGCATTTAATTAAAACGCGTACGTGACGTGCTCGACAATCGCGAGCGGAGAACGGCAAACGGCAAACTATGAAATGCAATTGCAATTTGCAATTGGCGATTGTCACACACATACATACACACACACACACACACATACATATATACATAATGTGCATGGCTAACGTTGACTGAGATTCTTGAAGCGCCAGCTGAGCCACATTAGTAAGCGCCTCTGGTCACACTCTGGTTTGGTCTGCAAAAGCACAAAAGCACAAAACAAAAACAAATTAAAGTGCCCAACATGAATTTAAACCTTCACACACACACATACATAAGCGCACACTTACACATACACATGACGTAAGGGTGCGTTGCGATAGGCAGCAATAACCGTAGGCTTTGATAAACACCCGCCAAAGTGTAAAACATTAACGGCACAGTGGTGCACAACTCATTTGCACTCTCGCTAAGGAATCGAGCGGTGAAAGCCGATTTAAAAACGGTCCAGCTTAAAGCTGTTGCGGCGAAAGCGTTTTTTTTTTTATTTCCTTTTTCGTTTTCATTTTTGTGTTTATTATTCAATTAATATGCGAGGCTATTGATAAAGAAAACATCTACGCTCTTTACGCTTGACAAGAATTTAGCATAACAAACAAAGCGAGGCCTGGTTAATTTTATCTGTTGTTTGGGAATTTATGGTTTGACAAAACGATTCGTTTTTCAACACTGCTGAATAATACAATATTTCAAGTTTTTTCCTTAGCAATGAGAAAGCAAAGAAATATAATCCATCTGCATTCATGGAAATTGAATACTAAATTCGAGTTTTTAACATCATCGTAAAAGAAAAAGAAAAACAACTCATTTGGAAAATTTCCAACACATTGGTTATTATTTGGTTATATGTAGGCTTCAGATTAACTAAAAATATTATTCCATGTTATAAACAGATCATCTTCGAAGTTTAACAAAGCTTATACGTACTTGTGCCATCATCTGAAAAAAACGTTTCTTTGTCTATTTAATCTAATCTTAACAAAAGATGTACTCTGATGATATCACAGTTACACACACACACACACATACAAACACTAAGACATACATATACACACAGTGATGTTCATTAAGAAGCACACAGCTGGTGACCGTCGCAAGTAAATCAACATTGCACCACTGTACAACTAGAAGCGCTCTACAACAACAACAAGAAGAAGAACAAGACTGCAAAACAAAAAAACAAAACAGAATTCAACACAAAATAAAAATACAAATAAATAGCTAAAAAAAAAAAAACAAAAACAAAATCAAGAAACAACGGTGACGCGAGCATCGACGTCGACGTCGGCTGGCGCCTATGAAGTTTTCGCAGTGCTCTTTAGTTGGTCGCCTGGAACAAGTTCGAGCGGTCCGAGTCTGATTCCGTCCACCTTTGCGCCCACCACCACAACCACGACACACGCTAGCGCTCTACATGCATGTCCAGCAGTGTCGTTTTTTTTTTTGTTTTATTATTATTGATTTAACTGCAAGTGCCGAATCAAATAAACTACCGTTAACAACTACGCTGCTTATCAAGCAATGTGGCGATAAGAATTGAAAGAGACGCTGGCGCTGAGTCGCAGTCGCTGTCGCAGTCGCAGTCGTAGTCGCAGTCATCGTTGTCGTCTTGAAGGTGTCGTTGTGGTTGGTGTTGGCAAGTTGACAGCCAAAAACAAAGGCCAACATATACAGTTATACAGTTGGCAGCTGCTGTTCGTAAGCATGTCAGCGTTTTCTACTCATTATTTGTATGTGATTGTGCGTGTTTGTGGGTGTATTTCAATACGTAATACATAACAAAAATAAATAATAACAAAAATAAACAAAAATAAACAAACAAACAATAACAACAGCAAAGCAAACTGCTGTGAATTGCTGAGGATCATTGAGATCTGCAAAAAGAGATTGTAGCCATGGCTGGTGACTCGGAGAACAAGAGGGGATATCGAACCATTTTTCGCAGCATTTCGCAGGTGTTTACCTCGAATAGCAAACACACTCACCCACAAAGCAACAACCACACCAACAATAACAACAACAACAACAATAGCAATAATAGCAACAACAATAACAACAAAATCGGATCCGGCTTGCCCACTTTGACAGTGACACTGCCACAGCCACAGCCACCAGATGCCAACTGTGCCGAGTGCCAGGATGCCAGAAAAGTGTTCAATGTGATCGAGGCGAAGAAGCGAGCCAGTTCCATGTACGATCTGAATGCACCAACAAATTCATATAACCGTCCCACGGTGAGTACAACGAAAAAAACAACAACAGATGTTTTAGGCCCAACTCGATATACAAAGAAGTGCGATCGAAGTACTTCCTTAATATATAATATATAAATAAATAATAAAATATATTATTTATATACATATATATATATATATATATTGAGCAGATATTTTTCCGCTTTTAGTTCTATGTATAAAATTCGAGCGTCGACTTTTAAAAGAATATTTTATTATTTGAATTGAATTGAATTTTTGCACCAGTTGATTGCTGGTTTAGTCTCGCAAAATACGGTCACACTGTTTAATGAAGACATCATTTTGGGCTAAACAAATTTGGCAAAATGAAATAATTTATTTTTGATTCGATTTGTAATTCAATGTTTTGACAAAATATTTTCAGTCAAATGAAAATATTACTTGGGAAACGAACATTATTTTAAATCTATTTCAATCTATTTTTTCCAAAAAAAAAGTATATTCCTGAGTCAACCCTCGCAGATAAGTGTGAGCTGTGGGGTTTTCCTGAAATGTTCTCTGATCTGAAGTCGTGCTCTTTGTGGTGTTTTCTCGTACCGCTTTGAAAAACAGTTTCTGCTATCAGATTGAACGATTGTGGCACATGATAACTTTGTTAATTTTACTATATATATAGATATTATCATATCATATTCCTCTTCTGGCTTGCTTATGAATCTCTATTAGAGATTGTATCATTAAGCTGTGCCAAAGATATGATATTTTCTATATGTATTCTTGACGAGGACGATAAAGGTCAAGAGCACCGATCTCAGATACTATTCGAGTTGGAGGTTTTATGTTTTGAATTTAGATTCCCATACACGTACTTTCGATAACTGGTTCCCGATAAATATCGTGTTTTTTTTTTACTTCGTTTGCTTGGAGAGCAGAGAATCTATTTAAAATTAATTCTTCTCTGAATTTGAATCGTTAATGATTAATGAATCTTCTGCTTAAAACCCAAATCAAAAACCACATTCAAATTTAGCATTGGAATGCGGTTTGTTGTTGAAGTAACATGTTTGTAGCTGAGTCATTTTGTGTGATAAGCACTAAAATGCATTTCGATGTTCCACATACATCCAAACACAGAAAACTGATTGTTCCAGTCGATGATTGTCAACCTATTTGATTTACAGCACTAAAACAGATCCTTGGATCAAATCGCTCAGTCTTAAACACAAGCAAATGAAAAAGCGTGTAGAATACGTTTATTCATGCCTTACATTTCCCATTAGAATGGAAATGCATCGAAAAGATGACTTTTCCCAGCTCGATTCCCACACAAGGAATTCGTTTCTACTTCAGACCGAAAACAGAAGAAAGATACAGAAATTGGTTGTCGCTTCTTATCTGCATATTCTTTGCCAACTGGCAGATAAAGATACTTGTTTTACATATAAATATACATATATCTATATATATATGTATATATATATATATATATATATTTGTAGCATACCAAAAGCGAGGGCTGTTGTTGAAAATTTCACTGCATGCCTTTCCTTGACTCGTTTTTTATTGGCTCTTTATAAGTCGTGCTGTTGTCTGTTGTGCTCGACAAAATTAGCATAGAAGCCGCCGTGCGCGAGCGAGAAAGGGACAAAGCGACAAAGAGGGAAAGAGAGAAAGAGAGAAAGTGAAACCGAAACCAAAACCGAAACACGTTTTCGCTCCAAAGCTGCGTATTGTTCCGAAAACGAAGCGTTTTCCAAATTATCTCTCAATGCAAATTCAATTTTAATGCATGCCAGCAGCTAATTGATTGTTTTTTTGTTGTTGTTTTTTGTGGGAACCATCTCAGAACCTGCTATTCCCAATAGGCTGTCAAACGGGCCAAGTTAACGGATCTTGCGGGTAACAGCATACCGAGTTTGCTGGCTAACTCAGTCAGTCTTGGCCAGAGCACAGATAACAAATAATTATATTAATAATAAAAATCAGCAAGTCTCCTTAAATCCTTATCAAAACTAAACTTAATATTTGATATATGTGAAGAAGTCGTCTCTGATGAAATTGGGTATATATAGCTATAGGTATTTGTGGAGTCGGGTAGATATTTTGCGATGATGGCTTAGACGGTTTCCACTACACAGAATACCCAGCTAGTTATGAGTTTTATGGTACACCCAACATTTATGGCATAAGAATTATCAGTATCCGATTACTATATCTTATGGCTGTTATAGAAACAATCCGCTTGTCTAATCTGAGCTTAGTTACTGCAACAATTTGCTGTTGATTTGTGCAACACCTGCCACACACTGCGACAGATGCGGAAAGGTGACTTAATTGGCTGTCACTTTTTTGCACAACTATTATGCATTGAAATTTGTCAACACTCGATATATATATGAATATATATATATATGTATATATATAAATATATATTTGTGTGATAAATGACGTTCGCGTGCAATTAAATCAAATAAATCAACTTCATTTCGGATGTTTGTGCAACAGAAATAGAAAATAAAACCAAAAATTGATTGCATAGAAGCGACCAACCGCACAGTGGGCTTGCTTGTCTTCTGGCGTGTTGTGTTGTGGTGCTGCACCACACAGCTTATGTGTGGTGTGGTGCTCTGGTACACCCACCCACCCGCACCTCCCATCACAGTTGTGCTGTGCTGCGCTGTGCTGTGCACTGATGCAACATGAAAATGCATTGCGCATGTTTCGCATTGCGTGTTTTGCTTTGCTTTCGCGTTGCAGATGTGTGTGTGTGTTGTGTGTGTGTGTGTGTTGTGCGACTAATCGCATTTGCCAGTTGACGTGCTGCGCGCACGCGTTTTGCCCGCGTTTTTTGCCGCCAGCAACTAGCAATTGGATCCCATTGAAATGTGCATTTCGAGCAGATAGCAGTGAATTGCAAGTGCCACCAGCAGCAGCAACAACAGCAGCATCTGCAATAGTTTTTATCAACTTTGTTTGCAGTCGCCGTCGCCGTCGCAGTTGATTTTAATGCAAGTTGAAAAGTTATGCGCGTAATTTTGTCATCCGTTTGCATTGAGTTGCAAGCAAATATTGGCCTACAAACATGTACACATACATACATACATACATAAGTGTACATATGTATATATGCATATATATGCATATTCACACGCATCTGTCCAATTGACTTTATGTGTGCAGTTCATTTTCTCGTTCTGATTAGCCGCTCAGAAATTTCTCATTTTTTTTTATACTCTTGTTGAGGCTCTGATAATTTTGGCATGAATTGTGTAACGCATTGGAGCAGACTTCTCTGACCCTGCAAAGAATGTGTATATATATATATATATTTATATATTTATATATATATTCTTGATCAGCGTAAGCTTGACTCGTGTCAGTTTTGTGCTTAGTCTTTTTGCTTAGGTCACTCAGAACTCGAGGCCCGATCGAATCAGCCTACTTTAGCATATAACTGCATAAATATTAAATGATTAATAAAGGAAATTCGGAACTAAAATTTCCATATCATTCGATCTGCAAGCGTATTCAATCTTCGACGTCTGCCCAAGCTGGCAGTTGTCTCTAGTTTTCTTTGTTAATGCAACACAAGTAGCCGCTTGATTGACACTTGAGTTGGCATTACACACGCAGATCTGTTCATATATATAAATGTCAAAGATATATATATATATATAAATGTCAAAGATATATATACACATTGAAATATGTTGGTCTTGCCGTTCTTTGTGGCAAGTCGGAAATAAGAATAGTATTGATTTACATGCAACATACATTTATCAGCAGATATTTATTATTATTAATCACAATCTGAAAATGAATCAAAGTAGATTTCAAAAACATAAAAACCAGTAATAATAAAACACACAGAAAGTTATATTGTTCATTAGATGGAATCTATATATATATATATATATATATACATATCTTGAATAGATTCTGAGATCGTTTCAGAACAGGTAACAAAAAAAGCCAAGAATATCTGTTTCTAGATTGTTTCCTTCTATTCTAGAACGAAGAACCCTGAATGAAGACACTTTTGATGTGTGATTCAAGATTTGCCATTTTAGAATGAAAAATTCTTGAATTCTTGTTTACAAAATACATTTATTTCTCTCTGTGCATGGGCATTTTTAGCTCTGCCTTTCCACAACCACTTTCTTAGTACAATACATCTGCAAGTGGTTATATATTTACTATATATATATCTATATATACTCATGATTACACATAATGATTTCAGAGAAGCTTATCGCAGTTGCGAGATCCGTTTATCGCTGACTAAACTGTTGCACGCATTTCCCCTGAAAAGAAATTGAAAAGCTAAGCGAAGGAAATCCTCTCGATGGTGTTCTATATATATATTCCTAAGTATCGCCAATAAATAATGCCCAACGATGCTCGGCTTGTTGACAGGTTCTGCAAATGATTTCCGAATGGGGGTTGACAACAGTAAATTCTTTGACATAATCTCATTTACTCATATATGAATATATATGCTTATATATAGCGCTGTCGGGTGACTCATGAGTCCATAAAGCATACCAAATCAAAACCGAGATGAGCACTGCAGTTGGGCGTAGCCGATTGCGAAATTCTCTGACCCCAGTGGAATACCAGCTTTACCAGGTTTAGCAGGTGTTTTGGGTTTGGCAAACAAATGTCGCCAAACAATTTGAGGCCTGGGCTCCTGGCGATCTACCCTTCTTCTCTGGTGCAAGTTTAATCAAGTTTTTAAAGGAACTCGCCAGCAGTCTAACTTCAGAGGCAGGAAAAGCCAATTCTTCGTTTTGCATTTATCGATTTATAGGCAGCATCTATCGATATCGATTATTGATAGCACCAATCTACCCGTTTAGCTTCGGTATCAGTGTAACAAAATACTGTTTGCCATATCGAAGAAATTTAAATTTCTGTTTCATTTGCGAAGCTGTCAGACTGAAGCTATCAAGCCGATATCTTTCTCTCTCTCTCTCTCTCGCTCTCTCTCTCTCTCTCTCTCTCTCTCTCTCTCTCTCTCTCTCTCTCTCTCTCGCTCTCTCTCTCGATATCTTTCTCTGTTTTACCCATCTTTCAGCTGGCATATCTCGCTGTGGATCCCTGCTGCTGTTGCTGCTGTCTCGCTTAATAAAGTTTATTTGAAGAGCGAGGCACAACAATAATAATCACAATGCCAAGAGACATTCTTACTTGACTCTTGCCGCTCAATTGAGAATCAGCACAGGCTGCGACGCGACGTCGCAGTCGCTGCTGCAGTCGCAGCCAACTCATTACAGAAAAGATAACTGGAAGTGTGCGTAACTGGGAACTCGGGAGCACCCGGGAGCACCCGGGAACACCCCTGTCTACTGTGCGACCCGCAGAAAAAACGGAAATCGAAAGCGAAAATAAAATAGGAAAATTTTAATTGTTTGCATGCCGCATCTCGAATACTCTTTTAAACAGAAATCTCAATTTCAAATTACAAACTTAAAGCCTTCAAATGAAAAACATGAATTAAATTTAAATCTACTGTAAAATATAAACAAGATTAATTTAAATTAAGTTGATTAGATTTACAAAAATGTTCGGCTTTATTTATGTAAAAATAATGCGTTTGTTTGACACATTGACACATTTCTCTTCTATTCAACTCGTTACAATGAATTGCATTTATTTATATGAACTCTATTTATATTTAACACAAAGTAGGCGTTTTTCTTGTTAATCAAATGATTCCGGATTGTCAAATCGTAGCAAAATATCGCCGTAATCTGTACTTGTGAGGCGAACACGGCAAAAATTCTTTTCATTCCGATTTACTTAGTTCAAATTCTTGATCGTTTTTCATATTTGTATATGTATTCTATGTTTGCCAAGGGTTTTCTTGATAACAAAATCTTGACCGATATCCTTAATTGAGATATAGTTCTAATTGTGTCCGCTGATTGGTTATTTGACGTAGTTCAGGTAGTAATTGAGGGCAAACCCTGTTGACTTTTGACTGCAGAATAATTAATTATTTGTTTCAGCCACTTATCGAGCATATTAATTACCAATTATTCCAAGTATTCATTCAAGTATTCCTTTCAAGCTGTCGAGTGATTTTTCTAAATCTCTTTTACAGACACAATCTAATCAAAAGTAATTCTAAATTACGCCTACAATTGGAAGCTGAGACCAACTTGTCCAAGAAGTAATGTAATTATTGGCAGAAAAGAGCAAAAAAGTCTTTCTTAATTTAAGATATGCTTTTACTCATTTTCTCTTTTAGAGTGCAAATATTAATTGCTGCAATAAGTTGCATGGCTTGTGACTAGCCGATAAAACTCTGATAAAACCCAGCTGTGAGGGTATTGCAGCACTTTACAACTACTGCTGCTGTCTCTGTGGCTGTTGTATCTGCTGGATACATTTGCTTAGGGCGCAGGCGATGCTGCTGCCAACAGCAACAGCAGCAGCAACAGCAGCAACATCGACAACAACAACAACAATTGCGTTCATTGTGCTTAATTAATTTAGTTCAAAGATCAAGCGGTCGCGATGCCGTCGCGATTCTTCCTTCTTCTTATACATATATGTAGTTATGTACATGCCCCTGCTTGTTGCAAGTTGTTGTTGCTGTTGCTATTGCTGCTGCTGTTGCTGTTGTTGTCATGCAGCTGCATTTAATGTGCAGGTTCTGTTGCTGTTTATTTGTGTTGCTCTTAGCGCTGCGTTCCAGTTATAAACTTTTGCCACTGCTGCTCTTCCGATCTTTTGCCATATGTTGCACGCATCATGCATGCACAAAACCACCCCACCCCACCGCTGCCAGTTCGGAGTCATGTTTTGGGCTTGGCCCGTGTTTTTTGTGTTTTCCTCTTTTATTTTTGGCCGAGACAAATGCGTTTTCATTTTCGATTCACTTTCGTTGCATAATTTGGCGCTCGCCATTGAATGATAACACGCTCTGTGGCTTGGGGGCAGGTGCTGATGTCCAAACACAATCCCCCAACCCTTTTTCACTGCCCCAACACATATGCAGTCCATGTAAGCCCTGCTGGCATTGGCAATTGAACGTCCGCACCCAATCGCCCGCAGTTGCGATATGCTTAATTAGGCAACGGGCGTTGAGCATAAAAAGCGTCTTTGTCGCTGCCACACCCCTTTACACCCCCCACCATCCACACACACAGACAGACACACACAGACAGACAGACACATGTTGTCCACGTTTGGCTTTTGAGTTGTGCCTCCCCATGTGGATCTGTTGCATACACTGTGCAACATGGATCATCCAACGCTTGCACTAACATCACTGGATGAAAGTGAAATCGATGCAAGTTTGTCTTTAATTGCTATCGGTAATCGATATGTATCGATATGTGCAAAACGAGTGCAGTTATCGATCAAATGAAATAAACTTGATGCAGTCAGCAAATGCAAAGTCTCCAGCTATTGGAGCTGATCAAGAAATGTATATATATATATATATATATATATATACTTTACGGACTCGCGTATGCTTCCCTGATGCATGTTGCCTGTTGCCCGTTGCCTGTTGCACACTTCATTATAACCTTTTTGTTTCAAGTTCTGCATTTCTTATACATATTTTTATAGTGTGGATTAGGTCGCTTCTTCTTCTTCTTCCTCTTTTCGATTCGATTATATTTGATTGTTTTGTTGTCTGGTGTTTTGGCAGCGTCCGCTGGGTGACCGGGTCGGCGTCTGCGTTAGCATTGGCGTCGTCGTCGGCGTCAGCGCTGGCATCTGCGGCGGCGTCGGGCAGCGGCAAACGGCAGCGACGATTGCCACCCAAGAAAATGCGCTGCGGCATCTTGTCGTCAACAATTTGAGTTCAGTTCATTTCAGTTCAGTTCAGTTGATATTGTGTTAAATTCGCGAACGCGTCGCGCTCGCAGCTGGACCCCTCAGCACAAGCCGGGCAGACCGGGAACCGAACCAAACTTTCAAGACCAAAAAAAAAAAAAGAAAAAAAACCAAAGAAAAAAAGAGACTCGAAAATCTAATTGCAAACCGGGCGCGTTCCAATTGGAATTCAATTTCCTTAAAGGCACATTTTTTGTTTCGTTTTTCCGCTTATCGAAAATCAATTTTCATATTGATTATATGAAAATTGTTTGTTTTTTTATTTGTTTCAAAATGTGTGTTTTGTAAAGGAAATTACAACGACGAATGCCGAATGACGACATTTTATTCAATTCGATTTCATTTCATGTTGCTGTGAATCGCGCGATTGTTCACGTACATTTATTTGCATATATATATATATATATGTATATATGTATGTATATACAATTGTGTGTGTGTGTGTGTGTGTGTGTGGGTCTGGGTATGTGTATTTAAATCAATTAAGCTGTCGCTGTCTAATGCCGCAAAAGATCGGAGAGCGTTAAGTGCTTATAAGTAGAAGCACATACATATATGGCATATATATATATATATATATATATTCATGTGTATACATGTATGTACAGACATCAATGGATATGTGTTGATGGGAACCAAGCCCCGTTTTACATGTGAATCCAAACACGTATTCATATCGTATATGGAATATGTGAATGATTCACTGTCATAGGCAATTCAATTGTATCGTAAGTCTCTCTCTCTCTCTCTATCTCTCTCTCTGTCTCTCTCTGTCTGTCTCTGTCTCTCTCGAGCAGATCGGGGTCAATTGGAGAGCGGCTTCTGTTTGCGATAAGTGATAGTTTGCTGCCAGGCTCAATCAGCTCTCGGGCCAATATAAATGTATATCTTTATGTGTATATGCATTGATGGCATCATTAACAAGTCGTTGGCTGGGCGTAAGGAGCCCTCGCCTATGCATGATATGATATGCCATTCATGGGAAAGGTTCAAGCCGTGCTTGACCCGCCGCAGCCTAAAAGTATGCAAGATGCTCGACTAAAAACCAGGCTAAAATCGAATGCAATCTTTAATGTGTGTTTTGTCTGATGGAGCATTGCCAGCGTTTCTTAAAAACATGTGTTGATCAACGGATGTTGAAGTATATATATATATATATATATATAATATATATATTAATAAATATTCTTTTTAATTGACATTCAGTTGGATTAAATGGTGCCTAGGCAAACTGTATGACGAAATATGTTTAAATTATTTCTAATATATATATATTTATATATATATCAGAATATATAATATAAATATATATATATTATATCATACCCAATTTTTGCTCTATAAAATAGGTAATTCCCATAAGCAGTTAATACTTGGTAAGAATATTCTTATCTTTAAGCCAACTTGATTTACAGTTGACGTTTCTAACGATCGATGTTTGTGGCCCAGTTGTTTTACTATTTATCGCCTATATATATACATATATATATATATATATATATATACAATCAATCAATGCTGAGGATATATATATATATATATATAAAGATTATAAAATGATAAACAAAAATATCTCAAGTGATCCGGTCAATGTACATGAGCGAAGCTTCTGTTTTTCTATATATATATGTATATATATATATACAGTTATATATATATATATATGTAACTGTTTTGCGGATTTTTAGTTCAGTTTGCATTTGAACTATTCTACATATTTTTCTCTCTCTGTTTTTCTGTCTTATTGACTTTAATGGATTAAACGAATTGATAACTCGAGCTGCACAGCAGGTTTCAAGACTCTCTTTTCCCTTTTTCCATTTCCCTTTTCACTGGCACGTTAACAGGTAGCTCGTTGCTCGTTGCTCGTCCACATTCCAGAGCCTAGAACGGCGGCACCTGTGACGCGTAGGTGAGGCCAATAAAGACACCGAGAATGCGAGAGAGAGAGAAAGAGGGAGAGAGAGAGGGAGAGAGAGAGAACTAAGCGATTGCTTACGCAACGCAAGGCAGAGTTAACCAGTTTCTCAGTCGCGCCGTTTATCTCAAGGGTCTTCGCGCTGTTGCGCATTGTCGGCGCATTTAATTTGAGTCGCTGAGTGAGACGCCCTGTCGAGCCCCTGACCGAGACCCCTCGACCCCCGTAGGCCGTAACGGAGGGGACTGGCGTAGGGGGGAGGCGACATCTCGATATGCTTTGCTGGCCGTTGGCCGCTCTGATTCTGACTCATCGCCTTGCCTTCAAAATAAACAGGCAAACACAAGACAAGAAGCATGTAATACACATATACACACACAAGCATGCATAGAGGGCGAGCCCGCAAAGTTTTAACTGTTGACGTTAACCCTTATAGCTGCTGCTAAGTTTTACTATATGTGCAAATACAAATAACTGTTTGCGATAGAAATGATAAGGCATTAAATTAATAAGACAAAACAATTTTGTATGTTATGCCTAAATATTGCTTTGCATATTGTATGGTTTGGAAAATTTCGTGTAAGCAATTCAATGATAAACCAAATATATGTCTACTGCGGTCGGTCGCATCAACTGGGTGCGACAGCTTAAGGGTTAAGTATGTAGAGCTTGATCTGAAAATTTTGACACACTAAGTGTAGAGTGCAGTGTCACTCACATGATCGCTGCCTATGTCTGGCCGTGTACGAGTGAGAGAGAAAGGGTTAACTAAGATAATAGGCGCGTGCGTGCATGTGTGCATGGGAGAGCGAGAGAAGAGAAGAGAGCACAGAGAAGAGAGCGAGAGCGGCTATTTGACAGTTAACTCGCATCAATTAAAAGCGACTAAAAGATAAATTGAATTGAAATGAAAACTGTTTTTTTTTTGTTTTTGACGCAGCAATATAATAAAAACAAACAGTGCGATAAACGCGTGTGGTAGATAAAGAGAGAGAAAGAGAGAAATGCAGCAGCAAGTGGAAATGAAAAGCAGCAAACGAAACAGCAGCGAATTAAGCGACAATAACAACAAACACAACATTTCTAATCAGAATGAATCGACGCAGCAGCAGCAGCAGCGCAACAAGCGCTCTCGTCAGCAGCAGCAGCAGCATCACATCTATGAAAATTTACCAACAACAACGCAGCAGCAGCAGCAGCTGCGCAAATATTTTCGGCGCGAGGCGATCTATGAGAATCTGTGCCGCGGCTGCGGCTACGGCGTTTTTGCTGCCCAAGGTCATTACTGTCACTTCTGTCAGTGCATTGTCAGCGGCAGCGTTGTTGCAGCGCTGCAGCAGCATCAGCCGCAGCAGCAGCCGTTGAGGAGCAGCAGCGACTGCAATATTTATGAAAACATTTGCGAACGCTGTCGCAGCATCTACAGCGATAGCGAGCAATGTGTATGTGCCACAGGTGGCACGCTGCCCACAATTTTGAACGAGTCACCAATGCAGTCGCAGTTGCAGTCGGTTGCTGCTGCTGCTGCTGGCGCTGGTGCTGGTGCTGCTGTCAAAGCCGGCGGCAAATCGCGCACGCTGCTGGGCTATTCAAAGTCGAGTGCAGCGACGCTGACGCGCCTGTTTGGCTCGCTGAAGCAACTTAATCGCTCCGGTTCGCTGCAGCGTCGACTTTTTTCGCGAGACACAAAAAACAATGGTGGCAGCGGCGGCGGCGGCGGCGGTTCGCTTGAAATAATTCACAATGTGGATGAAGTTTTTCGCACGCAGGCAACTTTTGATATGCAAAGCATCTGTGAACTGAAACGTCAGCAGCAGCAGCAGCAGCAGCAGCAGCAGCAGCAGCAGCAGCAGCAGCGGCAACTGCACAGCAGTCGCAGCGATCAGCATATTTATGGCCGACTGCGCAGCGACCTAACGGGGGTAAGGGAGACAACACAAGCAGTTAAGGCAGAAGAAGAAGAGGATGAGCAGGAGGAGGAGGAGGAGGAGGCGGAGGAGGAGGAAGAGGAGCAGCACGAGGAAGAGGAAGAAGAGGAACCGCAGCACTTGTTGAAGAAAAAGTCGAGAATTTCGCGAATACGTCTGCTGCAGCCAAAGCCAAGCAGTGCAGCAGCAGCAGCAGCAGCGACAGCAGCGACGTCAGCGTCGGCAGCACTCTATTTAAATGAAAGCATTTGTCAATGGATGAATGCGCTGCGACGCGAGCTGCACAGCTACGAGGATGTCAACGGCGGCTTTGGGTGCCAGCAGCCCAAAAGTGTGCCGCCCGCCTATGAGCGAGAGAGAGAGCGCGAAAGAGAGAGGGAGAGGGAAGCAGAGCAAGTAACTCTGCGACGAAGCGAGTCAGCAGCAGCGGCAGGAGTAGCAGTAGCAGCGACGGCAGTAGAACAACCCCTGCAACAGCAGCAGCGGCAGCAGCAGCAGCAGCAAATTTTGATTGACAATTTCAAGCGCAAGTTGCTGGTGCACCGCGAGCAGCAGCAGCAACAACAACAAGTATTCCAATTGGAGGCGAATGCGCTGCTGCAGAGCGATCGGCAGCAGCGTCGCTGCGGCATCAATGAACGTGACGACGCCGCCTTTGTCAACGAATTCCTTATCGGATTGGCGCTGAGCAAAAACGCTCAAGCGACAACAATAGCAACAACAACAACAACAACAACAATTGAGGCAACTAGAACAATTGAAGCAACAACAACACAAGCTGCGCTGCTGACGTCACGCCTGTCAGTGCGTCAACTGTGGCAGAGCGCTGCGCTGGCAGCAAGTTTGCATGGCAGCGTTATTTGCTTCCTTGGCAACTATGACAAATTGCTGAGCGCCTTTTTGCATGGACGGCGACAGCGACAGCGACTGAGACTGCGACTGCGCAGCGACACCAACAAGAAGAACAGCAGCAGCAGCAGCAGCAGCAGTGAGTCAGCGTCGCGTCGACGCCTATTGGATCAGTCGCAATTGGAGCTGGCAGTTGTGCGAGCGACGCCAGCGAGTGACGACGTTGCGGTCGCGTGGCGAGTCGGCAGCCTAAGCGATACAATTGAACCTCACAGCGAGATCGAGAGCGAGAGCGAGAGCGCGAAAGCGAAAGAGAGCGAGTGCGATTGTGAGTGCGAGAGCGAGAGCGAGAGCAAAACACGATCGGAAAGTAACCGTTTTAACGGCAGCAGCAGCAGCAGCGGTGGCGACGGCGTCGCTGTCAGCAGCGCCGCGCTGATGGCGGCACCCAAGCAATGCGGCGACGCTAAGCAGCGCGCCAGCAGCGATGACAGTGAAAACAATAGCAATAATAACAACAACAACAACAACAACGCCACCACCACCAATAATAACAACGACAATGTCCACCAGCAGCAAGAGCAACAGCAGCAAAAACAACAACAACAACAACAAACGACACAGGTCAATAGCCAATTGCACGCTAAACACAATTTACAACAATTTACAATTTAGAAATTACAAATTACAAATTATAAAATCAACATAACAATTTGGGCTCACTGCCAGCCAGCCACTGGCAGTAATTGAGGCGTAAATGAATACAACAAATTAAATACAGCAATTCTGCGAGCGAAAGAGTGTACGAGTGCGAGCGAGAGCGCGAGATTAGGCTTGTAGAAGAGAGCGAGTGAGCGAGAGCGAGAGAGGTAGTGAGCGAAAGATAGGGCGAAAGGGGGGCGAGAGAGTGAGCTACAAAGTGAACCAAATTGAAAAACAAAACAAAAACCGTAAAAGCCAAAACAAAGCATGAACGTTTTTTTTTTATATTTCTTTTATTCTTTTTTTTCTTATTCTTTTTTGCTGTGGGAAAAATCACATTTGAAAATAAAGTAATACGCGATACCCGTGCAACAATTGTTAGCTTTGTTGTTTTTTTTGTTTTTTTTTTTTATTGTTTTTAAGTGCAGGCAAATGGAAAGCGGCGGCAATGGGAGAAAAGAAGCCCAGCTGCAAGATGCATTTTAGAAATATTTTCATATGCAGCGAATGTGTTGCTGATTTGTGCCCGAATTCGTGGAAAATTGAATTTACTTTGTATTTTTTTTTTTTTTTAAATTTATTTTTTTAAATTCTATGATCCTATTAGAGCATTAAGTGCAATTCAATTAGAGTATTAAAATCATTCAGGTTTATTGAAATTGAACTTGTGCAGATTGGAATTATATGCATCGAACGAGCAATAATATACAATATAATAATAATAATAATAAATAAATAATAGTAGAGTAATAAATATAAAATATGTCGATCAAATGGCAAACGAGTGGAACAAAAAACTCGTCAAGGGATGCAACGAGTAGTTTAATGCTAGGCTAAGCAGAAAAATAAATGCATAACGAGTGCCTTAAAGCAAGTAACGAGTTGTTAGTTGTAAGCAAGTAACGAGTTGTTAGTTGTAAGCAAGTAACGAGTTGTTAGTTGAAAGCAAGTAACGAGTTGTTAGTGGAAAGCAAGTAACGAGTTGTTAGTTGAAAGCAAGTAACGAGTTGTTAGTGGAAAGCAAGTAACGAGTTGTTAGTGGAAAGCAAGTAACGAGTTGTTAGTTGAAAGCAAGTAACGAGTTGTTTGTTGGAAGCAAGTAACGAGTTGTTAGTTGGAAGCAAGTAACGAGTTGTTAGCTGTAAGCAAGTAACGAGTTGTTAGTTGTAAGCAAGTAACGAGTTGTTTGTTGTAAGCAAGTAACGAGTTGTTAGTTGAAGACGAAGCCAGATGCGATCGCTTAGCGAATGCAATTGTTTAATTAATTTTACTTTATTCTTATTAACGAGTATCCCGAGCTGAGTGGAGCGAGTCGAGCATAGTTTTATTCCGCATGTTGCATGATTATTTTGTGGCTTAGCTGTGATTGCATGTGGTAGCAGTGAGCCCAAATTTAGTTGCAAATAGATCTCTTGGGGTCTATGCAGATTCGGCTTGGTGACAACAATGTTTGCTCTCTCTTTTCATTGAATTTGTAGAGCTGTGTGATTAAGGTACGCCGACCGGCGCCTCAAGTGCCGCTGCGTAATCCAGCCACATCTCTGACTAAGCCTAACAACAACAACAACAACAACAACAACAACGATGACATGGGGGAAGTGAAGGGGGATAAACACAACGAGAAGATGGCGCTGCTGGCAGAGGAGGAGGAGGAGGAGGTGCAGCAGCAGGAGGAGGAGGAGGAATCCATTTATCAAACCATTTGGCAGTTTAAAACTGTGGAGCCACTGCCCGACAATAATAATGATGAAGACTTTGACATCGTCACTGTAAACGAAGCGGGCAGCGATGATGACGCAGACGCAGATGCAGACGCAGATACAGACGCGTACGCAGACGTTGACATCGACATCGATGTTGACGATGTTGAAGATGTTGAAGATGTTGAAGATGTGGACGATGCTGAGGCGGAGGCAGAAGCGTTAACATTGCAAGCAGCCGCAGCATTCGCAGCTGGCGCACGTCACAAGCTGCTGGCGAAGCTGACGTCGACGACGACGGCGACGGCGACGCCAACAGCAACGCCGCTGCCATCGCCGACAGCATCAATGGATCAGGGTGCCTGGGAGACGGACGATGAGTTCATGTTTGCCAAAATCGCCGACGAGCAGCAGACGACGCTTAGCGTCGGCAGCACGGTGACCAACAGCACAGCGACGCTCGGCTCGATCAGCAGCAGCGCCGGCAGCAGCAGCATTGACAGCAGCGAGCCAACGTCGACGGCATCGTTGCTGCTGACGCATCCGCTGCTGCGCAACATTTGCATTCTCTACAGCCTGAAGGAGCCACAGAAATACAGCGCCATCTTCTATGACTATCAACGTGCCCAGCTCCATCAGCGTTTTATGACGCGCATACGACGACCAGCGCCGCCGCCCCCGCCGCCACCGCAGCCGCAGCCGCAGTCAATGTTAGCAGCGACTGCAAGCGCAATTCCAGTTATGTCGCCCAGCAACGATGACAGCGGCTGCAGCTGTGAAGCGGACAGCGAGGATGCAATGCACGATTCGACGACGCTGCACATTCCACAGCCGCTGAAGGAGGATTGGGCGCTGGCTGTGCTCGCTGCCGCCGCGAGCAGCAAGCGCGGCGCCGCTGCCCGCGCCGGCCGCAAGCTGCGCGTCCGCTCAAGCGGCCGCCTGCTAATGCCCAGTTCGGTGCTGGCATGGCGTGAACAGCTTCAAGATGTCAACTGTTGTGAGGATGAGGAAGATATGGTAAGTTAATGGTGGGCCACCTACCCCCCTCCCCCCACTGCACCATGGGAAATGAGAGATTTTTGATTGTTTTGTCTGCTGATCCATTAATTAAACGCTGCTTGCAACGCGCGATTCAATTAGTTGTTTGCCTCGACTGCGACTGCGACTAGCCCCCGCTTGCAGCTGTTGCTGCCACAACAGCCACCGCCAGAAACCCCCCCTTTTGCATACAATTTCAAAGGGGATTTAAAAAGCGAAAGAAATTATTGAAAAACTTCAAAGCTTAAAATGAATTCCAATTGGAATTCAGAGCGCCAACATTTGTTGCAACTAGAATCAGCTTTGAATTCGCAACCAGATCCGGATCCGTCCTATTCTGAACCATGTGCGATGTTTATGTTGCCACAGCTGCTTATTATATGGAATGGGATATATTTGTTTACCTCATAAATGATGTGAATAGTTTTAAGTGTTTGCTAAATTACTGCAAATCGCTTAAAACTGCTGTGCAACTTTTGCGAATATTTATTAATTGTCATTTAAATACTTTTATTAAGCTATTTGCTCGAGGGTCTCTTTTGCTGTTAGAGCATTCAGTTGGTCGGCTTGAGTTGAGTAATTTTATTGCGCTTTGTTTAACACATGTTTTTCTTGTTGTTGTTGTTTTTCTTTTTTTTTTCCATTCAGCTCTTCCTCTTTTTTCCTCACTTTTGCATAATATATTTATTTATTTGCCTCTCACGTTTTTCATTTTATTTGATTTGCTTTTGTTGTTTTACTTGTTGTGTGTGTTTCTGTGTGTGTGTGTGTATCTGTGTGTGTGTGTGTTTCTGTGTGTGTGTGTTTCTGTGTGTGTAATTTATTATTCCCTTTGTATTGCTGCATTTTTGCCGCTGCATGAGAAATTCTATGGAATTTTTGGGCAGACTCGGCAAACCAAGAAAGTTGATTCACATTTGTATTACGACGCGCCCCCTTTTCCCCTCTCTCTGCTGCGACACCCCCCCACATCCCCCTCGTGCTCTGCCTCATAAACGACAATTATTATTTTTGCATAAACAAGTCGCGACTGATTTTTGTGCTCCCCTCGAATTTGCTATAATTTTTGTGGAAACCGGTTTCTGAATTCTGAATTCTGAATTCGGATTTCTGAATTCGGATTTCTGATTTCTGAATTCGGAATTCAGAATTTGAGTGCTGTCATTAATTTCCTGCCCCGCATCGTCATCGGCGTCGCATTTATCAGCATTTAATTGGTTAATCATTAGTCAAATATTTTTGTGAAATCGACCGCTTCGAGTTCAAATTCGAGCTCGAACTTGGAGTTGGACTTGGATTCGGAGTTGGATTTGGAGTTGGAGTTTGTTCTGCTCACTTCTTACATAACTATTTACATGTCTCTCGAAAACCCATCGACTTTTGGGCCTCATTTTCAGTTCCCTCTCCCTCTGTGTGTGTAAGTGTTTACTTTACCATTTTTTATCGCTCGTATTTCTCGTAAAAAAAGTTGGAGAAAAAAAAAAAAACGGTGCTTGGGTTCCATAAACAAGGGGCCGGATATATAAACAACGGGCAACGCTTGAAAATTGCTTCGAAAACTTATCGCAAAACATTTGCTTTAAGGTGAAGATAATTTTTCGTTTATTGTATATTGTTCAACAAATCGCACGTAGACAAGAAGAAGAAGAAGAATGTGGGAAACGTGTCTAAGCCCAGCCAGATGAATCTAATACGGCCAGCATGCAAAGACATAAGAGATTCTACAGGGGAAAAAAATATGTATAAATCGGTTAGATAAATCTCGATTTGATGTATTTGTCATATATATATATATATATATATATATATGTATATATATATTTGTAGTCGGTTCAAATGTGTTGTTGCTGCTTGATTCGACAACTGCTTTGGGTGTCAGAAAGCTTTACTTAGCATCAATTAAAGTTTATATAGATATATATATATATATCTATCTATATCTATATCTATGTCTATATCTATATCTGTATCTATATCTATATCTATATCTATATCTATATCTATATCTATATCTATATCTATATCTATATCTATATCTATATCTATATCTATATCTATATCTATATGTATATCTATATGTATATCTATATCTATATCTATATCTATATCTATATCTATATCTATACATATATATATATTTTTGAGCTATCTGCGCGAGATCTGCTTTTTTGCACGCATCGAAGTTATTTGTCAACTTGTGTCTAAGTTGAAAAATGCTGCTTAGAATAACAAAATAATTGAAAAGATAAATATGCACAACAGATGGACTTGGAGAGAGAGAGACAGAGAGAGAGAGAGAGAGAGAGAGAGAGAGAGAGAGAGAGAGAGACAGAATGAGAGAGAGAGAGAGGAACTTAGATTGCCATCATTGAGTGGGGCTTGATGATGACTTAAGTTAATCCAACTTGTATTTGGTTGACTAAGCCAAAAATGTTGCTGAACAGTTTGGCTTTGGCCATGAGTGAGTTGATATTACGAATGAGTTGTACTTCGCAAACAGCTTATACATACATACATATATATATATATATGAAAATATACATTTATATGTCGACTAAGGTTAGACCACGACACAATTGAGCTGAGCGGATGTTTGAGCGTTTGAGCATTGACTTTGCCTACGCAATGTTGAATCAACACTCGTCACTTGACACTTGGCCACATTCAGTGTGTGTGTGTGTGTGTGTGTGTGTGTGTGTTTGTGTGTTTGTGTGTGGCTTAAGCGTGGCAGACACAATCTCTTGGCTTATTCAATACGCTGCATCGTCATCAGCCAAATAGTGGCACATGTGTCTCTGCGAGCCAACTTCGTGCAACATCATAAAGCGATAGACGTGCAAGCAAACACTGTAAAAAAAAACCAAGAAACGCAAAGACAAAAATGAAAAAAAAAAATATAAAAAATTATCCAACAGGTCAAATGCGGCGCCTTTGTTTGCATGTTTTGTGCTTTTTGTTTTTGTTTTTTTTTTGCTGCTGCTTTTGCATTTAGTTTTGGCTTTTGCCTTTTGCTGTTGTTGTTGTTTCGTGAATCACATGGCGAAACGGCCTTATGGCAACAACATGCACATAGATACATAGATACAGATACATGTGCTGCTACTTATAGATACATGTGTGTGTGTGTGTGCGTGTGTGCGTGTGTGTGTGTGTGCATAGATACAGGTCTACATTTGTAGCCGCATGCCGAGGTCGTATCAATTAAATTTTGTTGTTTAAAAATTATTATAGAATAACATAAAAACAAAGCAAAAAAAGCAGCTAATGCTTTGGCACGCCGACGTTTGAATACCCTTTTTGGCACTTTGCAACCATTTATTTATCAGACAGAAAATCAGACAGAAAATCAGACAGAAAATCAGACAGAAAATCAGACAGAAAATCAGACAGACGCCTCAGTTAGTCAGAGCAAACCTGACTTTTAAACAATAATACACTCAACAAGGGTGACAAAAATATAAATATATAAATATGTATATATATACATAAATATGTATATATATATATATAAATATGTATATATATTTGTATATGTATTATGCAACCACAGCAATAACAAGAACCACAACTCGAACAACAGGCTTGTGCAAAAATCGTTCGTGCATCGCATATAAAATGTTATTTTCAGTGTTGCACACAGACAGACAAACACAGACACAGATAGAAGATACTGTCACCGATACAGATACAGATACAGATGCCGATAGATTTGTGTGGCTACGCTAATCAGCGAGCTGATGCCCGAAAAGAGCAACAACTAATGCCGCATACAAATCGATGTAGATCGATGTGAAAAACATATTGTAAACATGCCCAAAAGTTTGCTCAGTAATTGCGGTCGGATGTGGCCGACTGAGGCATTCTCTGCTGCCAACTGATAACAGCTGATGACCTATCGATCTATCGATAATTGGGATTGCTTAAAGGCTGTTGAAAGTTCAGTTTGGAAAACTCTTGAATTGAATATGTGTTTTTTTTTATCGACTTGCACTTATCGATTGTTATCGATTTCACAGCACTCCGCAATCTACCCTGCCAGCTTGGTTAGCCAGAGAAACGACAACGAAACTAGCAAACAAACAAACAACAACAACAATAACAAATTAAGCAAGTCAAACTTCGATTTAATCTGGCGCTTTTTGATGTGCAATTTGCAAATTGACAATTTCTAATGAATTGCATAATTAAATGAATCGATTGCATTAGATATACATATATATATATATATATATATATATATATATATATATATATATAATTATATATATATTTATCAGATATGCCAACTATTTGAGTTGTACAAAAAGCATAAACTGACTAAATAATTTGCTAATTAAGCATTTGTTTATTTAAAAATAACACTTAAAAATTGTTGAGCTTTTTGCGTCTGAAATTCACATTCAAAGCGAACTCGATTTTGACCATAAAAAACATAATTGTTCGAATATAACCCGTCCATAGATAATCCTCTTCATTCCGTCTGTCGATCGGCTGTTGACAGCTGCGAATCCTAATGAAACTTGAAATATATCTTCAACTTAGATACTTTATCCAAGACAACTTTATCCAATACAATTTTCACTTAAATATAGTTAATCATTATAATCGCGTCTAACTGTTGTTCTCCGCTGTCAATGCAACTGCGCAGAAGACGTCAACTTTCAGCTGCGCTTCTTGAGTGATTTTGCTGCACATTCAACTAGAACTGGCCACAAGCAGTAAGCAGACAGTTGTCAGCAACTGTTGCAAGTCCTTCAACTATTCGTTTTGTGGCTTAAAAGCTTGCATATTTCGTTGTTGTTGCTGTTGCTGTTGTTGTTGCTGTTGTTGTTATTGATGATTCCAGTTGCGGCATAAAAGTGATTTGCGTCTAAATTCGCGGAATGCAAAACAAAACGCAAGGCGTGTTTATGTTGTTTATATGAATGATTATGTATATGTATATGTATATATATATGTATATGTATGTATATATGTATATATATATGTATATATGTTTATTTATATAGTGGTAATTGAAGACATCAGCTGTCGCGAGCTGTTTACAGCTCTTGTTTCTAGGCAGCTGGTCAGCGCTGTGCTTCTGCCTGTCGCCAAGGCTTGGCTTACACATCTGTGCATCTCAATATATACACTATATATATATATATATACATATATACATACATACATATGTACATACACACATATATAGCTGCTTACTTGGAATGGATAATTGCTTTAAATTACTGTTTAAGCTGAAGCGCTGCAACTTGCTCAGCTCTGCTCTGCTCTGCTCTGCTCTGCTCAGCTCAGCTCAGCTCAGCTCTGCTCTGCTCAAGTTAAGCTTCAAGCAGCTGACTTGCAGCTGATTTAAGCGACTTTCAAGCACATTTGAATTAGTGCAACTGATTTCTGTCGCACAACAAGAATTTGTGTGTGTTTTTTATTTGTTTATGTTTACGTGTTGACTGCACCCGGGCAGGTTTATGCTTATTGGAAAGTTTACAAGTTGGGAAAAGCGCAGATGCGTGGGAGGGGGAGGGGAGACGACGACGACGATAATAAATATAACAAAATCGTTGCATGCCCGAACACTTTTCTAGTTTCTGCTTGTTATCTTGGGCACATTAACCGTTTGCGTTTGGCATTGCACGCGTCGCTGTTGCTTTTCCAACAAATCGAACTCAATTTCTTATCAAGTTTTATTATATTTTCCTTTACTTTGTTTGCTTTTCTTGTTGTTGCTGTTGCTGTTGTTGTTGTGTTGTTGTTGTGTTGTTTCGCTTTACCGGGGCACGAGCAGGCAACAGATAACAAATGAGTGGCAAAGGCAAACCGAGACGCAGTCTGACAACGGTGAGCGGCAAAGGAAGCAAGCACACAAAAAAAAAAAAATATGCAAAAAGAAAAGCAGAAAGTGGAAATCCAAAGAAAATAGCAAAAAAATCACTACAGAATCAAACAATACATAAATAAAAGCGGAAAGAAAACTCAAAGAAAAATCGCAGCATCTTCAGCAGCAACACGAAAAGCTGCAATTAATTTACACAGTCGTTTCTTGAATCGCATCTCAATCAAAGCAACACCCACAAACCACAGACCAGAGTCTCTCTCTCTCTCTCTCTCTCTCTCTCTCTCTCTCTCTCTTTCTCTCTTTCTCTCTTTGTTGCTGCTGCATTCGACTGTTTGTTTGGCATTATTATTTATGAGTGTGTTGCGTGTCTTGTCTTGTTGTGTGTTGCAGATTGTGCCAGTGGCTGATATCCTGCGTGCCAAGCAAATCCAGGAGGACAATGAGGTGCAGCAGACGCAACAGACGACGATACTGCAGCGCTACAAGAGCGTCTCCAGCGGCAATCTGACCGATCTGCCTGGCGAGGATGAGAAGAAGTCGATGAGTTATCGCATGCGCATGAAATGTGAGTATTACTCCCCCCCACCCTCTCCCTCCCCACCCTCTCTCTTTCTCTCTCTCTCTCTATATATGTATATATATATATAGATATATAATTTGTTAGCTGCGTAAGGTGCAAGTTGGCAGTCGACCTTCCCTGCTTTTCTCCCCCATTCATGCCTCCGGATTGAGTGCGTCCATCTCCCTTGAACAGTGTCACCTGTCAGGTGTCTAGTGAACAGTTTGGCTACTTTCTGGCTGATCCACGCAATATCTGCTATTTGATTAAGTGCTCTGATCTGACCACTTTGCTGTTGGCGACTTGTCTGCACTCGATTAGTTTGAGGCTTGCCTCGGTTCTGTCACCTGCTCCCCTTTCTGCATCAGTCAGTCTGTTTATATACATCATCTATATATATTTTTATAATATATATATATATATTTATATTCCACAGCAGTGGTTCTACCGCAGCCAACCTTGAGCCGTCTTCTGTCTTCTGTCTTCTCATCTTGCAAAATCGTACAAGTTTTGGCATTCAACATTCTACATTTGCATTCCAATTGAAATCAGCTTTGATTGATGATTGTACCCCAATTAAGTGTGAGCCAATTCTCAATGCTTAAGTGAGTCAATCAGTCAGTCAATCAGTCAGTCAGTCAATCAGTCAGTTGGTGTGGGCATAATACAAATACTGTTTGCGAATCGATCGAAGTATGTTAAGCGAAACAGCAAATTGGCTAATTAATGCGCTGAAGTCGACTTTCAAGCGGGTTGCAGGCAACATGCCCACATGCATGCCACGATGCCCCAACGCCCCGAGACATGTGTGGCAGCCAGGGCGCCCCAATGTCTGCCAGCCAAGTTGCGGGTTTTGACCAATTTGCTGTTGCTGTTGTAGCTGCTGCTGCTGCTGCTGCTAAGCAGCTTGGCCTTAAAAAGCTGCACAATCGCCCACATTGAAGCACACACACTCACCACACACACACACTCACCACACACACACACACCACACACACACACACACACACACACACACACACCACACACACACCACACACAGATACAAACACTTAGATATCGAGTCAGCTTTGAATGGAATTGGAATTTGAAAATGCGACTGCGAATACGAATAATGAAATGCGAGGAGATTTCTCCCACTCTCTGTCTCTCTCTCCATCTCTCTCTCTCTCTCTCTCTCTCTCTCTCTCTCGTTCAATAATGAGCTGTGCCTGTTTTAGTCAATGAAAGTCTCGCGTTGGATTTCACTTGTTTGGTTTGAGCTTTGTAGGGGAATTTTTTATGTGTAAGGCCAGAAATGATTCACTGCGGGGAATCTTGGAACTTGGCAATTACTTAGCATACACTGTTGTTGTTGTTGTTATTGTTGTTGCTGCTGCTATTGTTACTGTTGTTGTTGTTGTTGCTGTTGCTGTTGCTGTTGCTGCAGTTGCCTTGTTTTTGCAATGCAAACAAATCGCATTCCGCATGCAAAGCGTTCGCATGCCCAAATACAAATAAATACACATATCGAATGCAGGTGATAAATTATATATATATATATATATATACATATATATATATGTACTATATATGTCTATATTTATATATATTTATATACCAAGTCGTTACTACAAATCAGAGTCGTCTTCAACGTTTTTGACAAACGTCAGTTGAGTTTCAGATATCTAATCGAGTTGTTGCTGTGCTTGTGGGATGCTCATATTTCTCTAGCGACTTAAAGAGAGCGAGAGAGTGAGAGAGCGAGAGAGAGAGAGAGAGAGAGAGCAAGAGACAGACAGCTAGAGATGTGAGCGAGGAGAGAGAGCGAGAACGACGCGGCACATTCCATGGACAGACGCCTGGCAGAGTGTAGGCCACTGAAAACAACTATTGTTCATCTCAGATATATATATAGATGATGTATGATGGCAAGATCGGATCAGTCATCCGATTTCAAGCGATGCCACATTTGGGCAGAACGTGTTGAAACCAGAGAGTTGCCAAAACTTGGGTTGACTCTTTGCATAAATTGTGCAACCATCAACTGAGGCCCACAAATATGTTATCGACCCAGAAGAAAAGCTGCTGCTGCATACATAATTATACACATACATATACACATAGACATATACATATATACATTTATACATATATATTTACAAGTGTGCAATTTGTGCTAATTCCGCTGAGATTGTCTTTCTTCTCTCTTGCATGACATTGTCAACATCAAAATCAACGTCGAATGATGACTGATGCGTTGCACGTTGCACGTTGCAGTTGCCGTCAACAGCAATGTATTTAGACTGTAAGTATTTACACAAATGCATTTATAGCCGAGAGCTGTGAGCTAAAAGCAATCGTTAATCGTTAATCGTTAATCGTTAATCGTTGCAGCAATCGATCGCCGAAGAGCGAGAAGAAGTCGCGCACTCGTCGCAGCCAGGTGAACAGCCTCTGCCTGGATGAGCAATCGAAGTATCCGCTGTTTGGGGCCCGTCTCAATGCGCTCGAGCTGAACATGTCGGATCATCCGTATGTGCCGCGTTTCGTTGTCGATGCCTGCGCCCAGATCGAGAAGCCCGATCACATCGAACAGGATGGCATCTATCGGGCCAGCGGCAACAAGCTGCACGTCGATGAGCTGAAGCGGAAGCTAATCCATCTCTACGATCCGCGCTGGCTGCAAACGGACGACATTCACACGTTGACCAGCCTGCATAAGCAATTCTTTCGGGAGCTGCCCGATCCGCTGATTACCCACGAGGCGTACGAGCGTCTGGGACGATCCCTCACCGACGATGCGGCCATCGAGCGTATGCGTTTGGCCTTTGATGAGATGCCCGAACCGAATCGTTCCACGCTCCGCTTCCTCATCAAGCATTTGACCAAGTGAGTGTCCCAGTAGAGGACGCATTTCTGTCCCGTCTCGCATAGCAAAAATGGATTTAAAGTAATCGCAAGACAACAAACGATTTTAGTCTAGTGACCAGAACTGTACACAGAATCCCAACCAAGTCCGACTTCAGCTTGCCTTCCCATGACACACCTGAGTTTTGCATTGTGTTCTAGTTTTATATAATTTAAATTTTCTCTCTTTAGGCCACAAATTGGCAATTAGATTTACAAGCTTTGCGATACTTGTGCACATCATATTTGAGGACTTGGCAGTTAAGTTGGTAATTAATAGTTATCAATTAGGCAAATTGCATGCACTGCTTGAAGACCATTGTCAGATTTTATGTGTCATTTCGCCAATCACCAAATGTCTGACAAAATGGAAAGCAGCTTACAAATCAAATGTTAACTCAAATTCAATAGTTCAAAGGGCAACAGTTATTAGAATCCAAGATTCGACTTTGGAATCGCAAAACAGTAGGCATCAAGCCATTAAAGTCGGTTTGCTAATTCCATTTGTGTGTGTGTGTGTGTGTGTGCAACGATCAAAATGTGTGTGTTCATTTCAAATTTTGCATTCACAGCGTGGCAGCGGCGAGCAGCTTGAACCGGATGCCAGCATCCAATTTGGCAATTGTTTGGGGTCCCTGCCTGCTGGCTGCGAACGACATCAATTTCGATATTGGGCGCATGAATATGCTCGCCAAGGTGCTAATTGAGAACTTTGCGCTCATTTTTCGGCCCACAAATGAGCGACTTGTCTGCTAATCAGCATGCAGCAGGCAACCAGAACAACAACAACAACAACAACAATAGCAACAACAACAATAGCAACAACAACAGCAGCAAGTGTAACAACCACAAAGGGGAAACATCACACAAATTGTGCGTCGCTTTGGAATGGCGCAACTATTAAATATTTAAAACATTTCATGCATAAATTTATTATAATTATAATTATAATTAGAAATAGAATTTGTTTTTTTTCTTCTTCTTAATTGTCATGTATGCTTTAAACACGCTTCTTCTTCTTCATTTTTTTGTGTGTGCTAATTTTATTATTTATTTAAAAAAAAAACAAAGGAAACAGAAACAGAAAAACAATGTTTGGAATGGAAACATTTCTTGTAGTCGAATCCAGCAAACAAGCAAAAATACTTACCAAAAAGACAGTAGACTAAGCTAATGCTAAACATTACAAAGATATATATGCATATATATATATATGTATACACACACACACACACACACCAACATACCACAACTCACATATTTAATATAAACGTTTTTTTTTTTGGGTCTTACGATTTGACCAAAAGGAAAAAACAAAAGTAAAGAAAATAATTAGAAGCATTCGCTTGGCGTTATCTATGCATAATGTTGAATGGCGATTTATCAAAATGTATATCATAAATATCATGTGATAAGATTTTGACGCCTTTTTTTTTTTTTTTTTTGATAATATAAGTTATCTGATATATATAAATACATACAAAACAATAACAACAACAACAACAACAGCAAACTTTTATTTTGTATAGTCGTCTTGAGAAGAGCAGCAAATGCCAAAATAACAATAAAATAAATTTAAAAAACAAAACAAAAAAAAAAACACAAAAAGAGTTGCAAATGTATCTCAATAAATCTTACAAGTATTCAAAAAAAATAAAATAAAAAAATTGTTCCCTTTGATTATTTACAATGTATGATTGGGGCTGACTCCGGTTCACAAATATGTCTGCTGTTTGCATCTGTAACTACTGAGCTGTATTATAAAAACACCTATAAGCTTGGCTTATATATCTATTTAGATATATATTTAGATATTTGTATACTCAAAAAGTTCGCTCATCGGCCTGAATTTTAGGCATAGTTCGGCTGACAAAACGGAAGTCGTATTTCTTGTAACTTTCTAAATGCCCGAGTTTTCCATTCTTATTTCTAGGGTTCATTTTACTAATTCCAGTCTCACTTCCAGAATTTGTTTCTATTTTTTAATGGGTACACAGAACTCGTATCACTTTAAATTTTATTACTTTTTGCTGAATTTTAGAGGGGAATTTTCTCTAAAAATAAAGATTTGCATTTTTTACTCTTTAGAAATCTTTTCTTTTATTGAGAAACACATTTCTATAAAATAGAAAAAGAACTCTTTTATTTTAAGAACTTTTTTTTTATATATTTACAAATCATTGCTGAAAACGTGAATATTTTCCTGGGTTTTTTTTAAGGCGATTCTTTGATGAGTGTAGCAAATGCATTAAAAGTGAATCTTAATTTGAATGCAGTGCAATTTATAGTTGAATTTGGAGCTTAGAGCGTCAGTATACCAGTTAGTACGTTCAGCTTCCTCGGCTTGGTGTTTATGGTCATGCATTGGAGCACAAGGTATCCATAGTCGCAGGGATCGGAGAAGGCATTCAGTCCATCAAATATTTGCTTGCAGTGACGCATTACCAGACGCTCGAAGGCGCTGGCATTGGGCCCGAGGCGGTCGAGATCCAGCTTGTTGTCACTGCCAATGTAGTCCTTGATCAGGCACCTGGTGTAGCACTTGATGTTGGTGGCAATGCTGCTAACGGGCTTGTCGGTCGAGATGGTCTCCAGATCAACGTGCGTCACTTTGTGTATCTGTAGACACTCATCGGATGCGCTGCAACCGGCGATCATCAGCTGAACGTACATTTTTTTTGGGAAGAAACGTGGAAAGTGTGAACTGTGTATTATTTATTGGATGTGCATTCGATATGGACTCACTGCCACGAGGAGCAACAGTTGCAGATGCATTTTATGCAATTGAGAAGCCGTTTGCAATACGAACTTGCACTCGCGATGCGTGCAACAATGGAAATGAGGCGCGAGGATGATTCCCCCTTTTATTTATGCAACACGCAATATGCCATGGAAGTCTGCGTGTGTCTGCTGCTCGTCGTACAATTGGGGTATACCCAGTCTCTACACATCCACAGAGAGAGAGCGAGGGTGAGTGAGAGAGAGAGGGAGAGAGAGAGAGAACGAGAGAAGAGAGAGAGAGAGAGAAAGGGAGGGAAATGCAGTTTGAAAAATGGATTTATTTGGTTGTTCTTCAAGTTGGCTTAACTGACCGGAGTACAGGGTATTAAGTAGTCGGTAATATTGCCAATGCACTGCACACTATTCGAATTTGATTGCAACAATTAAGTAACCTATTTATACCCATTGAAAGTGCATCAAATCGGGTATACCAAAGAAGTTAAAAATTCAGCAAGAAAGTCAAAAATCAACATTTTCAGGAAAGAACAACAATTTTGAGAGGCTTACAAGATTTGCATATTGGATTTCGATGAAACACAGTTGCTGGGTATGTGCAAGTCGAGCATATTTTGGGGCGTGGATCTTTCACACTTTTTGTTTTATTAAGAAAATGATGAAAATGTCCCCCAAACGGTATTTTTGGTCGATTGTCAAATGGAATTTGTGGTCAATTTGCAAATGCCCATTCAAATGCAAATGCAAATCGCAAGTGGCAAGTGGCAAGTAGCAAGTGGCAAGTAGCAAGTGGCAAGTGGCAAGAGGCAAGCGGCAAGCGGCAAGTGGCAAATGGCAAATTGCTGGACAAATAGCAGCAGCAACATCCGATGTGCCATGCCAAACCAATAATGCCCGCTGTGCAGTCCGAATAAAGGGCATACGCTTTGATTGGACAATGACTGCGACTTGGAACCTGACCTGAGAGTCTCTCTCTCTCTCTGCCTCTCTCTCTCTCTCTCTGCAGTCGCACTTGCACTTGCATGACTTCCTGTGCCTGGGTGTGAACGGGTGTAGCCGCAGTGCCCCCGCTCCGCCAGTCCAGATTGGCGGTTTCTTGATTATGTGTTTAGGTTTTTGCGGCCATTGGACAAAAATAGCCGCAGAATTCAATTTCCCAAGCAAATCATACGTGAACTTTTCGCACTGAGTTTCGTGCAGAAGAAGGAAGCGTGCGGCAAGCGGTGGCACAGCGGAAAGCCAATGTAATCAGCCGAGCATTTGACATGGCCTGTCATCAGCGACATGTACAGCATGCATACATATATATATATATATAAATATATATATATACATCTCAATATGTGTGTTTGTGTGGCGACACTGCGGCTGGGCAAAACTTTTGCTGGCCAATCAGCCAAGGCAGCAGCCACAGCCACAGCAGAAAGCCAAAATTCAAAGACAGTTCGAATCTGCGTTGGTTTTAAGTAAATCTAAGCAGAATTACAAATTATGCAGAGGAAGTTGCCAGTGAAGTGAAGTGAAGTGGACTGCAAGTCAAAAGAACAAATTGCAAAATGGGCGTTGCGGCAACTGCCACGCAAATTGAAGGGTTATTTCAGACAGGCCAAGTAGCAAATGTATCCCATTTGCGACAACGGCAACAATATTGTGTCCCAAATGCAATTATGAGCGGCCCAGCACAACAAGAGCAAGCAACCAAATTCCACATTTAATTATCAATGCAAATGTAAAAAAACATTTGCAGTATGTAATCAAGTTGGGCAACCAAAAAGGCGATCTTTATATGAGCAAGTCTGCCTGGTCTGCCTGGTCCGCCTGGTCCGCCTGGTCCGCCTGGTCCGCCTGGTCTGTCTGGTTGTCATGGCTGTTGCTTTGTGGTTGAAAATTGCTCAAATGAAATGCGAGTCATGGCAAGCAGTTGGCTTATAATTCAATTTTTGCTGCTGACGGCCAACCAACCACAGAAGAATTTTAGCACTTGTTCTTCGTTCAAGTTTGCCATGGCAATTGGCTTTGGATTTAAGTTTTGGGTTTTGAATTTGGACTTGTGTTCGGATTCTGCTTTCAAAATTGCCATGCGCTTCATTTGCTGTTGTTGCTGTGTGTGGGTGGGTGCCTCGATGCCTTCAATTACATGGTCGTATACCCTGTAATTAGACGAATGCCATTACTCAACTGGCACATTTTCGGAGCAGAACAAAGTGTTTGCAGCTTTGCCCCACAAATGTCATTTAAAAGATTTGTTATCCCGACAGTAACAGTGATTGAAGAATAAACAAAGATGCATTTAGCAAAGGATTGCTGCTTACCTGAAAGCAGATTACAGGGTATCTGATATTATTTCAGCCTCTTGTATTTGTAGCGCTATTAATCAGAGTACAGGGTATCTGATATTGATTCAGTCTCTGGAGAGCAAATGTCTTAAGTTTCATTTTGGTTTAGTGCTTTTTTTTTGTGTTTTTTTTTCTTTTTGGCAACACTCAGAAATATAAATTTTGCAATTTTATTGCGGCCAAGCAGTTGACTGCAGAAGAGTAACTTAAGCCGGTCTTAGGATGAGTGGAGCAGGACGAGCATCAGCATCAGCATCAGCGTCAGCGTCAGCATCAGAAGCACAACGAGGACCACAGTCAGGACGAGCTGCCTAACCACTGAAACGTGCCTTAACTTATGAAATATTGCAATTGCCAGTTGCCAATTGCAGAGCGCAGAGAGCCAAAAGTAGCGTTCTGCCCCGGGTTGAACTCGAAACACTCCATCTTTTTACAGCTGAATGTTGTTTCACAGAACTTAGCTTGTCATTTAATATTGTAATTGAATTAGCATTACTGTATTCGATTTGTATTATTTATATATATTTAAAAAGTAAATGTGTATAAAAAGTAATAAGCCAAGTGGAATCTATTTATTTATGTTGGGTGTCTTATTGAGAGCATATTTTTGCCTTGTTGGGCTTCAGCACAGAATCCTTTCTATTATTTCAATAATTAATTAAATTAATAACAATAATAATTATAAACAAATTGTTGCATGTTCAGCGCTTCTATTGTTATTCATAGACCGCTAATCATATGCAATGCGATGGAGGGTTTTTTAAATTGGTTTGCTAATTTGCTAAATTATTTATACAAAAGCAGTTGACGGTCAAAGTAAAAAAATAACATAATAATTAACATAAAATATGTGTGAACTGTAATTATTTGGTAATGATTTAAATGGCTTAATGCCATGCATAAATCAAAATAAATCCGATGCCAATTTAAGTAGGCAAACTGCAGTGTTATTAAATTATAAATTGCTGCTGATCATTTAGAAGATATTCCCATCGCACATAAGCCTCCTCAAGATGAGTGGCCAAGCCAGGTGTGGAGTGGGCCAGCAGGAGCAGCGGCTGTTGCTGGAGTGGAGCAGCTGCACTTGTTGTTGGCCAAGTGTTTGCTGTTTTGGGCTTGAATTTGCCGCCGGCTCACTTGATGTTAACAGAAGTGGCGCCACCTGTTGGCCAGATGCGAGGACTCAGTAGCAGGCGCCACAGCCGCGCTTTCATGACTCGCAGCAGCACTCGACATTAAGATGCCGCCAATGTGTAACAGCAGACTGAGCACTGTCTTGTGTGTGTGTGTGTGTGTGTGTGTGCGGCTAAAGATATAGAAGCTGTGAGCTTGGTTGACAGGTTGCTGAGTTAGCAGCAGCAGCAGCAGCAGCAGCAGCAGCAGCAACCGCAGCAGTCAAGGATGTGACAGCACTGAGCCCATTTGACACAAGCATAATATAATAAAAACCGCAAACAAGTAATGCCAACCAGCGCCTTCTGTACTCTCTGCTCCTGCCCAGCACCGTGCCACATCCATTGAAGTGGATCACAGGCGTGTAGGCCTCAGCATTCGGTATAAGGTCCAAGTTGAGGTCCGCACGGAAGCGGATAACCGAGCCGAGAAGTATGCCAAGTGTGATGCTGAAGTGTCCTCGTCTGTCTCGCTTTGTTTGCGACTCTTATCCTCGGCGCTGAGTGCTGAGTCCTGTGTGCGTCTGGGCGTTATCCTTTCGGCGTGATTAAGCCACAAGTGCGTGACATTTTAATGCGACATTTATGCCCAAGACAAGAGATTATTATTGAAAATGCGCACAACGCCTCCAAGCAACAGCAACAGCAACAGCAACAACTACAATAATAATAATAATAATAACAATGATAATATTATCAGCAAGGATAATATGCTCATGGTGAGTTGCTTAACACCAGCCTCGCAGCTTATTTATTTATTTTCCCATTTGACAACTAAGTGACACATTGTGTTTGACGCCCCACAAGATGGCAACCCAGCTTCGAGCAGCAGCAGCATCAATGGGATATGGCTGTAATCAAGACACGATTTTATTGATTCTGATTTATGCCCGCTCTTCAATGAAGAATAATTTTGGTAACAACAACATGTGGAAATTAGTTTGCAGTTGGTGAATACAAAATAGTTTTTATTGAAATTTACATTTTCACAAGAATTTCATGAAAACGTGAAATGAATCCATTGACACAGATTAAAACGAATATTTTTATTGCAATTAAATCATTTTACTTCCATGAATATTTTTTGTACATGCGAAACAATTCAATATTTAATATTTTAATACTAATACAAAATACTCAGTTCAAGTATTTTTGAAAATCAAAAAGGACAACAGAGTTGCGGGCAACGCACTTCTTCTCAAACAAGCAGCAACAATGAGGTGTCCAGGCAACAATGTATTTATAATGTAGAATCTATGTGAGAATATAACTAGTTACAGAATACAATTCTGCGTCTCATCATTTTGCATGTAAATTTAGTCTTTTGTTTTTTTTGGTTTTTTTTTTGGTTTTTTTGGTTGACAGTGTTGACAGGCAACAGGCAACAGGCAACAGGCAACCCTTTCATGCGTGTGTCAAAGCCAAATGAAATGGCAATTTAATTGAATTCCTTAGAAATGAGTTCGCCTTTGTCTGCGAGCACAATTAAAACGCATACAGCGCTGGACGTGTGAATATGCCCAGTCTGGCATTTGGCAAACTATTCTGGCTTCTTCTGACTGGGCAGAGTGGAAATAAGACCAACGGATTACCTGGGCAACTAGCTGCCAACTGGCTGCCAACTGGATGCTGGCTAAATTAAAATCAAAATCAGAACATGTCAACACATTCACGTTTTTATAATGTTATGTTGAAAGCCCGACCAAAATAATAAAAGTTATGACAAAAACCGGGCTAAGTGTGGTTGGCGGGGCTGGGGGTGGTTGCGGTGGTGCAGGGTATGCTGGCAAACAGAACTAAAAATGAGAATGCAAATGAACGGAGCGAAAGGGTGATGAGCCGGGAGCAGGTGGGGAAGACGGGTTTTTGGTCTGGTTGAACAGGTGTTTCAGTTTTGCTTCGCACACAAAAACTATGCAATGAAATGCTGCATGTGTGTGTGCCTTTGTGTGTGCTTGTGTGTGTGTGTGTTTGTGTGTGTGTGTGTGTGTTTGTTGGCGGTATAAAAATGTAATAACAAAGTTGACGCGTTGCTTTTATTGCCTTTTGGCTGCATTCGGGCTTGTGGCTTTGTCGACAGTAAAAACTATTTACACACACACTCGCAGACAGGCAGTAAGTGAGAGAGAGAGAGAGGGGAGAGAGGGAGAGATAGAGAGAGTTGAATGTTTACTAACGAAATGCCAATGGACGCAGATGGCACGGAGTGTTGTCATATCACTGCTGAAGCTACCGCATGGCGCTGAAAAGTATGCAACGCCGCAGAGCAATGCAGAGGGACTTGCTTGTTGGGCCGGTGCAGGGTGGGTGGAGAGTAACTAGCCTACACTCGGCGAACAAAATGTGTGCATAGCATTGCCATAATCTCAGCAGCTCACTCAAGTGTCCTAAGACATTTGTTAATCGAATGGTTTTATTAACAAAACTTGTCTAAATTTGTTGCACATTGCATTTGTTGCAAGGAGACTCTTAAGCGACTCTAGTTAAGGGAAAAGATAACACTTCAACAATTACAGTAAGAATTCAGACCTTTTTTCTTTTAACCAATTTCACATGTTCGATGTGATATCGAATGAAATGATTTGAATTTTTTGTAGAAAAAAATGGTATTTTTAATTGCAGCAAGGCAGATGCAGCAGATATTTGAACGATTTGCAGAGTGGAGCTGGCGCTACGATTGCACCATTTATTTGGCTGAGTGTAGCTGGTGCTACTATTGCCTTCTTGCAAACTGCCAAACCGCATTGTCCCGTTAGCATTTTCATTTCAAATTCAAATGCTGTTTGCATAAAAACACGAGGCAAAGACGTCGGTCGACGGACAACAGACGTCGGTCGACGGACAACAGACGTCGGTCGACGGACAACAGACGTCTGACGTCAGACGTCACGGACTCGTCGCACCGTTCAGAAATTATTTTGACTGAGTGTGCGATTCGGTTGTGGCATTGGTAGACCTGCCAGGCCGGGCAGACGACTGACTGCCAAACGGCCAAACATGGGCCAAGTGACAATAACAAGAAACGGTCGGCGACTTTTTCCTGTTCTGTTCTGTTCTTTTCTCTCCATTTTGTTTTTTTTTTTTTATCGCAAAATGTATTCAATGGCCAAAGTCGTTGGCCGCCAGAGGGCGCTTCAGCGTCGTCGCGAGCCAAATCGAAAATGAAGCAAAATTGGCAAAAATGCCACGTTTGGACAGCAACAGCTGCCACCAGCTCAGTTACATGTGTGTCTGTGTGTGTGCCGTGTGTGTGTGTGTGCCGTGTGTGTGTGTGCCGTGTGTGTGTGTGTGCCGTGAGTGTGTGTGTGCCGTGTGTGTGTGTGTGCCGTGTCTGTGTTTGGTTAAATGGATTGTTTACTTTGATTACAAAAATATGGCAAATGTTTGCACGTTTTTTTTATGTCTCACTGTGTCTGTTTGTGTGTGTTTGAGTGTGTTTGTGTGTGTTTGTGTGTGTTTGTGTGTGTGGTAGAGATGAGCAAAATCGTGACTTATTTGATGCTCTTAATTTTGCTTGTTATTTATTATAAAACTTAAAGTTTACGGATCTTAAGAAAGGCCAAAAGCTACAACTCAATTTTTGCATTTTTTTTTTTGGTATTTGAGTGTTTAATAATGGGATAAACTCTATCATCAAATTGGTTGCGTAGCAAAAAACACACAAATAAAATACAAATTTGCTCAAATTTTAGGCATTCAGCAAAGAAATAATTAATTTGTCTCTAGACTAAATCTTTCTTTGTTTATTTGGGTGCATTTGCTAGGCAGTTTGTACAAAAGTACACCATCGATGAAGTATTTGAATAAGGTTTTACGTCAAAATATTATTTACTTACCTACGAGTTCTACAAAATCGATATGACTCGGCCTGAATAACCGATTTTTGTCCGTTTCTTGCTGGAATATCGATTTTTATTGTATTTTTCATTGATTCAATTCAATCATTTCTAAATTTGTGTTTTCCGTTTTAAAGTGTGCCAATCAATAGCATCGATTATGAAAATAAGTCCGCAGAAATCACAATAAATAGTTCCAATAGCACAATTTAATCGCACGCCACGCGCTCATCTCTGATGCAGCAAGGATGGCAGGATGGGTCCGAGGCTTACGGGGGAAGTGTTGGGAAGTGAAGACAAATGCGGCCCGATGCAGAGCGCTTATAAAATCCAAAAGCTAACATTATAGCAAAAAATCTGCTGCTATACATTTGACTTTGGTTGATTTTTGTGCATTTGCATTGCAGCCATTGCACCGCCAGATTGTTGTTTGGGTTTTTGCCTGAAATGGGGCAGCTGTCAGGTGGCACGAACAATGTTGCCAGCATACATTTGAGTTAAATGCTGAAATGCAAACAGTGGCATTGAATGGAATGCTTTATGACGTGTTCGAACATTGAATGCCCCCAAACGGCACACAGTGGCATGTTGCATGTTAAAAAATGCAGAATGAGTACGAGAAGCGGACTCAAACTTGCACAAAATATACGAAACAAGTCAAGTGACGATTAGAAACCCATCGAATTGAGTGTTAGATGTAAATTCTTCTCTTGCAGCTTACTCAATCTGTAATCCATCACTGATCCATCACTGATCCATCACTGATCCATCACTGATCCATCACTGATCCATCACTGATCCATCACTGATCCATCACTGATTCATCACTGATCCATCACTCGGACTGACTGTCAGTTTGCATAAGCCAGCAAAAGCACTAAGAACATTTGCTTAATCATACAAAAGACTGCGAAACAGAACAATTTCGATGGGAAAGATTTTGTTGTTTAAAAGTAACATTTTATTTTATACTTTTCACATTTCTCTCATCGCTGCAGTTTCCAGCTCAAATGTGTGGAGAACTAATCGAGCGGCTGATTAAATTGTGTCTATTTATTACCCACTCAATGCTGCACCCTTCCAGCATCCCCCCGTCTCTCTCTCTCTCTCTTTGTCTCGCTCTCTCTATCTCCCTCTCCCTCTGTCTCTCTCTGTAGCCACTTTAGTGCATAGCATTGACCCGCATATTTGCATTCCATTGAATATGTGCGCTGGCAAAACTAATTTTCCAATAAAACCAGTGAGAAAGATTTAAAAGAAGCCTGCTGGACTATGAGATACCCCGTAACTAGTTCTAAACACAAATAAAAACAAAAATCATTGAAATTTCGCTCGACAACTTCAAGAATTATTGGCTTGCTAAACCAAACAGTTGCTCCTAAAAAGGCCCCAATTTGAACAGATTTGGATATGGATATGGCCTATTTATTGATGTAGATGAAATGACGAATAAGTTTCCAAGTTGAAGTCCCATTCAGACAGCAGCTTGGAGACACAGAAGTCCCCCTTATTCGAGTGGAATCTGCAAGTGATGCCGTTTTGTGTCCATTGCCAGTGTGCGGGGTATGCAACTCAAAACAAAAAGCAGAAGGGTGAAATAACATTTTTATTAGCTTCTCCATGGTGTATGCAGGCATGTGTGCACACACATACATACATATGCACTTACATACACAGATACATACAAATTTACATAGAGACAGATTTGCACGCTTGGGGCGAGCAGCTGCTACAATCACTGCGGGCCGGAAGAGAGCCCAACGGCCACGCCCACAATGGCAAATAGTTTTACACTGTATACACCCTATACACATATATATATATATATATATATATATGTATTTTTTTTTAGCGCATTTTACTTTATTAATGCGACTTTGTTTGCCCAGAGCTGGAGCTGGAGCTGGAGCTGGAGCTGGAGCCTTTGGCAGGATGTGCCCAAGACGTGGGCTCGTCGCTATTATGGCAGCTATTTGTTTGCATACGCCTCCCCCGCACCCCGGAACCCCCCCCCGTAGCAGTGCTTGGTGGCATAGAAGCAACAATGGTATAATTATTCTCGCGCTCGGCGGTCCGCCCAGAGACGACCACATGTCGCCCATGATTAATTGAAAGATTCTCTCAACTGTTTCGTTTGTGTTTGTCCATTGTTTTTGGGCGCTGTCTTATGGCTCTATGTATATGTGTATGTATCTGATCCAATGGCGTTTTGATAAATAGTTGCTGACTTAAAAAAAAAAAAAAACAAAAAAAAATTACGATTGTCGAGTGTCAACAGGAGTTCCAGCGACAGCTGCTGGTCAGGATTAGCATATGGAGCAGCAGAGCAATGAACCTTTTTCTATTTACCAAATCGTTTTTTTTTTTATTTGCTAACTGCAACAATTATTTGTATTTGCTAGTCATGACACTGTCTACAGTTTTGAGCTCAACATTTGTATTTCGAAAAAGGCAATTTGTCGATTGCTAATTAAAATTAATTAGAAAAAGCCTTCAGCAAGAAATCAGCTGCTTTGCTCATTCAACATTGATAATTAATAGGGAGCTTTTCGAGTAGTTTTCTTTGCGTTTATTTGTTCCTCAAATTGTGAGTAAAAGTGTCATCGAAATTTAATAAAATATTTAATGTTTATTTGTGAAATTTAAATATTTTTCTTGCGCCTTTTCTGTGAGCTTTTGGTGTGTTGCTGTTGTTTTGCCGATATTAATTAGTCCATCGACTTGTATAACATAAAAAAAATGTTGTTTTTATTTGTTTGTTTTTATTTGTTAGTTGTCAGTTGATATGCCACTTGCCATTACCAACAATAATTGAAACATTAACGATATGCACACATTTTCACAATCTTTGCTTGCTTTTATATGCCAATTAGGGAATCTATTTTCGTAACAAACTCCAAACGAGACAAGCTACAATTCAATTGAGAAAAACTACAAAAAAACTTTGTACTCGTAACTTTGTGCAGCAAATTGTTTGATTTTTGTGCGCCAAAAATGTGTTTCTGTAAAAAGTGCGGGGCCAAAGCTAAAAAAACAAAAAACAAAAAATGAAAAATAAAATTAAATGGCGAAAAACTGACTCTGGAAATGTGCACTCATGAGCCGGATGAGTTCATTACGTGAGTGTCAGTGTGGGTGTGAGTGTGATTGTGAGTGTAAGTGTGAGTGTGGGAGTGAGTTATGTGAGTGTCAATGTGAGTGCAATGGCCATTAGTCCATCTTATTAAGCTCGGAATGCAGTAGCTACAAAACAGTCATCGCTTGTTGTCCTCACAACTGGATTGAGGACAGCAAAAGCAACGGGAACTGTTGCATTCAAATGCTGTGAAATGATGATCATCATGATGATCCTGGTTAACGCACAAAGTGCCAGTGAGTTGGTCAGTTCAAATTGCAAATTATGTTTTTCGGCCATGGCCGAAAAGAAGAGGCGACTACAGTCAACGCTGCTCTGTCATTTGGCCATTGGCCAGTTGAAGGGGCAACGGTTCTGCCCAGTTGGTTAATGGCTGCTCGGAGTTGTGTGTGTGTAATTGTACACAGACAAAAAGTATATGTTGAATGCTGATGAAGATCTTAACATAAGTAAAAAGTGTTTTTCTTTAAGCAGCAAAAAGGACAAAAATCTGCAGCAATCAATATCGATATTATTGTTGTTGTTAAGTTTACTTTCACACATATAAATTTAATGCCACAAAAAAATAAAAAAAAATACATTTAAAATGTAGCCTTGCAAAAATATTAATTTTGATTTAAATATCCAAACGTGCAAGATCTCAAAGTGAAGTTTTTAAATCTCAAAGCTCCACAATCTCATAACAAAAATGCGTTCTTAAAAACAAATAATGAAAACGATAAACTTGCTTTATAAATAATAAAATAAGTCAAACTAAAAATCAAATTGGACTTAAGTTGTTTTTATTTGCCAATTTATTTACGTTATTTCCGACGCTGCCTGAGTATAATTTCAGTGCTTTGTTAAATTGGCAACAAAAACAGTTAACAATTCAAGTATGGATTTGTCATCACTTGTTGCTGTCAGTGTAGGTCTGTGGGTGCAGGACTGTCTGCGCTGGCAGGTCGAGCTCTAATTATGCAAACTACCTGCTGTTACTCAATTAATCTTGATTACGTTTGTGTTATCCAAATATGATTATGTTGGTATTAATTACATTGGCCAAAGCGGTTGCCGTCTGCCAGCCAGCCAGTCAGCACTTGTCCACGCAGGCAGCATCTACTTTGACTGTTGTTGCTATTTTCCTTGCCGGTTCCCTTTCCCCAACCTCTTCCTGCTACTGATCCAGTTGCTGCTGCTGCTGCTGCTGTTGCTGCTGCTGCTGCTGCTGCTGCTGCTGCTGCTACTTCGCCAGCTGGCAATTTGTGCAACGGAAATTGAGTGCTGTGAATGTGCGTTGGCTGCCCGTTGGCCTGGCACTAATGATGGCAACAATTGCCTCGGCACAAAATATCCGTGCCAATATCCCTACTGAGTCCCATACCAACACGTCCCGTCACGTTCCGTTTCGTCCCGCCCCGTCCCGTCCTCTTCGACAGCAGCAGCGTCAACGCATTGGGCCAATGTGTTTGGCATTGGAGTGCCAACAGGGCGAGCTCATCATAATCAATGGCAATGGCATTGGCAAGGCCAATTCGCATATAACGTGACTTTCACTGGCTCCTAATTAGGCGCCCAGACTTAACACGAAGTCACCGCAATCTTTTTTGAGGAAAGGCGCCAACCAGCCAACCAGCTGACACCTTTAACCATTTCGGCCAACTTATGCTGAGCAATTAACCTTAATGCAAACGACGCTTAAATTGATTGCTCTGAAACAGAAAGCCAAAGCTATTTTAGTATAGGTAATTAGCTGAAGCACATATATATATATATATATATATATATAAACATATATATATATGCTATATATATATATATATGTATGTATGTCTTGCATATGTTTGCTAATTAGAAATAAATATTATTATCATATTCAATTATGGCCAAGTGTTGTTTTTCCATTAAAACTGGCCCGTACAGAAAAAATATGTTAATATTAATAATCATCATTATTATTACGTGAACTTATAATTTAAATAATATTCCAACGCGACTAGAAATGTAAATTTGATTTATAAAAAAAAAGAAGAAATTTATAACAAGAGTTGAGAAGACATTAAATGACTATAAATAATACATAATAATTTAATTCAAATTAAACTAAAAATAAATTGCTTGAAAACTTTGTAAAATTAATTATTAAGAATATTCTTAACTATAAGTTTATGAATAATGATTTTTGTAAATATAAAATTCACAATGAATTTTGAACTAATCAGCTAAGCATAAAATGCATTCGGTTTTGGGGTCATAGCACAAATGTTGCAGGACACAATGCCAGTTTCTGTTGCATGTGTTGCATTTGGACTGCTAATCGCTTAAGCGTCGATGCAGGTGATTTATTTGATTTGAGTCGAGTCAGAGTGTGTGTTACGTTTATAAAACTGTTGGCAGCTTCGAGTCGGCTGTGCAACACTTAAATCATTTTCAGTTTGTACAATTTTTATGTCAACTTGTTGGTTTTTTGTTTATTTTGTTTCCCCCGCCCGCCCCGTTGCTGGTAAGCTCGTTGCTGCCTGTGCCATTTTTGTTTAGTTGGCTCACACACACACACACACACACACACACACACACACACACTCACACACACACTCTCATATATGAAGACACTTGCTTTCATAACCTTACATTTGCTATCACACACGACACACTGCAATGCTGTTGCTCGGCTGCACTTCCGGCCTTTCGACTGCGCTGCCATTGACTGCCCACAAATACACAGAAACACACACAAACACACACATACACACACACATACACACACATACACACACATACACACATACTCACACATACAGTCATGGCACACAGTATCAGGCTAGGCTGTATATCCGGCCTGTGTGTCGGCAGTGGACGTTGCCGTTACCGGCAACAACTAACATCGCACAGTGGCCTCAAGTCGCTTGGCATTTTTCGAAATTGACATGTTTTTGATTTTCAATTTTTTTCTGACCATATGTCTGTGTGAACTATAGTTTTTAATGTACCACATTGGGAACAATTTAAAATTAAGTTGAAACGATAACTGCACTGTCAGCGCCGATTAGCTACTGCCGCAAGAGCCACAAGATAAAGTCTTCAAATTTAGGACAAAAACTAGGCTTAACATTGATCAACTGGAACAACATATATAATAAAGACAGATAGTAGTTGTTATGCACATTGTTTTAGCCACATTGCCAAAGGTAATTCAGCTAATTGTTTCGAAAACGAATGGTTAACGTGTCTTTGTAGAAATCAGAGTTTGTTTTTTCTTAGTTTCCAGCAAGATTGTTTTAAGATGTTTAAGGATATATGTCAAATTGGAAGGTAATTTTTTCTTATTTTATTTAATTTATGTACTTGTGCTTCTGTTATTATTATGATTTATATTTCTAATATAAAAGAATTTGTTTTAATTTAAATATGTTTTTGTCTTTCGAATACAAATTATCGAAAAATTGAAATTATTTTATTTTATGGCGAGTTTCTAAAGTTCAGTGCGAGTTTTTACTGATTGTACTTAAACTCATTTCTACTCATTTCTTTTTCAGGCCAATATTATATTTGCTCATATTTCATACAAAAACTCTTCTCCTGCCTTCAGTTTTCAGCTTCAGGTTTTATTTATTTTTGTTAAATTTTAGTTTGGCACACTTTGTTTTTTTCTTTGATAGTTTTTGGACACAGTGTGGCAATCTTGTTTGCGCTCTGTGGGATGTCAGGTTTTTCAGTTGCAAGCCATTGAAAAGTTCTCTGTTGCAACTGCAAATTATGTTGCATGGTGTGCTGATTGTTGGCGTTGTTGTTGTGATTGTTGCTGCTGCCAGTGCCTGATAATGGCACACAATGTTTATTTACTTGCTTTAACAATTTTTGCTGTTCCTGTTGTTGTTGTTGGTGTTGTTGTTGCTACTGCTGCTGCTGCTGCTGCTGCTGCTGCTGCTGCTGTTCATTTTACTTTATTTTCCATTGCTCCGTCGTCGGAGTGTTGCATGCAGCATGCTGACAATGAGACACTTGAGCATTTGGCGCCTGATTGCTTGCTACACTCTTGCACCATACACCCCGACGCGTCGGTGGCCAGCGTGCGACAGAGATAGCAAGCATAACACTATTAGGTGGTGTCTCCCTCACTCACTCACGCAACGTTTGTCTGCTTTTTTGACTTTGACTTAACTTGTTTGTTGTCTGTGTATATTGCCCACTGGTATGTTTATGTGTGCAAGCTTACACACACACAGACACACACACACACACACACACACACACACACACACACACTTGCTGTTTGTGCCTCAGCTCTGTGCTGTAAAGTGTCGAGTTGGATTTACGTAATTTATGCCCTATTTGCTTTTCGGCTTCATTTCACTTTTTGCTACTGCTACTTTTCCAAAAGTAATTCGAGTCTTACACCTTCCACCGATATACCTATGTGTGTGTGTGTGTGTGTGTGTGTGTGCGAGGCTTCTGGGTGTACTTTTCACATTAGTTTGTGCTGTGCCGTATTTTGGGCTTAAAGTCGACCATGATGTCAACTACACCACAAATAAAAAGTTTTTTATGGTACTCAATTTCAAATCAGAAGCAAGTAAGTCTAATCTAGAGACTAGGTAAGAGCTGCTGACTAGCCCCATACATAAAGTATGCACAAGCAAATATGTTGCAAGTTGCGCATAAAGATAAACTTAATTTTTATACGATTTGAGGAATTGAGTTGCGTAAATTCAAACGTAAAAAATTTTTTTTTTTCTTGTTGGAAATATAAATGTGTGTGTGAAAGTATAAAACCTTCTCTGACATCGAAGATATCATTGTGTTAGTTTCCGTGTCAGATAAAAAATTGGAGGCAGGAAATCGATAAAATTGACAATCGCAAGGCTACAGTCACCAAATTTGTTTGATTGGTTGACTGTAAATCGATAAGACCGCCTATCTTCTACAATTTAAAGATTGCATCTAGGCACATCGCATCGACGGGCCCATAAAGTCAATAGTCATCACAGTTTAAACGCATGTTTCTGGTAACAAATTGTGTGTCACAATGTCAAAGATTGAGTCATCAAATTACTAATAGCACCCTTCGGTTATGCCGGACTGCATTGTTCTTTCACATTTTGGATTGGCGAATTGAATTGAATTGAGTAGGTTATTTCCATTGATTTCAGGGATTGTTGCGTTTGGCCAGCCGAAACGATCGTCGATGTTACGGCTTCAATTTGTGAAGATCGCACTCATGGACTATGATTTGTACACAAGAATTCATCTGAAACAGCAAATTTGTTAGTCATTTACAAATAAACAGGCTGAATCCACTAACCGAACCGGACACAATTTCGGCTCGCACTGGATGCCAGTCCATTGAGTTTGCGAATAGATTTATTACGTCAATGGACTCTTGTAATTGGGCCGTTAGCACATCGTAAACTGTATGGAAATAATATTTAATTGATTTATATTTTTGTTTTTAAGCAAACCCAACTCACTTTTAATATGTCCCGACAAACAGGACATGTAAATGAAACGCTGTCCCGTTTGCTCCAAGGGCGAGAATTTAGCGTAACATTTTCGGTTGCTTGCAAAACGGCTACTATTATAGGTCATTATGCTGGTAGGCGCCATGTTGGGATTGTGTGGAGAGGGAGCTGCAAGCAATCAATCAAAAATATATACATAGGTTAAAGTGACGAGAACATGTTCCATTGCGATACAGTTTGCTGCAGATTTAAGCAGAAACAGAAAAGCGCCCTGAGATTTTACATGTGCAAGCATTTAAGATATCTTATAAATATATAGAAAATAATTAGAACTTTACGATTATGCGGGGATTTTAGAATAAACTCTACTGTTAAGAAATGTTCTCTACTATTGAGATAAAAGTCTTTCTAATTTTCAATTTTCAGGATGATTTTCAAAAATTAAGATTGAGGTTTTTTTTTGGAGTGGGTTAACAGATATACATGGCCAGAAGGTTAACCCATGCAGTGACGCAGATCCGACACATACTCGTATATGTGTACTACATTTATACATGAATTCATATTTTTTTCGCTATATACAGATGCAGATGAGTGTCTCTTAAATACCAATTACTGATTGCTCACAGTGGCGTGATGCGCTTTGTGCGTTGGATTGGCGGATGTCCCAGATCTTAAAAGCTCCATCGCTGGAAGTGGATAGGAAATGCTTGCCATCGTTGCGCGGATCAATTGATGTAATGCCACCCGAGTGTTCAATAAATGATAGCTCAGAGTTGGGTGAGCGCTGGTCGAACACCTTCAGCACACCATCATCGTAGCCAGCGATGAACACTTTTGGATCGTTGCTGCTCATATAGCACAGAGTGTTAAAAAGGGCGCCGTGATGATTGACCAGCGTTAATGCGGCATGTGTCTGAAGATCTGTCACAACGATAGTGCCATTTCTGCTGCCACTCATGACAGCATCACCCGACGGCGAGAAGCGCAGCACTCCAACGCCATCGTTCTCTGTCGGACTGAACCAGTGACACTCCGTCACAGAGCCCCTGACTGGCATCAAACAACCTAAGCGAAAATGTTAAGCATTGTAAATTAAGTGTATAATGTAGATATTTCTTACATTGCCTAAAGGTGGAGTAGGCCAAGTGTTGGCCATTGGGACTGAAATCACAGTCGACGATGGGCGAACCAAAACTGAGACTTGCATGGATTTCATTCAGCAGTTGATAGCCTTTTGACCCATTGGAACTATCGAAGATGCTCACCAGACCATCTGCAAGTAAAATCCAATTCAAATGGTATATCTCTCAATAAAAACTGTTTGAATTTGTAAATGCAAACTGGATGTTCAAATTAGCGAACAACAATTGCATAGATCAAATTCTCAACTATTGCTGAATGACCTCTGTCAACAATTCGCAGTTGGCTGCCACTCCAGTTGAACTTGCTAAAAACCACTTTTTCGCCCATCGGCTGGAGGTCTATCGTTATCAGTTTGTTCGGAATATGTTGATTCCACAAGTGGCGCTGATGACTGGGCGAGAAGGAGGAGGTTGATTCGCGCAGCTGCAGCGCGCGCACAAGATTGAAGCGTCCATCTGTGGGTTTGCTAGTGAGCTGCTGTATATCCTTGTACAAATCGGTGGTCTGTAAATCAAAATGGGCTAAACGTTGATCACGGCTGAAAATCGAGCCCCCTTAAGTACGCGCTTACTTGAAACTTTTGTAGCATGGTCTCTGTGCAACCGCGCAATTGATGACCGTGGCCGAGCTCCGTCGAACACCTAATTGTGACTGCGTTTACTCGGTTGCATACATTTTAGAGCGGAAACACGAATAAATTTTTCAACATCTTATCTATCGACTCTTTCGATAAGTTTTTTTTGCTGTTTTGGATTTCTTTGGAAAATGAGCTAGTCACTGCAAACCTAAAAGTAAAAACCAAAGAAGTTCCAAAAAAATTTCATAGTGATTTAACCTCCATGCCTCCCACAATTCCCAATTTACCGTCTTTTACAGCTTATTTGGCCCAGTATCTGGCAAATAATTTCAAGTGCTATAAGCTTTAAGCAAAGAAACAAGCCCAAAATGTTTAAAATATTGAATTATCGGCGAGATATCAGCAAGAAAAGTAATCGGCTTCAAAGAACAAGTGGGCACGGATGGCAAAGACCAGACGACGAGTGGCACAAGCTGAATCTTCTGAGCAGTGATGACGTCATAACACCAGAAACTGTGGAAGAAGCATTGCAAAGTCCACAAGCGATCGAATGGCAAAAGGCCATGGCACAGGAATTCGGAGCACTGAAAGTGAATGGAACTTGGGAGCCAGCCGAATTACCACCCAATCAAAAGGCGAACGGCGAATGGCAGGAGGATGTTTACATGAAGCAGCCACGTTTGTTTGAAGAACAAGGAGTGTCTCTTCTTAAACTTCAAAAGTCCTTATATGGGCTGAAACAGTCTGGACGGATGTGGAACAAGAAGCTGAACGAGATGATGACAAAAATTGGTTTTTCGGCCTGTCCAAGCGAGCTGTGTGTATCCGTTAGGCACCCACAAAACCACATAAACATAATTGCAGTATATGTGGATGATATGATGATATGTTCATCAGATACCGGTGAGTTGGCCAGTATTAAAGGAAAGCATATCTTACATTTGCCAGGTGGCTGACAAGGGCCTCATACATAAATTCCTTGGTATGGAAATGAATAGGAGGGGCATAACAGGGGTGATAACGACCACCCAGCAGCAGCATGTGTTGCAGCTGCTAAAGAAATTTGGCATGGAAGCGTATTGGCCAGGATCAGTACCGTTATCTTCCGGGCACCATGCAACAAGTATAAAAATATGAATAGTACTCATTTCTATTTTCTTACCTACTTTTGCCTGGCTGAATGCTGCTAATAAATCGGCTCGACCTTAAGCCAAATGTAGCGAAACTTGGGCTCTGAATCCCTGCTCGCACATGTAGGCCCCACTCTTATTCTACTTAAATTGCTACTGCTCTGCTCGGCTTTGTTTGCTGCATTATTTGTGTAACATTGCTCAATATGAGAACTCAATAAATTTGCTTTACACTGGTGGCTGTGTGGGCCATTTCAACAGGCGATTAGTTGCCAGGCGGCCGTAGTCAGAGTGAGAGCCATGGCAATAACAACTGACTGGGCTTCCCACTTTGGCTTTGGCATTGGCTTTGGCTTCAGTTCTTTCCACACCTTATCTGCCTTGCCAGTGCCAAAGGCAGTCGCATACACCTTGTGCAACAGTTGAGCACCTCGGGGCAAATTGAATGGCCGGCAGTGGCACACGTGAGTTGAGCCAGTTGCCAGCTGCCTGCTGTATGGTCCCAGTGTTGGAGCTGAGGCTGAGGCTGAAGCTGCTGGCTGGGCCTCTGGGCCCTGTGCTTGGGTGGCACTCTAATAGGTTTTACATAACACACACGTTGTAAATAAATCTAAATGCAACAGTAGCAACAACATCAGCAGTAGCAATAGCAATGGCGGCAACGTCCGGAAACTTCATGAAAAATCCTTTTGCAAATAAAATTTACATAGACCGCACACCAATATATACATACATCTATTCATATATATATATATATATATATATAGATAGATATATAGAGACACATATACACACACGTGTTTCTGTGAATTTATATGAAAATTTATTGAGTTTTCGTGTTAACCATGCATAATTAAGTTTTGCCAGCTGTCGAGTGATGCAGGGGGTGGGTGGGTCGTACGACTTTGACTGGAATCTATTGGCCTGCGGTATAAAAGCCGAAAAGTTTTTGCATTAGGGTATATACCCTATTACCACGGATGCATCACTGGACATGCCACATTAGCATGTATTTACAAAATTAATCAATAAATTTGTCATTTCCCATTTGCCATTTGCCATTCGCCATTCGCCATTTTGAGCCATCATTTAATCATGTTACTTATGTTCATTTTGTGTCGCTAAAAGTGACCCCATTTAACATTAGTCGGACCTAAATTATAATTAAGTCAGGCTAGCAGGTCTGGTCTACGTACTTATTACAAACTCTTTCGAGGCCAACTTTTGCTAAATATTTGGTTTGGTTTAAATACTTTTTTTTTTTTGCTATATAGTTTTCGCTGGCTGCAGCTGAATTTTACTTATATTTTATACTTTGATATTTTTCGAATTTTAATCTAAGCACTTATGGTGAAGGCTTATCGAATTTTTTCGATTTCCTAACCGGAATCGGATATGTTAAAAAAATATGCACTGAAAGACGATAAGAGTGAGTACAAGTTAAAGTAATGCTCAATCATGTTGAGTTGAGGAAAAACATTTGAAAACTGTTTTCTAGGGTATTTCAATAGTGGATTGCTTGGTGTTGATTGCGTGCCTGCTATTCACTGGTGCTGTGTAATTTTCGGCGCTTTAAAGATAGGCTTTGCCTTTATTTACGATCCCAGCGCATGGGCCTCAAGTTGCCCCAATCCTTCTATTAATTTTTGAATACTTTTATGTTCCCTCTCTCTCTCTCTCTCTCTCTGTGTGTGGGTTTTTGTCTTTGTTATTGTCCTTGTCTGTCTGCCTGTAGTTCGCCTGGGGGCACTTTGCTGGGGAGAATTGGTTTAACGGCGAAACGGTATTTATGCGTTCGAAGGCGCCGAGCGTTATGGGAAATCAAGTTATTTGACTGCTGTTCGAATTATTATTCCTGATTGCATTTATTTGCTTTATTTCTCGCACGGAACTTCATCTATAATGCAAGCAACTTGCCAGACGAAATGGCGCTCTGCAGTCTCCAGACTCCAGGCTCCAGGCTCCGGGCTGAGGCATTCAACTGCGCCTTTTCCCTTTATACCACTTACTGCTGAGTCCTTTCACGTCTGTGTCTTCCATGCTGTCGCCCGTAGAGTCTCGTGCGCCCTTTTTGTTGCTTAAGTGAAATGCATAAAAATCAAATAATTTTCCTGTTTTTCATTTGCTTTACTTTGCTCCGCTCGACTCTGAGAATCCGCCCTGTTCCTTCGACCTCTGGTTCACCTAACCTTTCCTCTTCTGCTGGCTGCTGACTGCTCCTTTTCCTTTTCCTTTTCGTTTTCGTTTTATTTTTTTATTTTATATATATTTTTTTTGCTTAAATATATAAATATATACTTTGCAGTCGGCAGCCGTGTGCCGTCTGCCGTCTCCGACTTGCTCTTATGCTCTTTTGGCTCCTCTGGCTGCACTTGCAACTGGCAGCCAGCATTTGAAATGTTAAAAGTAATTTCCTCGACTATAGTTGATAGCCAGCATGCCGGCATCTGCTCGCTTCCCTTTTCTCATCACTCTTCAATCCTCTCCCTGCTCACAGTTGTCTGCCTTCTGCCATTGCTCTCCACTATCCAATCTCTGCCTCAACTCTTGGTCCTCGAGCAGCTATTGGACTGGGTGCAGCCTTAAACTATACAACCCAATTGCCAAGTAGCTTACTAGCTTGTCCCAGTTACGTCAAGGTAATTGAATGTCGTAGGATCCCCTCTCATACCCCAAAGAGTAAACCGTCTAATATTGTGATTTAAAACAATATTCTCATGAAAAGTGCTCAAGCAAGCAAGCCTCATTAAACATTGTTTCAGCAATTTATAATCTAGTGTTTCGCAAAACGCAAACGTAAAATTTGTGCATATAAATTTAAAAAAGATTTTTATTATTATTTAAAAATATTCGTATCAATTTTTGCAGTGGAATCGGTTGAAAGGCATCATCTCTTAGGGAATCATAAAATGGCAATCCGCTCGCCATTCAAATTGTGACTTAAATTGTTATATTCTTGCTCTTTCTATTGATAATATGCTTAGACAAAATCGAATTAAAATCAAATATTATCAATATGTGAGCAGTACTCAACAAACTTTCGATGTAAAAGTCAGCTTTTGAGCACGACATCAGTTCTCAGCGGCACAGAAACAGAAACAGACAGAGCAGAATTCGAAAGGACAACGAATTGGGCAGGAGCGTTTGCACTTTGTTTTTGTTATTTGTTATCGTTTTGATTGATTGACAAATTTCATATTTTAAACACAAGCATATTGTTGCTGTTTGTTTTTTTTTTTACGACATTAATATTATAATTAATATTGCCACTATTTTTAGGGATTGTCCAAAATATAATGCTTTTGGAGCCCAAATTATCGCAGTCACAAAATGCACATTCGCGTTCGATGAAGCTGGGATGATGACTGGTGATTGAACGATGCGTGCATCTTGGTCTGCTAGTTTCCTGGTATCGCCACTTGTACGTGTGAGCGAGCGAGCCATTTCTCTTCCGCTCTCTCAAATTGGCAACGCTCGCGAAGAATACGGCAGGTGAATTACGGTTTTTGTGAGACGCGTTAAACTAGTGCAATTTGTGCGTGCGCCGCGACCACTCTTCTGGAGCTGCACAGTAATGAGCAACATCCCCCCCCCAGCTCTACTGCCGGCGATGCGCCTCACACGTGGTGATCAGGGGACCCCATCCATCCCTACAGAAAATGGATCGCATCAGAGATAAGCTGGCTAGACTTGGGCACCAAGAAGGAGCTGAATCTTTGTTATTTGGAGTTGGAGTCGGCTACAAATCAAAAAGATAGATTCAACTTACGCTCCATCTCTCAAGAGCGCATTTCAGTGGAATGTCCTGACCGCCACACGGACATTCCCCAGTGCCACCGTTGCCAGGAATTCGGCCATACAATGAAATACTTCGAAAAGCAGCGTCGCTGCGTGAAGTGTGGCTCAGCACATGCAAGTCGGGTACGCAAAAAACCTTTGGGCGCTGACCCGAAGTGTGCCAGCTGCGGTGGTAACCATCCAGCAAGCTGGAAGGGATGCCTAGCTTATCAGCGCGTTGCCAAGGAACGGAACCTTGTGGCTCAGTCACGAAGGCCGGCTAGAAACCTGCGAGAGTCGCGTCCAAGAAGCCCGGCACGCATTCGCAGGGAAAATTCTCTCATGCTGATCCTGCCAGACTTGAAACGGCTCCTCAGACACTGCAGCAACTTGGGCAACAAGCAGCACCGCCAGCAACCGCAGCAGCAGCAACAACAACTCACATGGGTTCAGCTAGTTGCACTGCAGGTGCAACAGCACAAAAAGAAAACTCAACGCCACAAAGTTCGCCAGATGCTTAGGCATTATGAGCGCACACAGCAACAACATAAACACTCACAGCAACACCAGCAGCCGCTACGCCAGCAGCAGCAACACCAACAGCAAACAGCTCATACAGCAAGAACGGCAACAACCACGACATCAAAACCAACATCAGCAGCCGCTACGCCAGCAGCATCAGCAGCGCACTCGGCAACAACTCCCAGCTTCTGTTTGACAGTCTGATGTCGAAATTCGACAAGCTGAGTGAGACACTTATGGCCATGATGAGCCTGTTGCACGATGCACTTGCAAACAGATGAGCCAAATAGGGTTGCGCATTGGCGTGTGGAACGCTAATGGCCGTCCAAATAACGCCAATGAGTTGGAGTTATTTATTCAACGCCATCAAATAGATGTAATGTTGGTCTGCAAGACTCACTACTGGTCCAGATCGCACTACAGCCTTCCAGGCTACGATATACACCTTGCCAATCATCCTTCGGATCACATGCGCGGCGGAGCAGCAGTGTCCACCACATTTTGTGTGGGAAGTAGAAGACTTTAAATGTCTCTTCGAAGAGCTTGGCCCAAGGTTCCTGATTACTGGAGACTGGAATGCTCAACACCAACTCTGGAGTGCAGCGTTGGACACTCGCCGTGGGATTGCGCTTACGGGTTGCATGAGAGACTCCAACCTCCAAGTACTTGCCACAGGAGGTGCAACGGACCATTCGTACAGCAACCATAGGCCAACAGCAATTGACTTTGCTGTTTACGCTGGGATCCGGTCTGACTGTCTTGGTATATCCGAGCGAATTGAGCTTAACTCCGAGCACATCCCCTTGATCGTTGAGTGCAGAGTGGCTGCAGCTCTGAATGCTGTTTTCGATTCCGACTGAGCTATTGTTATATATTATTGTTGCTGTTGCTGTTGCTGTTCATCACTTCGTGGCTGTCTCTCAAGCCGAAGGTATTTTTATGGTCTATTGCTTTTTGGGTAGTGTGTCCGTCCTTTAAAAATTCACATTTAACCAAAAATCAAATATCCATGTATATATCAGACAGCGTTTTTTGATATTTTTGACAACTAAGAAGGTCAGTTGAAGTAGTTGACATTTAATAGGATTTCTCAGTATGCCCTTCCAATCTTTTCTCGCTGAGTGCTGTAATGAACAACGTGGAGCAGACGGGCTTTTAATGGATATGAGAAAAAAGAAAGAAGAGTTTCCCTCGTTATTGTTTCTTTTTTCGTAACAAATTATTGCCCCTTTTAAGGGGAAACCAAAATTTAAAAGCTCGACAAGCGAATCATTACAGTGTGTAATTAAACCGTTATCATTATGTTGCATGCCACCTTGTTAATAGGTATAGGCAAATCTCCACTTCAGACCGACAAGAACAACAATTTTGCAACTGTTGTTGAGATTGTATTGTAACGTGGTGGGGTCCCTTAAGAAACTGAAGAGCTAATCGTAATTGCAGCTTTAGTTAGTTGCTGCTATTTACGGTCACTGTTATTAGGCCTTTGTTCGGACCGCTAATGGTGCACTTGAAACCGAATTCACATAACCTTAACCACTCCATTTAAGGTCTTACATTTAGCAACTGCCAACTGGCAACTGCCAACTGCCCCGTTGCTGTTTGCGTGTTGCTGTGTGCTGCTTGCTGCTTGCTGCTTGTTGATTGTCCCTTTCCCTTTCCCTTTTCCTTTGGCTTGTCAAGTCGAGAGTCAGTGCTAGACGCCATTTAAAACTATGCAAAGGCTTTTGAGCCGCACGCGTCGTATGCGCAATGTCAAATGCCTCCTTTCACATTCCTTTTGTGTTTGCCTCTGTGTGTGTGTGTGGGTGTGTGTGTGTAAGTGGAGATATGCTTGAGGGTTGGGCTTTACTGGGTTTAGCCCGCTGCATAATTTGTGGCATTTGGCTCGGTTTGTCATACGGCAAATCGAAATGTTATTTATATGCCGTACGTGTTGGCGACCACCAAGCAGCAGCAGCAGCAGCAGCAGCAGCCGCAGCAGCAGCAGGAGCTGATGACGACAAATGCGACGACAACAACCACAAGAACAACTACAACAAGGACGTGGACGAGGACGAGAACGTGCAAGGCTTATCGCTGTGTGGGCGAATGGTTCCTCTTTCCTCTACATTTCTCCAAAAAAATATGCACTCAACTAAATGTGGCCTGTTCTCAATTTTCAAGTTTAGTTTGCTCGATTTACACTGGGGTTCAGTCTAAACGATATCGATGATTCGCACACCGTTTCTAGTCGGCCTCTAGACACAAGATACTTGCCTTGGTTTCTGGGTAAATGGTGGTTTTACATAGAAATTAATTAAGTTGGCTCGGCACAGGCCAGGCTCACTCTAACTGTCAACATATAATTAAATACAGGCAGCCATTGTCTCTGCAAAGCTTCTTACACAGATGACTGGTTTCCATTTCAATTCTAGCAGCAGCCTCATCTTGAGCCTATGGTCGCATACTGGACTGGTAGCGAGCTGATAAGTACAAAAGCATTTGCTATACGTGTCTGTGCCAACTATGGAAAAGTCTTGAATTGACTCTCAGTCAGTCGAACTATAGTTGAAAATGAATTTGCAGTTGAAGGCAGCTCGAAATTTGCCTCAAATTTTAATTGAAATTTGAACATATGCAAGTATCAGAAACTAAATATGAATATTTAATACAAATCCAGCCAGTGCATGAGTTGTCTTATGAAAATGCAAAATTTAAATATGAATGAAATGTTTATGCGAAGTCTAAAATTCAGAAAGTATTTTTCTCTTTTATTTATAACAAGTGTTTATTTTTCAAATTTATAAATATATTTTTTTAGGTTAGATTTAAGTATTTATCCTATCACCTTAGATTTGTGAAGTGATTGTATAACTAAATAAATAACTGAGTTTGATCTTGACAGATTCCTTCTGGCCTGCTGCTTGTCTGGGGCTCATTAAGTAGCTAAAATGCTTACCTGCCAGCATCATCAGCAGCAGCAACAGCTTTGAAACTATGCTAGTTATGGCAAATACGCACCTGTCATGAACTAAGGGCTGGTGTGGAAAGAGGGGAGGGGGCGGGCTTTGGCTGCTGTGTGCAAGCCTGTTGATTAGAGCATCCCAACCACTATGTGGCTATGTGGCTGCCACTGTTTGGTTGGGTTGCTTCACTCTGTTCACTCCTGTGGCGCAGAGTCTACAATTCAATTTCTACACACCCTCCTCCCACAGCACGGCACCACACCACCCGACCACCCGACCAACCGGCCACCCCAGCACACGTCTTTGTGAACGCAATAAAAATGCATAGTTATTGATGCAAAACTTGCCTGAGACGACAGCGACAACAACACAGGATCTGGTCCATGAATTGGCTTTATTCACGACAACAGCAGCAACAGCAGCAACGGCAGCAACAGCAGCTTCTGCAATCGACAAGCAGCAAGCAACAACAACAATTGACGACCAACAACAGACTGACGACAGCCGACAGCCGACAGCCGCCTGCCGACAACAACAACTGACATCCACACCTGCTGTTGGTTCATTTTTCATTTGGTTGCTGCTCTTAGACAAGTTTTAAGTTGGTAATGAGACCGCAGCGGCCGCAATGTTTGAGCCTTAGAGCTGCATAATAAATATGCAAACTTTGTGGCAAGTGGCAGCTGACGTCGCCAATCAATGCGCAAAATCAAAAGTAAAAAATGTTTGCTAGCGGAAAGAAAAGAAAAGCAGTAACAACTGCAGCTGGAGGAGCACGAGGAGCGGAAGTAGGCTTAGAATGAGGAGGAGGAGGCTGTAGCGAAGGAGGAGCAGAAACCAGAAGCCAAGAGTCGAAAGTGGCGCCCTCAGCAGCTATCACCATCACGTGGCTGCCACTTGACTTTAGCGTCCTTGTCACAATGGCAATACAAAGACACAAAGACACACGGACACATGCGCATGATGTGGCAGGTAGAGTGAGACAGAGAGACAGAGAGAGGGAGAGGGAGAGAGAGGGAGAGGGGGAGAGAGAGAGGGAAGCATAAGGATTGTGACGCGCTTTCGTTCCTATTTCTACTTCTATTTCTATTTCTATTTCGAACTTGCACTTCATCGTCAACGGGCCATCAATGGCAACGTGTCGCATTACTCAACATGGCTACGTGACTTAAATGCCATGGCGGCATCTCTGACGCCAACTGCTGATGCGGGTGTCCCCGCCTGTGGCATGGATGGCGTGTGGGTGCGGGTGTGGGTGCGGCTTGTACGTTGCGTGCATTGCCATTTTGTGGTCTCACACTCTGCAGACGCTGCCCTGCGCTTCTGGCCAGGATATAAAGCTCGCGCCACATTACGTAATGAATGGAAAAGTCCAACACTTGACGTTCAAGCAGCTCAACTTGGCAATGCAAAGAGCACTACGAATACATTTGTGTGGGTGTGTGTCTGTGTGTGTGTGTGTGTGTGTGTGTGTAGGTGGCTCATCCAAGTGAAGGGCGCGGCTTGGAGATGGGCACGTGACAACAAAACAAAAACAAAAACAGCAACAAAACTAAAACGAAAACAAAAACAAACAACAATAAAAGGCATCTTTGAGCTGGCGACGATTTAATGCCCCGACAGACATATTAATTAATTAAATAATTCATGAAATTGCCACAATGTTCGCACTACGACATAATATGTCCCGGGTAAAATATAAATAGATTTACATACATTTATATATTGGTATCGATTTGAATTTACTTCTATAAAGCCTTATGAATTACCTGCCTTTAAGCGATTGATTCTTTGAAAATGCTGAAGAAGCTGCCAAACAAAACTGGCTAGTTAAAGTCAGTCAATCAAGTTGGTTAATACTTATTTGGGTGCTGCCCAACAGGAGGCATCTGCAGCTAATCACAATCTGCCTATAAACATGCATTTATGCTTATGAATAAAAAACTATTCAACTCCCTAATTGTATTGAAATGACAGCTTTTTATGATCAGTTTGCAATGGTAAGCAAGGGTAAGCTAAAAAGAAATATATATGAAAAATATATGGTTGACAAATGTCACGTTTGACCAATGATATTCTAATTATGAGTATCTCTTCGACACGTGTCTGGCAATGGGTCGATAGCCATAGAGATGAGCTCGTGAGCGACTCAAAGGGTATTCAAGTTGAAGATAACACAATACTGCCAATCTCAGTTCGCAAAATATTAGTAAGTTTATTTGAAATTATAAATAAAAAAAAAATAACAACAAATGTTCAGCATTTCCATGGCCCCTTTCGGATACCCCTCGATTCTTGGGATGGGACATGTTTCTGCTCGACACGCTTTTCTTTGAATTTACGTTTTAATTTTATTTATGTGTTATTGCTCATACTGCGCATAGCTGCGCATCTATAGCAAAAGTATGCACGCAGCGACGCACGCAGGCAAGCACTTTGTGTGCCAGAAGTTTTTTGCACTTTTCATTGCATACTTTTCAGCTTGACGCAAGCAGCTGTTGCTCCACAAAAGTTCTTCGAGTTCTTGGTTGTCCTGTGTGTGAGTGAGTGTGTGTGTTTGTGCTCTATAACTAATCCTATTTGCCGGATGTTGTCATATCACGCGCTCGTCATTTGACCCACACACACACACACACACACAGAGAGACACACACTTATGCTAGGTGGATACATCTCACGTCTTTGTCTCAATGGCATTTGGCTGGTTGGCTGGTTGGCTTGACCATCTGTGGATCCTGCCACGTTCATTGCCACTGTCAACATCTTGTGGCCAGCAGCGACACGTAGACACGTTAACTGTCGAGTGTGTGTGCTGTGTGTGCTGTGTGTTGTGGACAGTGTGGGAGCTGGCCACGGTCTGGGCCCAATGACCACAATTTGCATTGGCGCCTGTCAAACGCAGCGAGCCGGCTGCCAATTTATGAAAGCGACCCTTTGCTTGATGCCCTTAGCGCCGTTAGTTATGCAATAATTTTTACATTTTTTAAGCACAATAAAAATTGAATTAAATATAAATCAAAGCGCGCGCGGCCAAACAATGACAACCAAAAAGGAGTAAAAATTTCAGCAACAAAACAATACCAAAAAAAAAAAAACAAAAAAAAGTAAAACTGAAAAGAAATAAAGCTGCATTTACTCTTGCACTACAGACAGAAGGGGGTGGCAGGGGTGTGATCAAAATGTTTAACTTTTGCAACCGCAGAAATTGTCACATGTTTGCGAAGCGCGGCTGTGGCATACCATTTTGACCCTCGACCACACCTACATGCCGCACGCAGCTGCCCCAAAATTGGCCACAAACCAGCAAGTGCCAAAAACGTTTGCAGCGAGCAACGCCAACAAAAACAACTACAACTATAGCAACAGTGTTTTTAAATTGTTGCCACTCGTTGAACAAGCACCACTGAACAAGAACCACCGAGCGGAGCCACTCGACACCATTCGGAACGCCTCCAACCATTGATGTTGGCCTTGTTGCCTTTTTATTGAACTCGCAAGCGAGTGACAAAAACTCTGCGCAGTTCTTTTTCCATATTGTTTGTATTCTAATCTTTTTTTTTTGTTTTTTTTTTTTAATTGACGTTCTGCAAATCGTTTTAGCCCATTTTGCATTTTCAAAAAGTTTCATGAAATTTACTTGCGCTTTTAAATATGCAGGTTAATAGAAAAGTTTAATTTTTTTTTGTGTTTTATTTCTTTCAATTTGTGTTTTAAATTGTTTAATTTGCAAATTGCAAAAATAAAATTAAGTTGTGTAAAAGAGTAAATCAAATCGCTTGTTGAGTTTTAAGGCTTCGGCAAAAAGTGTTTCGCTTTAAAATAAATATCAAAACACCACTTTAAAAAATATGATAAAATGCAGAACGCTTAATTTTTTGAAAGCCTAAAAAATGATGACCAATTGTGGAATATAAATATTAAAACTTGGCCAAATAGTGCACAGTTTCGTACTTGATAAATTGAAGTTGCAATAGAAAGTGATAAGTTTTATTTGTGTGCAGTTCACAAACAGAGTTTGTCAAGTCGGAATAAAATGCGATATTAAATTGAGATGCAGTTTTTTGGAATGCGCTTGCAGTGTTTGTTGTGCAAATGCGTTTCAATGAGCAGCAAAAGCAGAGGCAGCAGCAACTGCTACGAGCTACGGTCTGGTCTGGTCGTGAATTCACAGTGCTGCCTTCTGCCTCCTGCGTCCTGCGTCCGGCGTCCTGCATCCCGTTTCCTCCTTCCTATGTGCCGTGTCCTCGGCCTGCTCGTTGTATAAAAGTCATATCCATTGCGTGCTTTTGTCGCGTTTTTTCAAGCGTGCTGTAATTTTTTTATGCGCTGATTCTCGCACTCACAGGGCCCCCCCCCTCGTCAGACACTCACACAGCCACTCTACCCCCGCGGCCCTGTGTGTCTCGGCTAGACGCATAAATATTCTGATTTGGCAAAAATTATATGCCCGTACGTGCTGCTGTACTTTCAGCTGCCGCATCCGCTGTCCACCAACCGATCCTTTGTTCCAATCGCCCCTCGCCAGACAACCAAACAACCAAACAACTAAACAGCCAGGCAGGCAGGCAGGCAGCCAGGCTGTCGTCCTGTCCTCTTGTCCAGCTGGCTCGATAATTTTTCGTCGCCAAGCGTCGCTATTGAGGCTTGGACATTGTCGTTGTTTGCGTGCCAACTGCACTCAAAACAAAATATGACCAAATACTAACAAAATTTGACATTTAAAAATAACAAATAACAAAAATTGCTTAAAATAAGCAAATCTTTGATAATGAAAACTTCTGAAAACTATATAAAAGCAAGTAAAACAATTTGAAAACAACACAGTTCAGATAGATACAGAAATTAAATAGCAAAAGCAAAATCGGACGATGAAAGAGATATCTCAAATATGGCAAGCATATATACTATATATATATTTTGTAAGAGTGTGCCAGCTGGCCCGTTGCTGTGGCTGTTGCTGTTGCTGTTGCCGTTGCTGTTGCTGCTTTATGACAGCGCATAATTTACAAATGGGCCAAAAGCCTGTTGCATAAATTTCAAAATCGCGCGCGCTCTCTCCGTGGGTGAGCGGTGTACGGTGGGTGGTTGGTGGGCTGCTGGGTTGTGGCTGGTTGGCAGAGACGTCAAGCGGCGCTTTATTCGTTCAAGTCGCTTAAGGCCGCAACTTGAGTTCGAGTTGGGTTTCATTTGCATGTTGCCCGTGTCGGTCGATGTACTCGGCGTAGGCGTCTTATCGCTGCCCTCATTGCTTCTGTCGGCTTGTCGTCTTTTGACGCTTTTGCTATGCGCCATTCGCCATTTGCCATTCGCCATTCGCAATTCGCTCCTTTTATTTTTGGGCTCGGCGACGCTTTTATCTTGTGCAAAGCCCAAGCGACTTTTAAGTTGAAGTTTGTTGTGGGCATTCTACAATGGACGCAACATGGATTTATGGCGATTAAAAAGCAAACCCTCTGCAACCAGCAACAGAAGTCAATCATTTACATGCTAAACTCCACACATTTATTTAAGTTTGCTCAATTTATACGCAGCTTACAAAAAATATATATAAAAGTTGTAAATAATTATCACACTTTAGCCATGAGAAACTACGATTTTAAAACACTAATAAAAATACAAATATTAAATTTAATGTTACGCATGCAGCCAATCAATGTTAGTATTTGATTTCAAGCAACTAAAAAGTCTGCTTTTTGCAGCTGAATGCAAACAACTTAAATGTAATCCGGAATAATTTTATTAGAATTTACTGAACCATCTCAGATATTGAACTATGCAATTAAAATTGTTACAATTTTATCTTGTGTCCACTCACATTCCATGGTATCCCTCCTCATCCCATCCCATCCCATTCCATTCCATTCCATCATTCCCTCCCCTCTGCCCTCCCACTCACAAAGCACCTCGTGTTTCTAGCGTTGCTTTTGCATTATTAATAATTTTTTAGAGCTTGAAAGTTTTGCCAAAGATTTTCTATTTGGCTTGGCGTCGCCATCTCCCGATCCAAACTTCGCTAGCAGCGCATCCTTTTCTCTGTGATTTATTTTTCTCGATGATTTATGTATGTAAGCCCCGGCCGTTGCCGCCCTACCTCCATCCCTGGCTCCGTGGCTCCCTGGCTCCCTGCCTCTCGCCCTCAACTGATGGCGTTTGCCTTTGCTTGCCTTGACTTAAGATGCTCCACTTGATAGGCGGCGCCTTCCATCCACCATCCACCATCCAACTCCTTCCATGACCTCCTCCTGCCTTCTACCCGGACTCCAGGCTCCAGGCTCTGGCTTGGCTTGGCTTGGCTTCGGCTCTGCATCATTTGTAGTCTCAAGATTTGCTGGCATATGGAATGTGCGATGTTTTGCTAACAACTTTGGGGACACTAGCAACAGATTTGCAATAAATTCGATAAAATGTTTCAGTTTTCTGGCTATGGCGTGTTGCTCTTGTTGTTGTAGTCCTTGTCATCTTAATCCTTGTGCATAATTTGCTGCGCTTGCCCTTTGTGTGTGTGTGCGTATTTTTTAAATGGGTTAAATAACCTTTTACAAGTAATCTCAATGCGATGTCGGGTCGGGTCGGGTCGGGTCGGGTCGTTGGCTCTCCCCAAAGGAATCAAAAGGACCCACACACGACACACACAGCCGCCAGTTGCGTGTGAGTCAGTTTCAGTTTCAAAACCTTACCCGCTTCACACTCAGAAAAAATATAATTATTATAGAAAGTACAATTGAAAATCATATTAAAATAAGTTCATTTTTACATAAAAAACAATTGTTTCTTAAGCTAAGAAACGCTTGTCTTACATCAACAATGCGAAAAAATGTGTTTTTGTGTTTCTATTTTAATAAAATACGAAAAGAATGAAAATATTTAGAAATCATTTTCTAATTGAAATATGATTTTTTTCTAGCTGCAGGTGAAAACCAAAACTTGGCTTGACTAATCAAATAATAATTTGATATTTGTTCTAATCTGAGTAGAGCATAATTGTTTAATTGTTTAAAAGTAGCTCTTTTTTTGTAAATTATTTATTTTTATTTTTTTTAAGACTTAACCCAACTTCTGTCCCTGCCACTGCCCCTGCCCCTGCCGCAAACCCAACGCTGTCAGTGTTTGGCTGCTTCCGCTATTGTTGCGCGTTATCAACAGCATAATTTGTCTTGGCGTGTGCCGCAGTTGAACCCCCTCCCTTCCCCGCCTTCCTCTATCTGTCTGCCTCTTTGTCTGTCTGTCTGTCCTTCGCTGTTGCCTTGCCGCATCCCTCGGGCCAATTGTTGTTTTAGTTTTAGTTCTCGTTGTTTTTCTCACGCTTTTGCCATAACAAAAACATCGTTTTGTGGCTGCTGCTCCTTTCAAGAACCCCCCCACACACACACATACACACCCCACCTCACCCCACCCCTTGACACACTCCTCTGTCTTACATCTTAACCACATCACATATGTATTCGCAAATTGGTTGGCAGCCTGCTGTTGTTGCAACTGCAACTGCAACAGCTTCGACTGCTTTCTTTTCTTTTCTCGCTGGAATTTTCCGGGGCAAGGGGAATACATATATATATATATATATATATATATAGATATATATGTTGACAGTGGATGCCGTCTAAGTAGCCAAGTACAAATTGATCCACTTGTAGCGAATGAAACTCAATTACAGCCCGCCGGGCAATCAAATGCAAATCAGTAGGAAAATCCCATTTCAGTTCAAATTCAATTGCAGTATAAAAATGTGCGCATTCGATCAGAGCATAAAATGTGAACCCGGCTAAAAGTAAAACTAAATATTTTCAAATATGGAAAGAAATAAATAAATTTAATAATCTTCGCATAATTTCCCCTGGATGATGATGATTCATTCATCAAAACACATTTTCCCCACAAGCCTCAAGTTGTAACACATTTCAGTTGCTTGTTGGCCAAGAAAGTGTTACCTGTTGTAAACTGTTCGCCCATTGTCCTTGCCATAATTGCAATAGTATCGCTTTAAGCAGAGGCAAGCGTTTCATTGGCAATCAGTCAAAACTTGAAAATATCGCAAACTGACACATTTTACTGCTGGTCTTGTGGCAGCCATGCAATGTAGCCTGCCACTCGAGCCGAGCCCGTCGAGTCTGCTGGATCGAAAGTTGCAGCTTAAAGTTTTTGATTTGCTCTGCGCTCGGCAAATACATAATTGTTCTCGACATTTTGCCGAACTGAAACTGGCAAGCCAATTGCATTAAGATAATTGCCACAGTTATAAGCATCGATATGTGTGTTGTATATATATCTATGTATGTATGTGTATGTATGTATATATATATATATATATATACACCGTGGCACTCACACAACATTGTTGCATTGTCACTGCAGTTGTGCTTTTCCTTCCGCTCCCACTCTTTCTCTCTCTCTCTCTCTCTTTCTCTCTCTCTCTCTCTCTCTCTCTCTCACTCTCTCTCTCTCTCTCTCTCACTCTAGATGTCTCTCTCTCTCTCACTCTCTGCTTATAACTGTATAATGTTTGTTGACTTTGTGTTTGTGTTTGCCGCCTGACGTCACAAGATGAGCAGCTGAAGTAGCGATATCCATCGACACGTAATAGCAACTACGTATATAATACACACACACACACACACACACACACACACACACACACACACACACACACACAGACACAGAGATATTATATACACCCGTCTACCCACACCTTGAAATTTCCTTTCAAGTTGGCGTTACTGCCAATTTGGCTGATTGCTTAATCGCATCACGACGCTGCGTCGACATCGACGTCGACGTTGTTTGTAGCCGTTGTTGTTGCTGTTGTTGTTGTTGTTGTTGTAAGCGAGACGCGTTGCGAAATCAGCTCAACTGGCACATTACAACAGCAGCAGCAGCAGCAGCAGCGGCAGCGGCAGCAAGCAGCATTAGCAACAACAATGCCAATCTGTCAAGACCGCCCAACACTTTCGGCATCCGCCCCCTCCACCACCACCACCACCACCACCACCACCATCATCCCCTCATCCCACATCCTAGCGAATGCCCTGCAATGGCTTCGCCTGCCCTGACGCGCTCACAAAAGATGTCGCGTATAATTTAATGACTTTGTATGCCTTGAATTTTAATGACAACAACAACACAACAGCAGCAACAGCAGCAACAGCAACAGCAACAGCAGCAACAGCAACAGCAGCAGCGGTGGCAGTAGCAGTTTATATTCTCTTCTGTTGCCACACCCATGCCACACCCGCCCCGCGTTAAGGATAATGGATCAAGTGGAGGCGGCGGCAGCAAACAAGCGACACCACAAATTGCAGCAGAACGTAAAGCCGCATCAACAACAGCAACAATAACAGCAACCACAACAACAGCAGCAACAACAGCAACAATAGTGTAGAAGAAGAGGAAGACATTGCCATGCATGACAGTCGCCAATGTAGACAACGGGATTTGTTTGTTTTGCAGCGACGATCAACTCGAGCTACACCGTGCCCCATGCCCCATGCCCCATGGCCCATAGCCAGCCAACACCATGGCACCCCCCACTCACCCCGCGACATTGTCCAATGTTGGGGAGCAGCGCGCATTACTTTAGTGGCAAAGATTTATGGGTTTATTTGTTTATTGTGCACCCAGCGAAGCTCTTTGAACTCGCTCGCTGACTCCCCCCCCATCCCACCCCCCATCCACCACTTCGCCCTTTGTATCTGTTGAAAATATGTATACAATATTTTGAGTTTGGTCTTCGGTGCGCCTCACAAAACACAAAAAAGGCCATCGCAGCGCAGGACAGTGGCCAATCCGGCCAGGCTCGGACAGGATAGCAGCGAGCAAGAAACTCTCACTCAGCCTTGGTCCGACCCTCACCACAACAGTGCAAGTGCCCTGAAATTCCACTGAATGTCAGCAGTTTAAATGTATATATATATGTATATATATATATATATATATGTATATAGTCAGTTCATATGAGTTATTCAAACAAAGATTTTGGAGACATTATTTTAGACATTGTGAAAAGAGAACGCAACTTGTCCAAAAGAGATGTAAAAAGCGCATAGCTATTAAAAATCCATATAAATCCAATAATTTGTTTTAATTATTGTTGTTAATATTATATATTATGGATTTAATCAGATTTCAGTTATGGTCTCTTTGCTCTTCTGCCAATCCCCAAAAATCGACTCGATACGTTTTGGAACAAAACTGAAATTTATATTTTCTAATCAGTTGGCAATTAATTGGTAAATGCACAAAGATGAATTGATTTTTTTTTCTGTGTAGATGCAAATTTCATTTCAACTCTTGTTGTACTCTTTAATTTTTGGTTATCATATTTAGCTGGATGCGAATTGGGTTTCAACATCTAAAGTTGTAATTATGTAGTGCACTTGGCTAGTCGCTCAGGCAGACGCTGACACCCTCTGCCACCTACACCAACACACTCACACACACACACTCACACACACACTCACACACACACACACGCGCACACACACACACACATTTAGCACGCACCCACAACTATTTTTTTTTGTTGTTTCATTTTCATTTCGTTTCATTTTTTTGCTAGTGTTTTCTTTGCTTGCTTTGACTTTTCGCTTGGCACTCGCTTCCTGTTTATTGACTTGTCTCTCAATTAAGTTGGCAACTCAAAGTCCATACGAAAGCATAACGATGCTCCACCCACATCCTGGACACCACAGTGGTTGCCACAGCCTGAGCATCCTTAGGCAGCGGCCACTAACAAGCGGCGGACGCAGAATTGTCGCCTGGCATTGCGTGTCCATGTCTCATGTCCTGCGTCCCTTGTTGTTGTTGTTGTTGCTATTGTTGTTGCTGTTTGTTTCCTTTTTCTGCTTCTTCTGCTTTTTTTTTCTTTACATTTCTTCTCTTTTCTTTTCCTTTTTCTCTTGTGTTTGTTGTTGCTTCTTAGCTTTCTTTCTGCGTTTCCAATCTCAATTAATTTGCTCATAAATTTGTTGCCAACTTCCACTTCTTCAGCAGCAACAGCAGCAGTAGCAGCAGCAGCACTTGCTGCCTTCGTCCTTTGTCCTTCGCCCTTCGTCCTTGTCCGTCTGCTTGCCTGCTTGCAGAGTTGTCGTTGTCTTTGGGCCTTGTTGGTTTTGCTTTATGCCCGAACAACTTATTTTTTATTGTAATGCCATCTTATCGCCGCCCAGCTCCACAACTGGGTGATGTATGTGCCCAGGCCGTCTCTATTGCTGTCTCTCTCTCTCTCTCTCTGCCTCTCTGTCAAGATCTTTACTGGCTGAGCCGCTGCCTTGGCCTTGTTTTTTAGCCGTTCGCATGGTTTATGTATTTTAATTTATGCTCCCCGGTTTTGCGCGAGTTTTTTCTTTTTAGCTTTTTTCCATTCGGATTTTATTCCTTTCTTAGCGTCTCTGACGTTGATTTCTATCTATTGAGATTGAGCCAGCAACATTCTGTTTAAGCAGCCACAACAACAGCAACAACACCAACAACAAGAACAACACAAAATGTCGTTTTTATGGCGCTTAATTAACTTGGCCGCCATTTTCTAATTGCTTTTGCTGTTTGTCCAGCGCCCTTTTGTCAACTTGATTGTGTTTTGTTTATTTGTGGTGCGCACAAAAAAAAAATAAGAAAAAAAATAATAAATATGCATGTACTATATATATATATATATATATATATATATATATATATATATATATATATATATATATACATAAAAATGTATTCAGAGTTGTTTTTCTTTTGGGGGAGGCGGTTGGCACCCGAATTCTTTCGTAGAATTTTTATTTGCTGTGTGGAATTTGTTGGAAACGAGCATAAATGAAATGTTCAGTGCTGAGGATTATTAGTTAATTAAAGTGCTTAGCGAGACGCTAATGATCGGGCATAAAACAGCAGCCCAACTACAACTCTACAACAGCACCCAACCACCCAGCACCACCCAGCCAGCTGGCTTGCTTGTGGAAGGGAACGCAAATTTGTTAAGCTACCCTTGCAGCGGGTGAAGTGAAGTGAAGTGTGTAAGGCACACGTTACGTACCCCTCAGGGATCTATGGGTATATATATTTCTATATATATTCGTGATGTGCATCATCATCAGCTGAGTTGGGAATAGTTGCATCTGTCCGTCTCTTAGTTTTAGGACAGCGCCGATGAAGCCCTGGCAAGCTTTTGCTCGAGCTTTCACATGGACACGGGTCGAAAAGCTCTTTCAGGAAGCAGGCTCAACACACTCGCACTAATTATGGATGTGTGTGTAGTCGGCACTGTTTAAGAGTTACTTTCATTGAACTTGATGCGACTCGGCATCAGAATCATTATGCCATTGAACTGGAGAAAGATGAGTTCCAAAAACAAGACTGAGATGTGAATCGGGTTGAGCATCGGTATGGAAGTGTATACAGTCTTCGGTCTGCCTTAAATAGTTTAGTTTTCTTGTTTGTTTTTCTTTGCATTTTGCTGCCTTTTACTTTTGACTGACTTTGAAATGCGCAGATTTATTGCGACAATTTGTTTAATGACAGGCATTTATTTTGATGGCGCCCCAGAGGGCGGGCACAGGCAAGGTGGTGTTGCTGGTGGATTGTGTGTGAAGGGAGAGGGGGTGGTTGGGGGGGTGGCAAAGGGTTTCCTCTTAGCCCATCCATTGGGTTGAGTGTAGGCAAAGGCCTGCCTCGGTTGCCACTGACAATTTAATTATTTTACGCTTACATCTTTCTTATGCGTGTCTCTCACATCACACACCGCACACCGCACACCGCACACCGCTCACACACGCACACACACACACACACACACAGGCGTGTGTAGATTCCACGTGGGGCGTTAAATAAGCTAAATGACTTTGTTCTGCCGAGCTGTTCAAGTCAAACAATCTCAACTGTCTACGCCTTAAATGAGCCCGCATTTTAACGTATCCATTTAAGTTGTGTGTTTGTTTCGGGTACAGCGCCAAACTTTGAAGACTGCATTCACTTTAATTGGATGCTTTTCCTAGTTCCGGTTTTCCTTTGCTGCGCAATATTTAAAATTGTTTCATTTTGTTTTTTTTATATTTTGATTTATTTTTATTTTTCATCTTTGTATGAAGCTGCTTATTTGTAAGCGATCAATCAAGCAGCGGAAATATAATGCTTTGCCGTAGGAGCTGAGCTGTGCAGGCAGCGTGGGGAAAGTGGCATCCCGCCGCTGCCACGCCCACGTGGTATCTGCAGTGTATATGTACAGTAAAGTCCACAACGGCAATTTATGCACTGCTCGCTGCAGATTCAACGGAAGGGAGTGTGACGTACGATTGGGTCAGGCAGGGAGTGAGGGGGGGGGGGGGGGGGGGCAGGGGCAACAAACCCGCCATATCTGGCGCATATAATGATATTTTTTACAACGCCAACTGAATGTAATAACGAGCAGCAGGACAACGACGACAAGGAAGAGCACCAGAAGATGCTCTTGCTGTTGCTGCGAACGCACAGGGAGGGAGGCAGGAGGGGGGGGGGGGGGGTGGTGTCGGTGGTGATGGTGGTGGTGGTGGTGTTGCTGCTCGGGTATATTGCAGACGACAACAGCGACAACGATAGTTGTGGCACATATGAAGACGAGGGTCTGTCAAATACAAGTTTCTGGCGGGGCTCAATCCGAACCGACCCCCTCCGCCTCCCACCATGCACCCTGCACCACATCACACATACGCAATGGGGAAAAAAAAGAAAAACAGAGAAAAGAAAAAAATAAAGAATGTCGAGCAGAGAAAAACTCGACGTGCAGGCAAGAAAAATTGAAGATGTTTTTAAAGGCACAACACACACATACAAATACAAGGCAAATACTATATTCCCCTGCCATTCACCCACCCATCAGTGTGTGTGTGTGTGTGTGTGTGTGTTTGTGTGTGTGTTTGTGTGTGTGTTTATACAATATATGCAGCAGCGCTACACACTTTGCTCAAATTGACAGTACACAAAACTGTCAAAACCAGCAGCAGCAGCAACAAAAACAAACTCTGTGAAATATATGCGAATGTCGTTTTGTGGGTGGGCTACACGTACTCCGTATACCCTGTAATCATAAACAATTGCTCGAAAATGGCCATACCACCTGGTTGGGTAAGCCTGTAAAGCTGAACATTTTTCAGCAGCTTTTGATTGGTTTGTGCAAGCTTAAAGCTGGTTAAGGGAAATGAACCGAATCAGAAAGTTCTGAAATCCTGTTAGTCAAGCAACCAATATCAATGCGCTTACCTATTGAACTTGAAATCATGCAACTCGCTGGAATTAAATGTAGATTCAACTCACGCTCAAAATACTTCCCCAACAATGCTCAGACCCCAGCAAAGTGAATTTGATCTGCATCGTTAACTTTTTAAATGAAGCAGCTTCAATCAGAATAATTATGTGAAATGCATAGTAACACTTCAAGCAATGTCCCCATTAATAAATAATTTGTTAATTTATTATATGCACACTCATTACAGAGTTTGGAGTTCGTATTTAGTCTTTTTACAGCGGAACTGTTTTTAAATAAATCAATAAAGGAGAACAAACAGTGCTGAAAATAATTGCATATTTTTTCAGGTTATTTTAGAGTGTTTAGGGTATCTGCTAGTTGCTGACTACTGTGTACTTTTGCCCAACAGGGCTTTTGCTAGTCGAGCAATTTTTCCATGTGCAGATTTTCATGCGTTATTTTTGCTTCGATTTTTGGTAGAGCTGCGTGTCAGAGAACTTTGGCTAGAAAAGTGCCACAAGATATGCCACAGATCATGGATCAAGATTGTATAAGGCAGCTATACTCAAGTGGCCACTCTATTGTCTCTCTCTCTCTCTCTCTCTCTCTCTCTCACTCGCTTGCAGTTTAGCAGGCAATTGCGAAACATTTACATTAACACTTGTTGGAGCTGGCAAAACTAACAACAAACAAATAAATAAACAAATAAATAAAGTCGCCAACATATTCCATAGTCAGAGGAGTAGAGAGAGAGAGAGAGAGAGAGAGAGCTATATATATATAGAGAGAGGGAGAGAGAGAGTGATTTGGAGAGGGATTGACGCATTTTCGTTGTTTCTTTTTGCGTCTATTTTGTGTTTTGCCAGCAAATGTGAAAACAACGACAAACTACGCAAAAAGGTATGCTACACAAAATAAACGATGCGTCGTCAAGTGTGTGTGTGGGTGTGCTTATGTTGTTGTTGGCGTGCAGTTGAGTGTTTACATATATTATAACGTTGGTTGGCTGCTACTGCGTTTTAGAACGCCACATTAACTACACAACATTGCACAGCAAGGGCGACACTCAAATGACACGGAATGAACAAAGTTCCGGCGTCCTGGCGTCCCGGCGTCCTGGAGTCCAAGCAGCGGGATGTGGGGTCGCATCAGCAAAAACAACAACAAAAAACTAGCAAAAAAAAAGGTTAAGGATAAGGAAGAGGCGGAGCACGAGACGTGGCCAAAAAAGGAACTCGCTGGGTGGCAAGTAGCAAGTAGCAAGTAACTGGTAGCCAGTCGCTTGTTGGACCAGTGCGCCAGGTCCTCGTCGACAAAAATCGTCGTCGTCATCGTCAATAACAAAACGCCGTCGTCGTCGTCGTCAAAGCTGGCAAAACAAGTTGCAAATTTATGAGCCTCAACGACACGGTAAATACTCTGCCAGCCAGCAAGGCCAGCCAACGAGGCAACATAAAGCGAAATGAAATTAAAGCAGCAAACGCTGCTGGCTTCATCCTCATTCTGGTCAAGTTGACTGCGTTAATGTGGCTTGCCATTGTAAGCTGCTTGCCATTCAGTTAACTATGCCATCATTTTACCTTTGTGCGAAATAATCTATTTAAAGCCATTGCAATTATTTTTATTCCAAATTAAACTCTGATTCCATACAAGTTCAAAAGTGATTTGCGCTGTTCACGGCTGTAAATACGTTCATGCATTGATGCATCAAACATACATAAATATATATATATAAATATGTATATATATGTAAATTTGAAATAGATTTTAGTGACACATATCCATATACATAGATTGTTTAGGTGGTTGCTGGCGCCACCTATCGTTGGGCGGTGGCAACTCAATTTACGTTCATTGCTTTTGTACTTAAATATTGCATACAGTTTACAGCACTCGTTCAATAATGAATTCAATTCAAGTCTATTCTCAATTAGTCCGTTCTTCCCACTGGATTTGGATTTGGCTTGCCTCTCTCGTTGTATCCTTGCAACATGTGAGCTGCCAGCCGGCTAGCTAATGTGCCCAGACTGGCGCAGATTTCTTCGCCCCGGGGGCGTCAAAAGTTGCAGGATAGTCTTTTGTCGTCTGGCCCTTTCAATGTATTTTTCTCAGTATATCCCACTCGTCCCCAATGTGTGCGATTGTTTGCCAGGATGTGGCGCATTTTTATGTCAGCATTTAGCAATTTTGTCTGTTTTGCCTGGGTTTCTGGTCTGGTCGGTCACTGGTCTCAGGTCTCTGGTCGCTGTCATTGTCCTTTCGCTTTTCATTGCCTCACCGCTGCTGGCATGGAAAACTTCAAACTTCAAATTCGCATGTGCTGCACCCTCTGCCAAGAAGTATGCTCATATTTTCCCTGTTTCCCTTTTTTTTTTTTTAAGCTCCTGCACAACCCCTCCACAAATCCAATCCAAAACCCACTCGTTAACGTAATGATGTCTTTGGCATGGAAAACTCAGATGCGCGCTCCCCTTTGGGGCAATCGGGTGCAGGCTGCTGGGTTGGGGGTGCTGCTCTTTTAATTTCCGTTTGATTTCTAGCAAGCTGCAACAGAGGGCGGGGCATGTGTGAAGGATGTTAATGATACCGACTTTTTGCCCATATGTAAATGCAGTTTAATTTAAGCTTTTTTTATTTTTTCCTTGTGCATGTGTGTGTGTGGGTGTGTGTTGGTGTGTGTGGTTGTGTGCCTGTTGGTTGGATAACAAAACAGCAACAGAAAATGCCAAAAACAAAGTTGTGTCATAATTTCTATTAGGCAAAAGTTTGAACTCAACTTTTGCCAGCAGTTGCAGCCACAGCTCGAAAATTTTAAATAAAATCAAAGTATGGCAAATATATTTGTTGTCGTAGCAGACACACACACAGCCACACACACGCACACATACACACACAGGCAGACAGACTGTGTAGCTGTGCTTTGAGTTCAGTGTGGCACATGCGGAGTGGCCACTTGGGCCCGTTGCAGTTGCAGTTGCACTTGCTGCCGGACAGTTGCTGTTTTGATTTATTAATTACAATTTATAATGCCGGATGTCCTGCCAGGAAACACACATATAGTCACACACACACACAGAGAGAGTGCGAGTGGTCTGCTGCTGACAGTCGACAACTATGGGTGCCAAGTCAAGTTTTTGATAGCCCCAAACTGCAAAAACAACAAACGTTTGCAATGATTAGATAAACGCAAACACATCAACAGTTCCCAGAGTGACAGGGCGAGAGCGAGAGAGAGAGAGAGAGAGGGAGAGAGAGAGAGAAAGAATGTGTGTGTGTGTGTGTGTGAGAGAAAGAGAGAGAGTTGCTGCCACACAACAACAAAATGTTGCTGCATTAAAAACAGTCTGTGGCAGGTGGCAAACACTCATCAAGTTCTTTGCCCCTCGGTCCCCTTGCCCGCCCTTCTCCCTTTTTCAATTTTCAAATGTGACCAACAACATTCTCGACTTGGGCAAGTAGCCATTCAATTCAAAGCAATTCAACGCAATTCAATGGCTAACCTTAACTTTATCAAAGCTCATCTTCAGTTTCAAAGGACAGATGCAAAGCGAGTTGATTTGAGCTTAAAATGCGATTAATTAGTCCATTTTGGCCAAAATATGTTGGCCTTAACATAACAAACTCGATTTGAATTGCAGCATTCCCCTCTGAGTGTTGAGTGACGATGGCCTGCCAACATTATTTAGAAGAACAAAAAGTGATTTGTCCATGACTTTTAATCAATAGAAAATAGAAATAGAAAATATTGTTTTAAACATGACACGTAAATAGACTCAAAGTGGCCTACAATGACTTCTACAGGAGCTGCAAAGGAGAGGAAGAAAAGAGTCTCTGAAACACTTCTGATTCTTGGACTCGCTTCTGATATGTGTCAGGAAAACTGAGTAGCTTCCGAGCGAAGTCAACAAGCGTTCCAACTGAACAGAGCCTAATCTATACTATTAAAGAGGGTTCATCAAAGGTTAGATTTGATATTTAGCGACAGGCTTCATTGGAATAATCCTTTTTGAATATTTGTAATTTCTCTTTTTGTCTTTAGTTAATTTATTTTAATTTATATTTTTAATTTCTCTTTTTGTCTTTAATTAATTTATTTCAATTTATTTTTTGTTTATTTATTTTCATGGTATTCTACATTCAAACCAATTGCAGTCCACAACGGCATGCAACACGTTCGAGTTGGAGCTCGATGTTGGGCGGGTTGTTCGAGTTGCGAGTTGTGAGTTGAGTTGTGGATCGAGCGCAAAAAAGTATGCTACACTTTTTGGCTCACCGCATAAACAGGGGAAAATAGAAGAAAATGGCATATTTAATGTCGTATTAAGCACAAATGCCATCTCAATGGAATTTGATTTGTTTGCCGTTTGTGCTGCAGCTGCGACTGCGAACTGCACTGACACAAAGCAGCACAATGTAAAGAACTGCGAATTTGTTATCTCATCAAAGCCCAAAGCCACAGCTAAAACCATGGCAAAAGCCAAAGCCAAAGCCTTGAATGAGGACGTGTCGCTTATTTTCACTTTCGGGCGAGCCGTAAGTAAAACGTATTGACTCACTCCGGTGCTGGTACTGCTCCTGCTGCGGCTTGGGCATTTAATATACTCAAGGATTTATAGGACGGCCTCAAGTCTCGGCTGACGCCGTTTCCTTCCACCCACTTGGAGTTTATTTAAAAATGTCCGGTCTGCGGCGGCTTTGGGTCCAAAAGCTTGCCATCATCGTGCGGCACAATGGCCGCATTGATCATCTTGTCGTTTGCCAGATAAATGGCCCCGGGGACATTTTTAATTTACTGGCGCGCTGCGGCTTAAGCAAACCAAGTCAAAAATGATAACAACGCTGGCCAACAGCAGCCAAGCAGCCAAGCAGCCAAGCATCTAGAACATGCCGTGCTGCGTCGAGTGGCCTCGTGGCCCAATTGCCGCTTTGTTTGCTTCTAATTATTAATCAGATTTCCCAGGCTTCTGTTCCGGCTCGAGTCTTCCTTCTCTCTCGCTCTCTCACTCTCTCTCGCTCTCCGTGCGTCTCATGTGTGTTTGTCCTGCTACCAAATTGCATTTAGCTTTAAGAAGCTCCATTTTGCTGTAGCTTTTCGACAGCCTGCTGCCAAATTGCACTTAGCTTTAAAGAATCATCGTCTAATTTGATGTGGATTGTTTAAAACCTTTGCTAATCAGTATCAGTATGGTATCTGTGTGCGTGTGTGTGTGTGTGTGAGAACATGCTTTGAATTGTCTTTAATTTATAATGCATTTGCATTCCAATCTATACACTCCAGCTGTCTCTATGCGTATTATTTCGTAATTGTAATCAAATAGAATATTACTCACGTGTACCTCTCCATGCCTCCATGCCTTTGTGTGCCCATATCTTTGTGTCAGTCGTCAGTCTGTCTGTCTGTGTGTTTGCGTGTGTACTGTGAATTAGTGAATGTACACGCTTATATTTAATTAACATTGAGCTCATTCAATCAAAATCGGTTCATTGATACAGCTGCTTTTGGCTGAAGATTCAATAGCGAGATTAAGTATTAATTGTTCGCGTGCAATGAGAAATCAAAGGACTTAAAGCGAAAATAATGTTTCGACATGAATACATTTTCACAATGGGTGCGCGTTTGGAATATGCTTAAATTTTGCATTTATTGCAATAATTATTGCCGTCTTAAATAGATAATTGAGTAATTTTGAGTGGAATCCTAGGATTTAATGTCGTTGGCTTGGCGTGTAGCTTGTGCTTGTGCTTTGGCTAAAGACACTGTTAATAAATATGAAATACATTTTTGGGCCACGTCAAATGGCAACATCAAAGCACGCATCTAAAACGCTTAAGTTCTTTGAAGGCACCGTCGTCCTTAAGGATCATCGTAGTCAGCATCAGCTCTGTCAACATAATCATCATAATCATCAACTTCATTATCGTCATTGACGGCTTTTGGCTTTAGCCGCGGGCGCGACTGCTCAATTAACAAAATGACGAACGGTGGCTGGGTGTGAGAGTGTTTTAGATGTGGGTGGCGTTGTGGGTGGAGATTTAGGTCGAGATGTGTGTTGGAGATGTGGGTTGGAGAGGTTGAGAAAGACAAGCAGCAAAAGCAAATGTCAAAAGTGTTTTCTAATTTGCGCAACACCCAACACAAGGATGAAGAATAACAAAAGGAGAGATGCAGAGCTGTAGAGAGAGAGAGAGAGAGAGAGAGAAAGAGAGAGGGAGAGAGAGGGAGAGAGAGGGAGAGAGCAACAACAAATAAAGCCTAATGTATTTAACAAAGTGACAAAAAACGCGACAGTCCCTAGGCAAGTTGCATCCCTCCGGCTAAGCTTCATCCTCACCACAGTCGCAATAATGCCCTAAAATGCCAGTACAAAAATGTTTAATTTATCAAATGTCAACGCCTAAAAGACGGCAACATTTGTCGTCGTCAATGACAATGTTGATGACTACAGCGATGGCAACGGCAACGGCAACGGCAACGGCGACTGCGACTGCAAAGTCTAAAGCCAGCGTCAGCGCAGACGTCGTTAATACATTGCCTACATGGCCGCACAGCATCCCACACACACACACACACACACACACACACAGTAACACACACAGCCTTCGGCGAACATTTTGTCCGGCATTCGCTCGCTGGCGGCAATGTTTTTTTGAAAAATGAGCCAAGATTTCCCCATACGGTATTATTTATTGTCGCCATCTTCAGTTCCATCTTTGTGTTGAACATCCGCAGTTGCCTCCTTGTGTCGCCTCAGTGTCGCGCATTTGTATAATGAATTTGACAAGCGAGTTGTATCAGCAGCTGTTTTCTATAATTGAAGCCGACTAACAGACAACAATCGAATCGAAACGACAGCCTCGAATGGAATTTCATCTACTCATTTAATTGCAGGCACTTTGCAAATGCCCAAAATGATCCCATTTAAATCCAAACTGCTCTAATTATTTGTCTAGATTTGCAATGAATAAAGTTCGAGCTATTTTGAATATCTAATCTAATTTCGCTTCGGTGATTTCTTAACTCAATCTGAATAAACATATTGTTGGCTACAACTATATAACCACCACCAAAAATTGCTAGAATTTGAAAACTAATTAAATTGAAAACTACTTCAGACTGCGCGTGAATCATTTAATTTTAATATTTCAACACAATTTCATATTAATTTTATTTAAATCTTTTCCATACTTTGCACATTTCATACACATAAAATAATAATAATAAATAAAATAAAATAGAAGCCTTTCGATATAAAAAAATATCAACATTTAAGTAAACTGAAAAATTTGAATTGATTTCGATGAAGACGATTGAAGCAGAGCATCTGCCAATCGAGCTCTCTGGAAAGATATAATGGCCTTGGCGAAGTGTTGCAACACTTCAAGTGTTGCATAAGCTGCACAGAGCTTGGCGTCTTTAATGTCTTTCATATGCCATATCATATTTTTTTACTTTGATAATCGTTGCTTGCGTCATTGTCGTTGTGAAAGCATTCACAATATCTCTGCCAAAAATATATCTATTGCAATCGATCTACAGTTCCGCAGAGTATCCATTTTGTGTCGATAGTCGCTGGAGGCCAAGCTAAACTGCTGCGACTGCTACTTGCCACTTTTTTTTTTTGCTTTGCCTCCTCGCACACTCCTCCCACTTCTGTTCCACTCTCTGCGACACTGCCACGGACCAAGACTCTTGTGCACTTGAAGCAGTAAAAAATATGGCAAAATTCACGATAGCAAACATAAAACAAAATGTATCTGCAAATATCTTTGGCCCATCTTAATATTTATTTGTGTTCGCATTTATACTGCGTCTATTCGCAGAGTTCTACCAGTTTCAGCTACCCGCCACCCGCCAGCCGCTCCACTTGCCACTCCACTTCTTTTCTGTATTTTTGTTTTTTTTTTTGTGTTTTGTTGCTTGCCTTGCCCGTTGTTTGTTCGCTTATTTTGTTTTTACAGCGCACGTAAAATTGACCACAAATGGTTAGCACACCCCCTCCCGCATTCATCCCCCACACTCCCCCTTTGATGTAGCACATCTATGAGGCGTCGCCGTTCGTCGCCTTCTTTCGCAAGTTTTATTCAATGTCCGTTCAATTACACGCACGATTTCCGCTTCCTGCGGCGACGGCGACACAAAAAATAAAAGAAAAGCGTTGCGCAAAAAAAAAAAACGGAAACGGAAACCAAAAAAAAAGAAAAATAATAATAATAAAATAAACGGAAAAGTTTGAATTTCTTCATTTCTGTAATATGGCAAAAATATGAAGCGATCGGCCCAAACTGAAGTCATACTTTGGACACGAATAAATGTGGGGATCCGAATTGGAGAACTCAAAGCGAGCAGCTCGAAAATGATGCGAGAGAGTTGAATCATTGCTGGGCACCCGAAGTGATTATAAGATTTAAGTGAGTGTTTGGCAACCAATCCATCAATATTTATTTATATAAAAGTCTGTATCTGTATCTGTATCGGTATCGGTATCGGTATCTGTATCTGTATCTGCTGCTGTATGCTGTATGCTGTATGCTGTATGCTGTATGCTGTATGCTGTATGCTGTATGCTGTATGCTGTATGCTGTATGCTGTATGCTGTATGCTGTATGCTGTATGCTGTATCTGTATCTGTATCTGTATCTGTATCTGTATCTGTATCTGTATCTGTATCTGTATCTGTATCTGTATCTGTATCTGTATCTGTATCTGTATCTGTATCTGTATCTGTATCTGTATCTGTATCTGTATCTGTATCTGTATCTGTATCTGTATCTGCATCTGTATCTGTATCTGTATCTGTATCTGTATCTGTATCTGTATCTGTGTCTGTATCTGTATCTGTATCTGTATCTATATCTGTATCTGTATCTGTATCTGTATCTGTATCTGTATCTGTATCTGTATCTGTATCTGTATCTGTATCTGTATCTGTATCTGTATCTGTATCTGTATCTGTATCTGTATCTGTATCTGTATCTGTATCTGTATCTGTATCTGTATCTGTATCTGTATCTGTATCTGTATCTGTATCTGTATCTGTATCTGTATCTGTATCTGTATCTGTATCTGTATCTGTATCTGTATCTGTATCTGTATCTGTATCTGTATCTGTATCTGCATCTGTATCTGCATCTGTATCTGTATCTGTATCTGTATCTGTATCTATATCTGTATCTGTATCTGTATCTGTATCTGTATCTGTATCTGTATCTGTATCTGTATCTGTATCTGTATCTGTATCTGTATCTGCATCTGTATCTGTATCTGTATCTGTATCTGTATCTGTATCTGTATCTGTATCTGTATCTGTATCTGTATCTGTATCTGTATCTGTATCTGTATCTGTATCTGTATCTGTATCTATATCTGTATCTGTATCTGTATCTGTATCTGTATCTGTATCTGTATCTGTATCTGTATCTGTATCTGTATCTGCATCTGTATCTGTATCTACATTAAAAATGCAGAAGACTAACAGATTGATGTGACTACATCGAAGACTCGACTTGTCATGCTAATCAAGAATATACCATATTCCCTAAGAGTAGATGGGATGCTTCCTTCTGCCTTGCATAACTTTAATATTGCCCCTTCAGCCATTTTCAAGGGGTGCAGGGAAATAGTCGATGCTCAAAGTGCGTTTGTTTGACAAATATAAAACGCATTTTCAGCACGGGCAGCACAGATGATGCCGGACCTTCGATCTGAATCCAGATTCCGGCACAGACAACCGAGCATTAATAAAAACAATATTTTCGCTGGCACACAACACAAATACAAGGGAAAATGCTCTAGCTGGAAGTGAACGACTTGCCGATACCCTGTTATGTGCTGCTCAACGACAGTCGAGAAACGGAGAAATAGACTCGATCTGTGCAAGTCTCGATCTAATTGACCATTGAGGCCGATCAAGAATATATAAAGTGCATAGGCTCGCAGACGCTGCTTCTTCTGCCTGTTCAAAGGTGCAGGGTATTCACCTGCTGTGTGTGTGTGTGCTTGTGTGTGTTGTGTGTGTGTGTTGTAAAGTGGCGAAAAAAGAAAAAGAAATGTTCGCTTCCTGTGATGATGTCCTGCTATCCGGTTGTGCTGAGGTCCTGCGCTGCAGCTCCTGCGGCGGGTTGTCAAGTTGCGGGGCAAGTTTGTTTGCCACTTTGCAAATATTTGCTTGTCGTTTGGCTGCGCGCAAAACACTTTTACAACAGGGGCGTTCAGCCAGAAGCCACCGCACCCCTTTCCCCCATTACACCCTTACCCCCCGTTTCCTCCATTTTCCGCCCGTACGACCCATCTTCAGTTTGGACTCTACTTTTATGTTGTTTTTCTTTTTTGTGTTGGTTTTTTTCCTGCTTTCTGCATCGACATCTTTTTCGCATGTGTCAAAAACTTTGCAAACTTCATTACGGTTATTTGCTACGCGCAGTGTGGACACGTTACACCCCTGCCACGCCCATTCACACACTGACACACACACACACACATGCAAATGCAGCGCAAATTAGGAAACTGACTGGCCAAGTCCAAGTTATTACCGTTAATTTGGTGCGCGTCAAAGTTTTGCTTTGGTTTTCATACCCTTGTTTGCCCGCGCAGCTGGGGTATATCCGTTGTGCAAGTGCAACGTGCTCATTTGCCAGTTTCCCTTTGTCGCATGTGCTTCAATGCTTATAATTGGTGTCCCTTTGCAATAATTATCTCAGCTATTTGTTCCTTCGGATCGTTTAAATATTGTTGAGGGGGAATATTTTGAGATGCTGGGCACTTGCATACACAGGGTATGCGGTAGTCGATCGGATGTGTCGGCCAAGAATTCGATTTTTATTTGAGTGACTGCTCAAGGAATGGCAATTCATGCAGTAGCCTGGTAGGGGTTGCGGTAGGTGGGCGTGGTAGTTTTTGGCCAGTTTCGCCCAGTTTCGCCCAGTTTTGCCCAGTTTCGCTAGTTGTGGTGCTCAGTGTATTGTCTTCCCCCCTCCCCCCTGCTACTGAGACACCCAACGAAATGATAAATTATTTAGTTTGCTTCATTTTCAACCCTGTTGCCAGCTACGTTGACGGTCCGATCGAAGTTGCAATTCAAAAGTGGCCATAGAAATGACTGGCAATGCTGTCCACTAAAAGCAAGAAAAAACATCTATTTAATTGCCTGATTCGACAATCAATATTTCTGAAATTCCTGATTCACTTTCCATAAGGAACAACTTTCTTTGTTACCAATTTTAGCAATTTGAGCCGAGTATTTTCGCATCGATGTCATGTGAAGCATGCCACACACAGCTGAAAAGTAAGCACTTATTTTAAACCACAATTATGATTTAAATAATTTCATATATTTCTTAAAATGTATTTTAATTTAATGCTGTTATTTTTCTATTTTGTCTACCTTTTATGTGAATAGAAATAAAATTCTTTTTAGTTTATAAATTGGTTTTTCTATTTATTGGGCTGTTTGCAGAAAAGTAGCTGCAGCCTTTCTAACAAATCAATGAAAGTAACAACTAAGCTCGATTACCATTCGCAAGGATTACAAATTAGAATTCCGTTCATCTTTTGCCTAATGTTGATCGAAGATTGGGTATGCGATATGGCCAAATAAATGCCAGTGTTGGCATTTAACATTTGGCTTTCAGTGCTCTATTTTAACACCATTGCAAAACGCTGCTTGGCAAAATGTTTTGCTAAACTACTCAGGCAGCGAGCATTAATTGAGTTACACACTTTGTGGCTTCTATCCATATTAGGTGTTGTTGGCGTTGTTGTTGTTGGTAAATTTGTCTTAACACCTCCTTAAAACAAAAAAGTTAAGTGAATGATGTAAAATCCTTTTTCACATTGCTGGCTGATTTTTCAACTTTTAATGATGGTCTCTTGCCAGCAAGTTACTCTCTCTCCCTCTCTCTCTCTCTGTATCTCTCTCTCTCTTTCTCTTTATAGCTGAGCTTAAAAGTACCAAGCTCATGCCCCACCCACCCCCCTTCACTCCACCCGGTCAACAAATTCCTTTGCCAAAATGGAGAAGTTGACGCTGTTTGCAAAGTGAAGCAGCGGATAAGCAGCGAATAGTAGTTTTTATGCGTTTTTCAAGAAGCTTTTAACGTTTTAATGGACACAACTAGCTGAAGGCATAAATTGGTATATGTCTGTGTGTGTGTGTGCTCGTGGGTGTGTATGTGTGTGTGTGTGGGAGTATTTTGTATAGAAATGGAATTGAAACTGGAGCACAGCTACGGCAATGCCTCCAGGCTGTAACAGCTCCTCTGCTCTCTCCTCAACACACACACACACACACACACACACCCACACACACACCCACACACACTTTGAGCAGTTTTTACGAGCAAAATGTGCTGACTGCTGTCCATTTAGTGTTGCCTCCAAAAATTGTTGACATGAAACTGTCGCCATTGTCAGTGCCACATTCGATGTACTGGACCACTCTTCCGCAGAACCCTCCCCACTCCCCACTCCCCACTCGCCGCTCAGCGATTTTCATCTTCATCTTCATTTCCATTTCCATCTGCGTCACCGTCAACAGCAGCTCCAATTCCAGCCATGGCTCCACGTTGAGGCTTACAGTGTGGCCGTATGTTTGTGGTAAATGCTAACAGTTTTTGTGTAATTGTCAACAAGCAGCACCAGCAACAGCAACAGCAGCAACAGCAGCAACAGCAGCAACAGCAGCAACAGCAGCAACAGCAACAATAACAAGAAAAACACGACAATGAGAGAAATAACGTAAACAAGTAAATAAGCATGAGGAAATTTGCGCAAATGTCAGCACTTTTCTTAAGCACCCGGCAAGCGACCACAAGAACGCAAAACGAGATGCTAACAACAAACCAAACCAAACCAAACCAAGCCAAGCCAAACTAAACCAAATCAGACCAAACCAGACCGACACCAGTACACAGAGAGAAACGATTATTTTATGGCAAGCATCCCCTATGCGGTGCAGTGTGTGTGTGTGTTTGTCTGTGGGTGTGGGTGTGGGTGTGGCTTGTGTTGCCCACTTTCATTTATTGAGTTAACTAAACAGCAACAAGCAGCAAAGCCTCGAAAACTGGCAAACTGGCAACTGGCAACTGGCAACTGGCGCTTGGACTTTGCTGCGTAACGTTATTTCCTGCACAAGGATTTAGCACTTGGCCAGCAGCAGCAACAACAACAACAACAACAGCAATTCTAACAGCAACAGCTGCTGCTTCCGCTGTTGGCCATGCACTTAGAGAAAACTAAAATTCAATTTAACATTTTGCAAATTCGGCTGAAAACTAACAAGTTTTTCTGTTTTTTTTTTCTGTTTTTTTTTTCTGTTTTTTTCTGTTTATTTTTTTTCTGTCAACATTTTCTCGAATATGCAGTCAACAGCAGTCAACAGCTAAACTTGTTGCCCACACTCAACATTCGTCAAGTATGTTGAGGATTTTAGAAATTCGCACTGAATTCTTCGTGTTGCACAAAAATGGTAATTTTATCCTTTGCAATTATTAGATAATATTACAATATAATTTCAGGATGAGCCGTTTGGCTCGATCTGAGGCAGGAAATACCTGGTTGTGTGCATTTAAATATATAAAAGAAGTGCAATTTATTCTGTAATTGATTAATAAACGGCTGATTCCAAGCACTGTGCAACTTGCATGATATTTTTTCATATTCAACAATGAATGCAGCGAATTCTTTTACCACTCTGTTGATGTACTCATTGCATCGGAATTAATTGTTTTGCCAGACATTTCATTCACGTTAAATTTATTTCTGAAATCAAGCGGCACTTTTAACGAAACGAAGACTCGCCAAACATGAAATTGCGATGTGAATCTGAATGTGAATCTGAATGTTCGAAATGTTGTTTATAATGGCATAAATCCGGCTATGAATGCACACAATAAAAGTAAGTAAAACTAAGAACAACAATTGACAATTGTTGTGTTCTTTTTTTTTTGCGAGTGTAGCTTGGCTGGATTACCGTTTCTGCTGAAACGGCAGTAGTTAAAGCCATTGGCAATGGCAATGGCGATGGCCACACTCCGAGTGGGCCACAATAAAAATGCACACAAAAAGGTGCGACGACTCATCAAAGCTGATGGTGTTTTCCCTGTTTCAGCTCATCTCCTACCTGGCCGCGCCACCCCACGCCACGCCATGCCACGCCTACCTCTAGCACGCCCACCTTCTTAGATTATTCATCTTAGATAAAAAGCAAATTTAAAGCCCAACAGCAGCGAAACTCAAACTGCACAGCTTATCTTTTTCCTCGTTGCCAATTTTTTGCTTTTTCACATTTTTGTTGTACTTTCAGCTTTTTTGTTGTTGTTTTATATTTTGTATACAATTTAATGCACTTGTTGTTGTTGGTGTTGCACAAAAGCAGCTTACAGTTTGACAAGCACTGCTGCATCGCTCCGTCCAAATGATTGCCAAGGCAACCTGGCACACAAACACACACACACACACCCACCCACACACACACACACACACACACACACCAACCCACCCACACACACACACACACAAGGCACCAGGAACATTGTCTACTTAGTTAAGTTGTTATTTTTATTACGTCCCGCCTTTGGCAAGATGGGCGAGGGGTTGGGGTTTGGTTGGGTGGTTGGGTGGTTGGTGGGTGGTGGGTGGTCTACATTTCAGCATAGCTGTGGGTGGTTGGTTGGTCGGTTGGCTGATTGGGTAGTGCTATTATGACAACATAAGTTCACTGATAGATGGAAAAAGGTAAATACTCTGTGCGAGTGCTGAGTGCACAGCATGAGGATGAGGTGTGCTTGTGGCGTGGGTGGGTGGCGCTGGGCGTGGGTTGGACGACGAATATGTGAGTAGCCTGCACGGTTGGCAACAACAACAACAGGCAACAAGAAAAACCACAGCAAGTTGACTGCAAGAATGCTCAACCAAAAGCCACCCTTTAAAGACAAGAGAAATGGAATAAATAATATAATAATAAAAATGTATTTAAAAACTTTGTATTTTCAACAAAACACTCAGTTTTTTTTATTTTTAATCATTGCTCTGTTATTTGTAAGCTTATTTTAAAAAGCTGTCCCAGCTTTGATTGGAAAACACTTTTTCATCTCAAGCGCAAATCTTCCTTCAAGTCCTGCAATCGTTTAATGCTCGCTTTTTATACTTTTCCTTCTTTTCTTCGATATCTTCGATATTCACCGATATCATTGATCTACACTGTTAAAATAGTCACAAAGATCGTCTTTGTCATATTTCGCTTCATAATAATTCACTTAGTTGTAAGACGAATCCTTATTTTATATACCACAAGCAGTACTTGGACATGTTCTCGGCCAGCATCGACAGTCGACTCCGTCTGTCTGTCGATCAATAAACACGCTTCCTATTTATTGACCTAATTACTTGTTTCATCTTTGAAACTATGAGTTCCTCGCTGGTCGTATACGTAATGTAAACCATGCAAAAGATGCAAATAGAACATTATTTTCTCTGAGTGTGCATTGAGATTCGAAGTTTCTTGACAAGCTTCATGATTAAATTTGTTAACGTCAATCAAACTGGGGTCAAATATTAAATATTTTTATATTAACTTATTGCACTCGATATGCATCAAGTTTTAACTATTAATGCTGAAACTGTCCCCTGACTGATGTGGCCAATGTATGCAACATGACAACAGATTGTTGTGGATGTTGAATATTATATAATTCCATGCTGAGCTTCTTAGCTTTCGTGATAATTAACACAAGCTTTGAATACAGCAGCAGCTTTGCATTGTCCGAGGGTATACGAGGAGGAGGAGAGGGGACTGTGGAAAGTGGACAGGGAGGTGGAAGGGGGTGGCCATGGAGAATATGCTCTCTGATAATGCCCGTAGAGATGAGCTAAGCGCAGGTAACAATAAGAGCAGCAGCATCAAAAACAATGTCAATGTTGCCGCAGGCCAACAACAGCAGCAGCAGCAGCAGCAGCAGAAGCAGCAGCAGCAGTAAAATCAACAAGGACATCGGGAGCAACGGTGGGAGGGGGGAGGGGGGGATGTCAACGATGGTGAAACGGTGGCAAGAAGGACAAAGCATTTGCTTTGCAGTTGCTTGCTTGATTTCATTGAAATTGCTTGGCAAAAGCACTAGATGCCCGATAAGCTAAGCTGCGAGAGAGAGAGAGAGATGGAGAGGGATAAAGAGGGGGGAGGAACACGACTGAAGCTTGGTAAGCAGCCATAACAGTTAGCCAGAGCCAGAGCCAGCGCCAGCGCCAACGCCAGAGCTAAGCAAGTAAGTTCAAAACATTAACGATATGGTAAATAGTCAAACTACGACAGACACTCACGAATGCATTCCCTCAGTGCTTACATTTTAGATTGCAAACATCTTTTTTAATTACTTTCTTCATTTCTGTTTCTTATTGATATCTTCAGCCTTTTGTCAATTTGTTAACTTAAATACTTATGCAGAAGCGATGGAAACTCAAGAAATATATGAATGGGAAATAATTCGAATGGGGCCCTTTTGAGGAATCGTTTAGTTTTACAAGTTGATTAACAGTTGGTATGCTTTGCAGATTAAATTGGGATGGTAGATGGTGGATAGATGAGCGCCTGGTCATTTGGGCATCGGCTTGTCATTGTCATAACCAATGTCATTCGACACGCTTGTCTCTGTCTCTCTCTCTCTCTCTCTCTCTCGGTCTCGGTGTCGGTCTCTCTTCCTCAGTGAGGTGATTGAGATGAGTGGTTTGGAAATACCTGTAAGGAAATTACACGAAAAGTGAACAAGCCAAAAAGAAGTCGGCCTGTTATTATTTTAGAGTTCAAGTTAAAGTTAAGCAGCGCCTGCAGGCAGACAGACAGGCAGACAGACAGGCAGGCAGACAGACAGGCAGGCAGGCAGGCAGGCAGATAGACAGAGCGACTGACAGGCGGCAGATAGACAGACAGATAGACATGGAGCTCGTCCTGGCAGCGAGGACTCAGCAGCTGAAGCCGGTTAAACGGGCAGACGACAAGCGGCAATGAAGTGCACTTCAATCTGAATGTGGATGTGAATGCGAATATAAATGTGAGTGTAAACGGGTGTGGGCATTTGACTTTATTTCCCTCTCCCTTTCTCTCTCTCTCTCTCTCCCTCTCTCTCTCTGTTGATTTGTCTGCGTGTGTCCGTGTCATTGTCTGTGCTAGCATCTTTGTAGAACAATTTTGCCTGAATGAAAGCGGCAAAATGCTTCAATGAATGAGTCCGAATGCTCGGCACAGTGCGAGACAGAGACAAAGACAGCGACAGGGAGAGGGAGAGAGGGAGGGCGGGATGGCGGGGGGGAAGGTGTGGGTAGAGTGAATGGCCAAATGGCTGGCATTCTGCAGAGCCATCCTTCTGCAAATACTCTTCTCCATTCCTATTCCTATTCCAATTGCAATTGTGTGAACACCCCAAACCCCTCAACCCTCACCCCTCTCCCCAGCACAACTCCCACACTTCATTATGCTCCTCGTTGCACAGTTGCAACGAGGCTCTTTTCTATCTGCGCCCATTCGAATAACTCGACTGATGCGAATGGCGCAAAAGTTTTTGCAGTTGACTTAAGTGATGCCAAGTGCAAGTGAACAATTGTTGTTGTTGTTGTTGCTGCTGTTGTTGCAGTTGTTAGTGCTGCAATTAGTGCAGAACGCTCTATTATTATCATTATGAATTTTAAGCAATCAGCAGCAGCAGCAGCAGCAACAGCAGCAGCAACAGCAGCAGCAGCAGCAACAGCAACAGCAGCAGCAGCAGCAACAACAGCAGCAGCAACAGCAGCAGCAGCAGCAGCCACTTTAACTGAAACTTCAACTTCAAAATTGATGGCAAAGTTGAAAGCGAGGCAATACTCGACAGAATTGTCTTTGGGGCGGGGCCGGTGGATTGCTTCTGGGAGGGGGAGTCTTTCGAGTGGGTGACTGTCTAAAGTAAACAGAAAACAAACACAAAAGGCCACAAAAAGCGCCACAATTGACTTTTGTTTTTATTACCGCTGCTGTTCTTCTATTTATTTGTTGTTTACCTATGATAATTGTGGTGTTTATTTATGACAAAAGCAGACAGAAAACGCAAGTCGCAAGTCGCAAGTAGCAAGTAGCAAGTAGCGAAATGGTTGTTGCAAGCTGGAAGCTGGAAGGATACGCAAACAACTTGAACGCTGAAATGTTGCCATTGAAAGCTGTTGCTTGAAAGCATCGAAGACTTTTCCATTCGATACGCCATTTTATATATTATAGATAGATAGATAGATATATAGATGAACAGATATATATATATATATATATGGGTATATATATATATATATATATAGTTTAGATAATAGTAGCATTCTCATTTATTTGCTAGTCAATTAGAACTGCAAAATGCAGCTTAAAATTGTATTTAGTTATTCGATTTGTTTTCCATTTTCAGTTGCAACAATTAATTCTCTGATTACACTACAAAAAAAAAAAAAAAATTATATTAAATAAATAAAATAAACTGTAGAAAACTTGTTTAGTCAATCAAAGAAAATGTGGAACAATCAGATTCAAAGTCTTTTAGAAAGAAGTGAAAAAGGTATACATTTTAAGCAATTCACACCATTTTTTAAAAATATAATTATAATAATTAATACAAAAATTTTCTTTTTATATAATTTTATTAATTATAAGAAAAACTAATAAAGCGATCCTTTGTCACAAAATAATTATATCTACAGAGATTTTTTGTCAGTGTAGTATTATATATATATATATCTTACATGATTTAAGAAAACAGTTCGTCTTGAAACCGTGCCTTCAATCGGCGGGAAAGAGGCAAAAAAGGTAAACACATCTATAAAAATGTGGTTCAAAGAGCAAACAACAAGGTTTTTGCAGAGTGTTGAAGTCTCTATAAAATTGTTGTTCATCTCGCATACAAATATATTTATATGTATATGCTTATATGTATATGTATATGTAAATTATGTTTATTGATACATATGCCAGCCAATAAAGTAAAAGCGTATTCCTTTATGATTGCAGCTCAATATTTGCGGCGTGCCGAATCCTGATTATTGATACAAGCCCACATAATTGACAGTTGCCAGCTGCTGTTGTTGTTGTCGTTGTTGTTGTTGTTGTTGTTGTTGTTGTTGCTGTTGCTGTTGCTGTTATTGTCAGCCTTAACCCCTTGGTGGGATGCGTGCGAGGGGCGATTGGTCCAGTGAATGGAGCACGAGCAGTGACTTCTCCCCGCTTGGTGGTACAACAACAGTTCTACAACGCCCAGCGCCAGACGCAATTTGTATGCAAATTTCATGAGAATCTCAACACATGCAAAAACAGCATACGCAAAAAGACAAAAAAAAAATATATAAAAATAAAAACATCACAAAAGAAAAAAAGGAACACAACGAAAACAAAAGCATAAAAATAATACAGCAACAAAGAATTGGGCAAGCGCGAGGCGTTTCAAAAGTAAGTATGTGGCACCCGTGTAGAAAATAGACTTACACATTTGGCACTGATCACGAAGAGGAGAAGTGAGAGCAAAAGCAAACACAACTTATTAAGAAATTGCAAAACAATTGAAAAGTTTTCTGGCGCCGCTCGCAAAAGCCCCAAAAAGCTGACAGCAGCAGTGGCGGGTCTAACGGTGAATGTCTTAGAGTGCAGTGTTACAAAAACGAAGCAGCTAAATTAAATGGTAGCCATAAAACGATGCGTGCATGTGTATGTATGTGTGTATGTGTGTGTGTGTGTGTGTGTTATTAGCAGAAATAAGTGGCAGATTAGCGTGGCTGGGCGTGGCAACCACACACATAAAACAAATAACAATAATAGTAATAGTAAAAGAAAAAGTGAAATTAAAATTAAATCTACGTTAAGAAGAAAACATCGTTGACTTGAGCAGAGCAACTCTCTCACTCTCGCACACTCTATCTATCTTTCGCTCTCTCTCTCACTCTCGCTCTAACACACGCTGCTTTGTGGCGTTGTCGTCAATGGCTGCTGCGGGAATAAAGTGTGACTGCGATGGCAGCAAAATAGCAAACATTCCAAAGCCACTTTCTATGCAAATTTTTATGTGTTAAATGCATTTTGTTGGATTTAACATTCTCGCTGATTTTTTGGTTTACATTTTTGCATACAAATGAAGCCTGCGCTGTCAGCGACGCGGAAGGGTGTCTCTCCCTCTGTGTGTGTGTGTGTGTGCGTATGTGTGTGTTATATCTTTCTTCCATTCTTTCCCTTTTTTTGGGGGGTGGGCGGTGGGCGGTACAGCAACAGACACAAATTAGAGGATTAAGTAGCTGGGTTGCTGCTGGTGCGTCTGCTTCTTCTTTCTACTGCTGCTGCTGCTTCAGTTGACGTCGACATTGGCGCTGCAGTCGCCATTTGCCAATCGCTATTCGCCGTCTCATGTTCATTGTCTTCGCAACGGCGAAGAAGCAGAAGCAGCAGCAGCAGCAGAGGCAGTAACAGTAGCAGCGACGGCGAGACAATTACGCTAATTCGCCTGAAATTGTTTTGCATTTTTTACTCTGGCTGTGCGGCTGCTACTGCTGCAGCCCGCATCTGTGTGTGTGAGTGTGTGAGTGTGTCTTGTGCGTCGAAATCTTTTCGACGCTTGTTTAAACAGTTAAATTTCATTGCGTTGTAAATAAGAAACAAACATTAAAAGTGAACATGAAAAAGTTTACAGAATGGAAGTGTGAAGCAATCGATGAGTACAGTTATACATATATATATATACATATGTTTGTATATATATGTATGTATGTGTGTGTATGTGTAACGAGCAATGTAATTTTAAAGACAATTTTAATACAAGATGCTAGATTTGGCAGGGTATCAGCAAGTCAAACATTTAGTTCTCGTTTTTGCAGATGATTGTTAAAAATAACAGAAATTTAATACGGTTTTGATGTCGGCTGTTGCTGCTGTGACGTCACTCCAAATTATAATTACCTTAATGGCACATATTTCATGCAATTAAGCATTGATTTCAGTTCGTTAGATTTCATTGAACAGCAAACAGCAAATGGCAAACGGCAAATGGCAAATGGCAAATAGCAAACATTAAACATTAACGTTAAGCGCAAAAGTACAACATGCAAATGGATTTGCAATTGTGTCTGCCGTCATCAAATGCAGCCCATAATTGACAGGTGACACACGCACTGCCGATGATAATTGCATTATATTAACATTATTACAAAACATATGTCCATTCAATTTAAATGTTAATCTTAATTCAATTATTTATTACTTTAACTTCAGCTGCCAGTTTGCGGTTTGCCAGCTAGCTCCGAATATGCATATCCGTTACACTCGGATTCCGTTAATAAATATGTACATGATAATGAGCAACATACATCAATTTACACATACATACATACCTACATACATTCACAAATACATATGTACACACAAACAGTTGCTGTCAAAATAAAAGTTGCTTTCAGATGCCCACAGATGCCTGCGATTGCATCATTCTGCTAGTCATCAACGCAGTCTCTTTGTTTGTTTTAGTTTACTGTTCTCTTCAATTCTCTTCAATTCTATTCTATTCTATTTTATTCTTTTGACCGCTTCTCAAAAATTATTGAATCTTTTTTTTCTATGGTGGCTCCCTCCAAGGCCCAAGGCTCTTCCATCGGCTCTGATTCTTGCTTTCTACGAATCTCCCTCAAATTTCGCTAGTCGATTGTTGGCAACGTCTTTTAGAGATTGACAGTGGCCACGCCCACTCCTGGCCCCATTCACAGAAGCCTATATCCACTGCAACTTGAAGGCTAATCGTGGAGGGTCGATTGCTGGGAACCTGTAAGCCCAACTGCAGCGTTCTAACTTGTTTTCTATTCTCTTGAATATTTGCATCTGCTCGTAACTTACTTTTTGTCTATCTGCATATTGTATGTGTGTGTGTGGTGTGTGTGTGTGTGTGTGTATCCATGTTTGATTGTGCTCATTATCCAATCCCATGTTGGCTGGCAAACCGCTGCTGTTGATTTTTGTAGTCGATTCAACGATATGGAAACAATCGTTGAGCTTTAACAGGCCCAGCGCAACTGGGGATTCCCTTGTCAACGGGGGAGTGGGGAGGGGAAAGGGGCACATGGCATGTGGCAGGAGGTAGGAGGCAGGAGGCAAGAGGCTAGAGGCAGGAGGGCATTTCGGTTTTTGGCAGTTGGTTACAGCGATTGAATTTAATTAGCTTATCATGAAAGCGTATTTCACATAAATTTATCAAAATTGCTTTACACAACAGCAGCAGCAAGGAAATCATATCTCTGCCGCCCACCCCCTTCCCCGTCCGACTCGCTCTCTGGGTGGGTTGGGTGGTTGGGTGGTGTCGACCAAATTGCATTACGGCCCGCCCATTAAACTGATAAAAACGAGAAACGAGCATCGAGTTGAGTTGTGTTGACTCCGGCGACACTTTAAACTTGATGGTTCAACACAGCCGCGCAGCGAGCGGGTGCGAAATGAAGGGGGTGGGGCAGGGTGGTGGTGGTTTTTGGGATATGGGTTGGTGGCAAAAGGAAAAGAGGCTAAAATTAAATTTATTAACGCACATTACAGCGCACACACTTCACAGCACTCTTCGAGGAGAGGAGCAGCAGCGTCACAGGAGAGGGGGGGGGGGAGGCTGGCTTGGCCTGTGATGGGTGGCAGTACACTTACTGCCGGTTACTTGAAGGTCGCCCGAAAGTGGCAGCAGCAGCAAACAACAAACGACAAGCAACAACACTTGTCTTTGCTGGCGTTGCACAATAACGCTGTGACCCAGTGTTGCAATGCGCTATTGTGAAACAGCAGAAATAAAATAAATAAAGGGACCATGTCCGTTGGACGGCCGCACGGACGGACGGACGGACGGACAGCAGTGCGTGAAAAGCGAATGCAAAAAGAATGCGTTCAGCATTTCCGATGTCAACTGCAGCTTCCAATTGACAAGTCAGAAGCGAACGGCTTTTGCAACACTGCGGATAAGTGTTGAGTGCATAAAAGTACACACATGCGTGTCGACTGGCAGATACCCTGTACCCAGTATTTAATATAAATTGGCAGCAGACTTGCTGCGCTGCGTTGTTCGTTGTTTAATCAAATTATCAAAAATATGTCAGATTATTTTGTAAATCAGTTGGAATCTGTACAATTTTGGTTAATCGAAAATCGATTAGGATCATGAATACATATTCTTTATGCTGCCTCTGTTTGCTGCAAAACTTTGCACAACCTGTTGGCATTTTTATGGGGCAGTTCTGCTTTTTAAATTCCACTGACAATTTTTAATACTTTTCGGATTAAGAGTAAAACTCGTTTTCAATGCTCGCAGTTTGCAATTGTCTCCTGGTATGCGAATTTGAGAACTTAATGCGACAAAGAATTTCATGGGAATCATTTGTACTTTTTGTATAATCAGATTAGCGAATTATTTATGGTTTGACCTATTTATGAACATTGCTTTAAGCCATGCACAAAAGTTGTAGTCAACATGCCCAGTGGATTGGGTTGGTGCTGCGCTGCTTCGGTTGGGGGTTTGGGGTTGGGTGGGTGGGCTTTGGTCTATTTCCGTCTTTATCGACGGTCATCGACATCGTCATCGGCCGCTTTGATAGCTGGTGAACTGTGCTAATTGATAAGCGACGTGCGACGTTTAATCGGCTGTTTGCCAAAACAAATAACAACAACAGCAGAAAAAAAAATAAAACAAGAAAAAAAATCAAAAACAAACAACGGCCGTAAAAATGTTGATGATGCCACTCAAGCGCGTGCAAAATGCTGTCGATAAGTGCAAAAGCCTTCCTGTTGCGACAACACGACAATGCTCCCCCCCGTCCCCCCGTCCCCCTCCTCCCACACCCAACCACCCAGCACTCAGCACTCAGCACTGCTCCCTCCCAGCAGGCGAGCTGCTGAGGAGCGCGTTCATTTGTGGTGTCAATGCGATTATGATGATTATTTCGCTTCACGGCTTGCCAATCGCTATCTAGAGCCTATAAGCACCCCTCGCTCCCTACCAACCATCAACCACCTACTGCCAGCTGCCAGCCGACCCCAACTCCCACTCCCACTACCCCAACCAGCCAGTCCTGTGCAGCGTGCAATTGAAGGCATTTGTGCGTGAAATTACATTGAAAATTTAATTGTGCACACCAAGTGCAGGACGCTGTGCATTAGATACGCAAAATTTGCTCATAAATTAAAATGCACCCCACGGATCAGGACAAAAGGCTTGGCGTGGCATACCCACACCCACACACACCCCCCTATACACACACACACACACACAAACAGACACACACGCACCAACCCATAACCCAACATGCATATGTAGTTAGTATCCCTCGCTGGGATGTTCGCTTTGTGGATAACGAGAAGCGCAATTATCATTTAAATGAGTGTTTTTATCAGCCAACAGCGACCCAGATACACTGCAACAAATTTACTTGGCAATAGAGTGCTGCTCTACATAAAAGCTGATGTGAGTTCGTTCAGCAACAACATTCTTTCTCAATATTCAACTTTGTAAATACAGAGTAACATTTGACCTTGAGTTGAGTGTTTCACATCTGTGTAGCGGTATAAATAGATATAAAGATATAGATATAGAAATAGATATAGAT
>JAWNMR010000492.1:6527500-6547500 GCA_035043845.1 Drosophila picticornis
GGTTTAGATACGGGGATATCTGCGCTGCTTGTATCCGCATCATGGTCCTAGACCATAAGCAAACACAAATGATGGCAATCTGTTGGTATAACCAGTCAACCTCTCCCCCTCCATCATTTGCACCCCGACAAACCCTTTCGACTGCCATCGTCTGTGCACAATGCTGGCCAAATTTATATTATTAATGTCTGTTTATCTACATGCGACGACGATGTCGCCCCCATAGATACGACGACTACGCCAACAACCAACGTGCAACTCAAACAAACAACTATCCCCCGTTTCCCGTTTCCCGTTTCCCCTTTGCCGATCCCCCCTCTCTTTCTAAACACATTCTCTTCGCTGTTGCTGTTGCTGTTGTTGTCTTTGTCTTTATATGCGCTGTTTTATGAGCCTCAATTAATTTCCGCGTAAACAGCGCGACTTCTCCAACAAACACCCACACACACTCACACACACACACACACACACACACATATGTATGTATGTACATATATATTTAGAAGGAGTAAACAGTGGAAATGCTAAAGCGACGGAAACATTGATGAAATTGTTAACTTTAACATTGTTGGCTTGCATAACTTAATATTCAACATTTTATATATTTTTCTATTTATTTTCTTTATTTATATATATATATATATATATACACTATATGGCATGTTGAGCTGCATTACGTCATGGAATGATCATCTTCTTTTTTTACATTTAAGCTTACTCAGACTCGGAACATTAGTCACTTTAAATGATTTAATGGTGGGATTTTGCACAGTGTTTGGCAGCAGTTTGGGTTTTCTGAGTTAATCATCGCTTCAACTGCGCAGAATGTTGGCTAAGAGTTACTTACTGTTTGCTTGCACTCTCCCACACCCCACACCCCACACCTGCACTCAAATTCGCACTCACATTCACATTCGCATTCGTAGTCACATTCGTAGTCGCATTCGCCTTTGTATTTCGCACCGTTGCGATTAGTAAATACATTTGTCGCATTAGTGGCAACAGCTCGACAATCCACATTAATGACAGCCAGCGTGGGCTACGCCAGCGTACTCGACTGCCAAATACCCTATAAATACAATTTTCTTTCCCATCGTATTTATGGTTTTTCTTTTTTTAATTTATTTATTGCTATTAATATATATTTGTCGTAGCTGGAACATTTGTATCCGAAATTGTTGGCAATGATTTATAAATACTTTGGCATTTTGCATACATTTTGCGCTAGTCTGAAATACTCTTTCTATGCAAGGAGCTGAGACCGCAAAATACTAATCAACAGTCAAATAATAAATATTGTGACGGGAATTTTTGCAAATATTAACTATATTTATCGGCACCGATTCTGAAATGCTCTAACAAATTTAGAGCTTAAGTCTAAAGTGGATTAAATATTGATTGGCAAATTTTCAACAAAACGTTTCACAGACACGGCTCAGGTCGAATATATATCTAAACTTGTATTATATATGTATATATATATGTATTTATATATGTGTGTGTGTGTGTGTTTAAATATTGATTAGTTCCAAATGACATCAAAATGTTTGACAGACACAGACTGTTGGCTAAGATACATATATGTATATAATATATATATATATGTATAAATATATATATATATTTATATAAAATTGAAAGCTTTTCGGAAGCTTTCCGTTGTTAATACCCAAATGCGGACACAGTTAAAAATATATATACACTGTATATATTATGTATCTGTTATATCATGATAGCATGTCTAGAGCTTGTATACATTCTTTTTATGATAGTCCATAATAAAAGTCTATAATCAAACTACCTATGAAGCCCCCCAGCCCCCGCACTAACCCCACCATTTGCAGTATTCATGCGAAAAACGCGCGAAACACGCATCCGCTGCGATTAACAGTTTTTGATAAACAGAACTAAACCAATAAACAAACAAAAACATGAAAAAAACAGCAAAATTAATAAACCGCAAATATTTATGTTTGTAGAAAATACACAGAGAAAATTGTGCTCTGCAAATATATAATTTTTTCAAGGTAAAAGAAGAAGTTGTTTAGTCTATCGAATTGCAATTATCCAAGTGAAAACAAGAACATTAAAATCTAATCGCAAACTAATTTAAGCAATTTTTCAATTTTGGATATTTGATTTCTAAATATTCATCATTAATTATATATTTCTTTTTATATATTCGTTGTAATTTAGTTATTTTAATACTTTTTAAAAATAAGTCAATATTTGAAAAGCAGTTGTAAGCAATTATTTTTTAACGTTTTAGAATAACTATCACAATCTAATCTGGAGAACACGTTAAGTGAATGGATAAACTTGCTGCAATTTTGATAATTCCACGAATAAATTGCTGTCTAAACGATGGAGATTTATGCTAATTTTTCTGCCTGTGTATCTACGTAGGCACAGCAGAAAGAAATCAGAAAAAAGCTCGTGAAAAGTTCTAATCGACTGATCGATAATAGTTGAAGGAGTGAGTGCATTATGTGTGTGTCGCCGGCAGGGGAGGGGCGGGCGGCGAGGGCAGAGAAGGGTGCCTGCGAAGCGAAAGCTTCCCTGCCGGCGTATGGCGAGGTCGGCCGACGTGACCAACGGCACATCAGCCGGCGAAAGCTCGCCGCGAACGGAGTCGCAATCCGCTGCGAATTCGCCGCTGGTATATAAGGCGTCATGCAGGGCGCCTACTGCAAATACGTTTCTTGGTTCGCCTTGCTCGCTTCGTCGTTCCGCTCGCTACTCGACTCGCAACTCGCAGCTCACAGCTCACAGCTCACAACTCACTCGCAATATGTGGTCCAAGGTTGCCATTGCTGGTGCTCTGCTCCTGATGGGCGGCACCCTCGCCGTCAGTGTTGTTGACAACTTTGCGTATGTGGATCGATCCCTGGATGTGGCCATGCCCAAGGCGAAGCGTCACGTGGCGCAGGATTAATGGCGGCGGTTCCGGATGCACACAACTAGTTCCAATTTGACAGTGCCACACCACCTGATCTAGTCCATTAAGTAATCATCCAATTTGTTATTGTGAACAGTTTTCAGTTGTTAAACAATTCCATTTCGCTATACTCGCTTGCCTCTGTACAGGTCAAGTGAACTATGAGCGGGAACCAGTTCTTCACAATCCCTCATGCCTCCTGCCGAGACGAACAACTGTCAGTCATCATTTTTTTTTTTTGTTTTTTTTTTTTGTTTTCTGTTTAGCTCGTAGCTTTAGCCGCTTAAGTTCCTGCAGTATAAACACAAATGCTTGTCTGTAAATAGTTAATAAATGAATAAAAGTATGTTAATCGAATGAAGCATGAAAATGTTAAAAACTAATACACAAGTCAGCTCAACCAGTGCGACACGCCTTACAAAGCTGATCGAGTATCTAGATACATTTATATTTTACTTTGTTGTTGCTGTATTTGTCTGCCTTGAAAGGAAAGATAGGAAAGTATCCCGTTTGAATGAATGTCGGCCGTGAATCGATATTCCCAATTCCCGCTGGAAATGTGAGTATAAATAACACACAAGCCAAATTCCTCATATTCCTCATATTCCAGCTTTGCTTGCCTGCCACCAGTCGTGTGTCAAAGGTCAATGCGGACACACGCAGACACACACACACACACACACGCACATGAACTTTAACTGTTTTGTAATTAAACTGTTAATTGTCACATTATAAAAATAGAGATATATTTGCGATGGCATCGCTTGCTTAGTGCTTATCTTAATGCTCATATTTATTTGAGTTTTTATTTCAAAATTTTCATTCAGTTGGTTTTGACCAGCAGCGAGTGTTGGTGTGGAAGGGGCATGTTGCATGTGGAAGGGGGGGAAGGGGGAAATAACACACAACTTGCCACAGGACTCTGTCCGAAATCTGTGGGCGCACTAAAAATGACTGGCAAGCCGCAAATACTTTGTCAGGATCAAGTTGACACTCGTTTGCCAGGCCCAGTTCGGCCATAAGCCCGACCCTGTCCGGCTGACGGTTGATGCTTGCAGGTCGCATGCCCCCCAAAAACAGCGAACTATGTCTGTGTGGCATAGGCCGTCGCCCGCATTTGACACTCTTCTCCCCCACACTCCCCACTCCCCGCTCACCCACTATTTGTTTTGTTGGTTGCCACACAAATGGATGTTTGTGCATGTGCATGTGTGTGTGTGTGTGTGTGTGTGTGTGAGTGTGTGGGGGCATTTTGCCAGAACAGATTGTTGAAGATTTGATTTTGGGCAGCTACCCAGTGGCCAAGCACAATCGTTAATCTAATGAAAGATGACGTTCGCTGGGCGAGCGGCAACAAAATTTTGAGTAGTTGCCATCCCATCTCCAGCTCCAGTTCCAGTTCCAGTTCCAGCTCTAGCTCCACTTGCAGCTTGAAGTACACTCAACAAAAAATTGGTTGACTTGACTGCATTGAAATTTCAACTTTGAAAAAGTGAAAATAATAAATAAATACACAAATAAAATGATGAGTAATAAAATAAAACTTGTTTTCTTGTTGCAATGGGGTTTTTTTTTAATTATAAATAAATATGCATAAATATGTTTATATATTTATAAATGGTTAAAAATATGGGGTAAAGTTAAAGATAAAATTGGGATGTTGTTGAGATTAAATACTTGTAAATTCCAATCTGGTTTGTCAAATGTTATTAATCCTTTTATTAATTTTTAATCCAATATTCAGAAACGTCTCGTGCAATTTTGCTGCAATTTTGTGCAGTGTAGAGTCGAATGCTGCTGCTGCTGCTGCTGTGTGGACTGCCACTACTTCATCCGCTTTGGTCTGCGGCTGTTTGCTAATCATTCATCATTCCTGGCTCGCCTCGGGTCCTGATGAGTAAGCGGCAAGTAAAACAAAGCATCGCCACACAGCTGAGGTGGGCGGGGGATGGTTGTTAAGGGGTTACTTGGAATGGGGTGGGTTGGTATATTGGGGTTAGTGTCATTCTAGGAATATTAGTTGGCTCCATGGCTGGAGATGGTGCAGCATTTGATACTCCCGGCAGCTACCAGCTCAGCTGGCACCTGGTCAAAGTTCAATCGCTCGTCCTGTGTCGACTTACCAAAGACCACACACAAACAAGCACACACACTCACACACACACTCACCCACACACACCCACACACACACCCACACACACAACACACAAATTTGCACAAAATTTGCAAATTAACGAGTCTTTCGAGCAGACACGCCCACCGTGCAGCCCACTGTTCGCACCACCCGCACCACCTACACCACCACTTGTCGCGAACGAGCCCAATAAAATTTGATTAGTCTCGTTGGCAGCAACAGCAGCAACAGCAGTGGCAGTGGCAGTGGCAAATCCTTTAAGTTCTCAAGATTGCAGCTACCCCAAATTGGGGGCGAGCCATATGAGAATTGATGCTTGCCACAAACAGTTTGGGGCTCAGATAGAGATATACAGATTTGGCTCTGCTCTCTTCCTTTTACATGTGCAACCACTTTACTTGCTGCTGCTGATGCTGCTGCTGCTGCTGCCGCAGGGGGAAAGAGACAGATAGATGTGTTTTGTATATTCATGGCAGGCTGGCCTGGTGGCAGGACACTCAAACGTGGCCCGAGGCCGAGCCGGCCAACTTGGGTTAATTTACATTATAAACTTTGAATATTTTATTGTTTGTCTAGGAAAGGACACAGCTGGCGGCAGCAGCAAGTAGCAACAGCAACAGCAACAGTAGCAGCAGCAGTGGCAGCAACAGTAGCAGCAGCATTAGCATCGCCTCATCGTTATTGTGCCACGGACACTGTCAGTCCGTCTTTCCGTCTGCCTTCTGCACTCAGAGAAATAATCGAGCGCTGAGCCGAGCTGGCATAGCTGCTTTGTTTTTCGCACAGTGTATGCCTCAAAGTGTGTCCTGCCTCTTCCCGTCTTTCCGCTTTTAATATAAAAAAAATTAATTTCAGTTGCATTTTGTTTACTGCTTCTTTTTTTCTGAACGTGTGTTGCTGTGGGCGTGGCCAGTCTCCCGCTGCTGCTGCTGAGACCATTTGTTGACACTTGCCGATGTGGCAGTGGCAGTGGCCGAGGGGAGGAATGGAGGCTGATGCGTTTTGCTGATTTAATGACAACATATTGAACAGTTTTGGGTAAATTATGAGACAGTGCTCAGTGTGGGGCCCACCAGCCCAGGCCAGGCAACTCAGCCAGTCACCTCAGCCAGTCACCTGTGCTGCCCTCTGCGACTGCCTTTGCCTTTGGCAAATCTCTGCTCATCCAGCTGCTCGTCGTCTTCATTGCGTTGTCATCATTTTCATTAACATTAGCGTTGCCAATGGCTGCGCTGCTCGTTAGGGTTTGGGTCATCGAGTTACTAAATAATTATGCAGTCTCCCCTGACACCAAGTAAATAAACCCAATCAAGCAATCAACTTTTACGTAGCAAGCGGGGCAGGTTTGGGTTGCAAATCCAATGTGAAATGTTGAAAATGCGAATGAATTTGAAGCTGTTGGTTTTGTTAATCAACTCGGCAAAAAGAATATTTCATATTGAACATTTGTAATTTGTATTGTTTCGTCAGGATTAGTTATCATTATCAGCACTAACATTTCAATTGATCGTTGCTACGACCACAGCCTAGTAACTATTTCATCCATATATCATCTATATACAACGATATTTCCATCAAGAAAACAGCCCAACTGAGAAAAAAACCAGTTTGCATGGAAAGAGGCCAAATCTTGGTCACATCTCTTGCATCATGCTGCAGATGCTCCTTTAGTTCTTAGACACATATTCTAACAAGTTTGGATGTCATATCAAATATTTGGAGATAGTTTTCTTAAAACAGTCTCAAAAAATGTGCGAAAGCAATTAGTGATTTTTATTAAAAATTGCTTTGGCTGAGTTCTTCATTGCCGTTGGTTGGTGTCGGAAAACCACACCAAACTTGTCTGCAAACTATCAACATATTTCTTAGCTTATTTGATTCGCATTTCATACACACACACACACACACACACACACACACAACTGCCACCAGTTAGTCAGGTGCAAACTCCACTTTATGCCTTAAATACGTTTTTTTTTGTGATGCAATTTTTGTGTGGCACCCTTTTGCCTAAGCATAATAATGGGGATTCCCCCAAGTTTGGAGACTGAACAGTAAAAATACGAGACAATTTAATCTGCCATTTGCTGTAGTTGTTCTTGTTGTTGTTGTTGTTGATTTACCTCTCTCTCTCTCTCTCTCTGTCTCCCTCACTCTATTTCTGTCTCTTTCTCATGCTGCAGTTTATTCTGTGCTTTAATCCCAGAAATACGCGCAACGAACGTGATCCAAAACCAAAACCAAACCCAAAACCCAAGCCCAGTTCGAGCAAGGAGTACAATGCGTGCAACATGTACACTGGGTGCAAGGGGCACATCCTTTCGCTTCGCACCTTGGCGGAATTAGACTGTTGTCTTCTGCTCAACACGCACCTGACCAAATAAATAATTTATAAATGTTTGTTATGCAAGGATTAGCAAAGGATTGCGCTGCCTTTTCCTTCCTTCTCCCATTCTCCCCTTCTCCCCTTCTGCCTGTCTGTCTGTCCGTCTTTATGTCTTTCTGTCTGCCTGTCCTTGCTGCTTGGTTGCACCATTTAGGAAACTCATAGCTCATCACTTGCCCCCATTCCCGGTTGCCCCTCTGAAGTGGAAAACTCATTTAAAGAAATGTTTTCATTTTTTATCGCTGCCTTCGCATCGAAATTAGCCACACAAAACTGGAATGGAATGGAATGGAATAAAAAAGAATGGAATGGCATGGAATGAAATGCTCGAATGCATAGAATTCTCGCATAATAAATTATAATGCAAATCCGCGCTTAAGATCACAACAACAGCAGCGGAAAAACAGGGCGTTTAACTGGACCTCGCCTCGCCTGTCCTCCCTACCAGCGTCCACCCCTCGCCTTGGCCTCCGTTTCGCCATAACCTTGCTTAGCGCAACCCCGATTGCCCAACGATTTGACTGGGTCCACTTTTTTTTGTTTTGCGTTTTTTTTCTCACATTTTGTGTCACTTTTTTGTTTTTTGCCGCTCTGCGGCCGCCATTTAAAATGATAAAAATCGCAAACAATTTTTGCCCGGACCGCAGTCGACAATGATAAAATGCCGGCACACACACACACACACACACATACATATATATATATATATATATATATATATATGGATAGAATAGGGGCGGACAGTTTTGGCGGCTCTGCGTCTGACTATGGCCATCAAAATACTTAAGCAGGCAATTTGTAATGCTTTGCCAGTTGCCAATCAATCAATCGACAGATATCAGAGATACTATTTGGAGTACAGCCAGCAAGATAAACACAACAGCCACAACTTTGAGTATTATTCAAAATGGACAATAAAATCCAAACAATGTATAAACGACATTCCTACTTAACGAGCACCATTCAAAATTTATGCAGATTCAATGAATCAATGAATGAATGCCGCAACAACAACATTTAATGCCAGCTCGTATCGCAAATGTATCTCGCAGCCAACACACACACACACACACACATCTCCTCATAGATTGTGACTCCTGACGAGGCTGTTATGTTCTTCTCGTAAAATGTGTGAGTCTTCTCTGACCTCGTGGATAAAATATGCATTCTCATTACGCATCAGCAGTCCACAAAATATAGACATTTGTCCATCTGTCGATATCTCTGCAAACTCCCATGAAACTTTGAATAAATAGTTAGTCGTGCTCGGCCGGCTTGGTCTACTCAATATCATGCATCACATCAAATTGGAACGATCTGACGAGATGTCCTTACAGAGTAGAAAAGATTGCTTAGTTTTGAATGCTTCTTTTTATGTATTTTTCCATATATTTATTTTTATATTATATTCGATGAGGCAAGCAATTAAAGTCATCAGGAGTTGATTCAAAAAGCCCAATCGAAAACTATTTCACATTCTTTCCCAACCCATTCTCATTTCATTCTAAACTAGTTCCCATCTCATTCTCATCTAGTCTCATTTTTCTTAACGCCGTCTCATATAATTTTTAGCTCCTGTCTACTTCTTAACTCATTACCAACCCATTCCTGACTCATTCCCAACTCACTGCAAACCAATGAATTGGTTTTGTAGGTTAGCGTTGGGTAAACTCACATTTATGACTTTAGTGTGGTCCTCGTATATATTTTGCTGGTGGCAATTTCAGGTTTGGCTTCGCTTTTGCACAAAACTAACTTCATCTGAATTGCAGTCGAATAAATGCATTTCTAACTTTTGCCATATGCTAAACAAACACAAACGACTCCAGAAGGGGGGGAAGCGACCAAAGTTGGATACTTAAGCGATTCTCCAGGAAGTGGGAAGTGAGCAGTGGGAAGGGGGAGGTGTGAGGGTGTCGGTAACGGTGGGGGAGGAGCAGCGGTAGGGCCATTTTGGATGGCCCTTGCTCCGGGGATCGTTCAGCGACTGCTGCTTGCTGCAGGCAATAATAATGCTAAATAATAAAACGTGTTAGGGGCAAACGGGGACGAAGAAACAGAAGAAATGATAATAATGCTGGGGCAGAAATTGGTCAAAACAATATAAATGCAAATGCAGGCGACGTCGACGTCAACTGCGCTGCTGACGACAGCAACCCTGAAACGCATTTTAATCAGTTTGTAGCGAATGCTCCCACTCCCTACTCCCCAGCTGCTTGTTTGTCATGGGCGTGGCAGGTGGCACAGACCACGTGCTCTGCATCGCAAATGCGTCCAGTTTATAGCCTGAAGCAGCAGCAATAGCAACAGCAACATCAGCAACAGCAGCAACAGCAACAGCAACAGCAGCATCCAGCGGCGGCGCCAACAATTTAGCACAGAGAGAGAGTTGCAGAGTTGCAGAGTTGCAGAGCTGCAGAGCTGCAGGCGCAGTCAATTTGCTCAAGTTACCTGTTGTGCATCCCAAGCCCGCCTCTATCCCCTATCCCCTATTCCCCATCCGCTGGTTACGCATAAATCATTGACAAATCGCTGGGCGACTCCCATAACGAGCAACTGGTGCTCCGGGTAGGCGTGACAGTTGCAACAATGCAATATCCCCAACCCCTACTGCTGTCTAAAACACTCAGTCAGCAGTTGCTGACAACGACTTCCCTAGACTTGAGTTGAGTTCTGAGCCTTAACACTCCCTTGTAAGACACACCTTTCACTTATTTTGCTTATCAAGCTTGCAGATTGGTGTTCATAGATTCACTCAGAATTCACATTTTCATTTCATTAGCTTAGAGTCATTCAATAATTTAGAATGTTATCATTGAGAGAGAGCTCGACTTTGGAATTCCAATTAATAAGTTAGCTCGGCCTGCAATGCTAATCAAGAATATGCATGGACATTTTGGACTGGCAGATGCCTCCTCTGCCAGTTAGCCAATTTTCGACTTAAATAGAAAATTTCACAATTCGCTTAGCATTTATTTTTGTCTGTTTTTGGGTTACTGTGGCACAGATAATGAATCTCAGATGCCTCTAAACTGTCATAGTCGTGCTGCTGCTAATCTATAATCTAATTAAATCTTATCTACAAAATTTCTAATGTTTATTTAATAAATATTGAAATGAACACAAAAGTCTTACTCAAATTGGCTACTGATCTGTCTTGTTGCGTATAGCCTGAAGTTGGTCGAACCAAAGTAAATAGTTTATCAAAAGTAAATAGGAAATCATGAGCCAATTTATCAGATGCCATGTGCCTTATTCACTGGAGTGTTGATCAGTTGAGAGTTGAGAGTTGAATCCCACTTCAAATCGACATAATTTGTGGCTTTAGTGAGGTGAGTGAAGATGTTGAAAATTTCGATTAGAGCCGACGCTTTCATTAACTAATTAAGATAGACTGATGAGCAGATGAACAGATGCTGTCGCTTTGGCCTCTGTTTCTGTCTATTGGCATTTGGACAACTTACTATCGGCGTTGGCGGCTTTTGTCTTGGGTGAATTTGCATTTTCATTTGGGTGGCAGCGGATGTTCGCAGCCGATGCGAAATGTTAATGAATTGCCAAAATCGCAATGCAAACAGAAATTCAATTTGCAAAAATAGCAACACTTGCAACGAGTGCAGCAACAACAATTGCAATAAATAAATTGCACATTTGCCGACGCCTTTGCAACTTGGCTGCAAATTGCCGTTGATTGGATTTGCGTGCGATGCATGTGGCGAGTGTACGTGAGAAGGGTGTGTGGAAAGGAGGGGGGCATGCCACACAAAAGACTTTTGCATGCTTCATTATTTCTGGGGCTAAATTAAAGGATAATAGATTTATCTGCTTGCCTGGGCATGCACAAAGATATAAAGATACAAAGATACAAAGATCCAAAGATGCAAAGATACAAAAGGAGCAAAGGAGCAAAGGAGCGCGAGCAAGTGCGTATCTTCATATCTGCAGTGCGTTGACTGCACACATCTATCTATCAGATACACTTGAGCGCATCTGCATAACTACAAATGGACATTTGCATGTAAGCATTTACAAATATATATTTATCTGTGCTCAAATACACCGAACGAAAACGCTTTGCAAACGACTGCTTTCAAAATATATTTAGGCAATTTTCAAAAATATTCCTTGAACTTGTAATAAGTCTGAAATGGTTTTCGAATCAGCATCGATTGAGTACAAAACTTTCTTGCAGCCAATAATCAATCAGTTCTTAAAAATCTTCATTTAAATTTGATAGTTTAATTTTTAGACTGAATGCTATGCGATTTATTTTAACTAGCATAAAAATACCTATTTGAAATTAGATCCAAAAGTGTTGAACTTAAATCCCCCCTGAATGCTATTCGATTTATTTAAACTAGCATAAAAATAACTATTTGATATAAGATCCCAGAGTGTTGAACTTAAATCCCCAATATCACAAATGCTGCATTCATTTCTCTCAGTGAACCATTTGTCTATGGGCACTAGTTATACGGAGATTCGAGCACAAGCCGAGAAGCGCTGAGTGGAGTGCTTGCAGCAAGATTCCGAAAGGGCTGGAAGCTTTAAGCCTATTACGAGTTGAGCAACAGGCTGTGTAATAACCAATAATGATGAACATGGGCCAACAATATGCATGTTTCTACTTGCTATAAGCCTGCCCAATAAGAGAGCGTATTTATTTTCTTGTTCCTGCTGTCGCCGTTGCCTGATGTTCTCTTCACATTTCCCTCTATGTGTCTGTGCAGCTGCTGCTGCTGCTTGCTGCTTGCTGCAAGGAATATTCAACAAAAATATATTTTTGAAATAGTATGCAAATTTGACTACGCTTCAACAACTAGAAACTCCTGACAAACCAGTAAATCTCATGTCTACAAAATGCGCCAAAATGTTCTATTCCAGAACATTTCTGAATTTCTTCTAATCGAATTTGATGTGTTTTTGCAACAGAATCAAAATACGCAAGTTCAGCTTGCTAATTTAAATGCAGCTTTAAAAAAAGTATATTTCATTATTTTATGGGGGTATTTTATTTAAGTGTAAATTTGAACAACTTAAATTGTTTGATGTCGGCCATTAAAAAAACGTATTTTGTTCTTAATTATAACTTGAGTTAACCTTGTTATCGATATGAATTTTTTAATTATAATATTATATATATATATATATATATATAGAGAGAGAGAGATAACGGGTCTCATTAAGGAAAAGAAAAGCAAGGAAAGGAAAAATGGAACGAAAAGTGGAAGCAAGAAAACCCAGTGCAAATTTAATGAGCTGCTTTAAGCTGAACTGTTGGACGCGGAGCTGCTGAACTGGCTGCTGAATTGGGTACGATCTTCGTCTGACTGCGCCTGGGCTTGCTCTTGGACCGGTGCTGGGGTCTGGCAACTCGGCTGAACGCAACTCATTCAATGTTTTGGCCACGGTTGCGGCGAAGTTTAACTGCATAAATTAACTTGGCCAAACACAATTTTGCAATTATTTTGCAATTAATAATTTATGTGCGCAGTCGGCCCGTTGACCAAACAGCAACAGTGAGCGAGAGGCAGTAAAGGGGGCGAGGAGTTGGTGGATGGGGGGGGGGGGGAGTGTACTGGGCAAATAGATGGCCAAAAGTTGTCTTACTGCTTGTTTGCCAGTTGTTGCTACTCATTATTTTCAACTGTGGCAGTCTCCATGCTCGCTTTGCTGTTTGCCTTTAATCGCCTTTTAAGTGGCGACTTTAAACGCCCAACCCCCATCCCCAACTGCTGCAACCCCCGCCCCCATCCCCTTCCCCTTCCCCCCTTAAGTCATCGTGTATTTTGATTTTGATATCCGCATGCGGTTCGTGGTCTTGTTTAAGTTTTGCGGTCGAGTTGCTGTCATGTCCCTTTGGCTTGTTTTAGTTGTTCTAGTTGTTCTTATTGTTGTTGTTGTTTTTTTTGTTGTTGCTATTGTTGTTGCTGTTGATGTTGTAGCTGTCACTTCATTACTGTCACATGATAACTGGGACCCCAGCGTTTGGCTTGGACCTTAAGTGGCTTTCACCTTGACATCCTCCACATGCCCCATAACAACAACAACAACAGCAGCAGCAGCAGCAGCAACGGCAACAAAAAAATGTCAGGCGACACATGGAGTTGGCCACAAGGGAACTCATTATACAAAGTCCGGCTAACATGCTTCAATCCGCCCCCGCCACGCCTCTCTCTAACACCCTCGATATGTGCGCACGTTTTATGAGTGGCACACACACACACACACACAGGCAGAGGCGATTGTGTCCGTATCTATAACTGCCTCTGTATCTGCCTCTGTATCTGTGTCTGTGTCTGTGCCTGTATCTGTTGCTGCTTACATAAAAAACGCATCCGTTTCGCACACATTTTGCACATTATTGGAAATCGTGCGCTTCGTTAGTGGCAAATCTGTTGCAAAGTAGCCAGCCGCCTATCCCGTGGACACATGGACACATGGACACAGCTACATGTGTCAATAAATACATATATATATATATATATATATATATATGAATGTACACCCCAAGCTACCCGCCATGCCCCATGCCACCCGGGTTCGTTTCGCTTCGATTCGATTCGATTCGCTTCGCTTTGTGTGTGACAGTTTTCAGTGCCTCAGAGCTTTGTGAATGCTTTGCCTTTGGCATTGTTGCCGAGGCTTATCATTTATTGCTGCTGATTGGTTTGGCAGTCCATCCCCCATATCAAATTCCACCCCCAACCCCCAACCCTCAAACGAGACCAACAACGACCTGAGCTTTGCATATACACTGCAAAAAGGAATTAATTCACGCCGAGTCTTAAATATGCTCTTCTTCCTCGGCTCCCCAAGATTACAAACTTAAATTGCAGTGTGGGGTTGAATCATATTTTTTGCAGTTGCATGCAGATTGGTTGACTTTGCCTGATCATCGTTTATAATCGCGTTTTACAACACTAGCAATTGCAACCCATAAAGTGGTCTACTTTATGAACTGCAGGTGCGTAAAAATAATGCCAAAATAGACGCTTCAGTTGCCATACAACACTCAAATTCAATTGCTTTACAACACTTGCACGGACTTGGTAATCGAATAAAAGCGTTTACTTTGCCAGCTGCCAGTCGGTGTTGCATAAAAGTTGCACGCGACATGAGCAGTGCTCGATACTTGCATCGAGTCGAGTCGAGTCGAGTCGAGTCGAGTCGAGTCGGGTCAATCTGCATATTGACTATGGGTGGCCTTATCACAGACGTAGTCCATATGCCCGCATGCATGCCTGCATTTAAGAAGGCCAATAACGAAATTTCATTTAATGTTCCACATTGTGGCGAGCGCTGGTGCCACCACTCCGTGTCTCGGCCGGTCGTCCACCAACCGACACAATTCACCCATCGTGGGAGGGGCTGGAAACGCATTTGTCAGCATTTTGCATTTAAACTGTTTGCTTGCTTGCTTTAGGTTTAATTTGAAACATTTGCCGCCATTTGTGGCGCATCAAACTCAACTCGGGCACTTTTCACTCAATGATTGATTGTGGTTTTTTTCTTCTTTTTTTTTGGAAAGATATGAATATCTGGAGAACTACAGAAGCTGCTCGATCGTAATATGAAATAGAAGCTTAATGGAAAAGTTAGCTAAAAGTATCAGTTTGACTGTCTGCCCAAAACCGAATTGTCCTTGCGTTATCGATCTAAGTGGAAACTGGTGAAAAATCTCATTCGGCGTGGTGTTTAATCGTGTTTGGTTATCACCCCGCCCCGTTTGTGGGCGTAATCAGTGGCCCGCATTTGAATGGCGCCCACAGAGCACAACTCGTCTCGTCTCGTCTCGTCTAGTCTCAACTCAACTCAGCTCAGAAGAACCAAAAATAAATAAAAAACAAGAAAAACGATTCGAATTGAAACAAATTGTGGAACGGACATGGGCACTGACTGATTAGAAAAATTGTGTAAGACACAACAAGCGGGCCAAAGCTGCAAACCAAAAGAAAAACGAATCAACAAAAAAGAAGAAAAAAAAAGAACGTCGCAAAAAAATTCAAATAAAATAAAATAAAATTCGAGACAAGGCAAAGTTTTGGCGGCGTGGGCGCATTCGGGGTTCAAAATGAATAAAAAAGAAATTCATCAAATTTTGGCAGCGTAGCAAAAACCGACGCTGACTCGCTGCCCTTTGTTGTGCCAGTCGCTTGAGGGTTGGGGTTAGGGTGAGGGGTGAGGGGTAAGGGGTGCGTGCTGGGGCTGGGCGTGAGGGTGCGTCTACAAAACAGAAAGAAGGAGCAGCAGCAGCAGCAGCAGCAGCAGCATACGTTTGGAAGCGGCTTGTCAGCACGCGCACAAAAAAAAAAAAAAATAAAATAAAACACAAAACAAAAAGTACAAAAAAATACAAAAAACATAAAAAAAAGAAAAGAAAAAAAATATTGTTGAAAACAGTTAGCGAAACAATTTAATGATGAATGATGGTCAATAGCAAATTTCGTAGCAAGAAACGCTGCAGGAGCAGCAAGTTAGGGAAAGAAGCGGAACAAGGGAGGCATGGCAATAGCCTGGCATAGATCCACTGAGGCATATGCACATGGTTGGTCAGTCAGCTGAGCAGAGCTAAGGCAGAGCTGAAGCAGACCAGACCAGAGCAGAGCGGAGCAGAGCAGAGAGGAGCAGAGTGGAGCGGAGCGGAGCAGTGCTGAACGCATTGCTCTTCAATTGAAAACCAATTTATAACAAAGTAACAAGCGACGCAAAGTTTCCACGACAAGTCGCACTTTCGATGCCCTTTCGATTGATAGATGAACGAAAAATTCCTACACATTTTTGAAACAGATCTGTCCATGGGAGTTGGCTTGACAAGGGGAAGCGGGTTTAAACAAGTATTGTGATCCCCTCCCAAATCCTCTTTTAAGCTAATGTCTGAAATGCAGTTGATTATCTTTTGAAATTCTTTGAGCACACTTTAAATAAGTTGGCATATTTAAAATGAAATTAATTACAAAAACACTAATTAAAGCTGTTTACAGTTTACTAAATTTAAATTGTCCTGTTTCAAGTTAACATAAAAAACATTTAAAGCTGGGCACAGTTTAATCAACTTAAAGTGTTTAGTAAAATCAAATAATTTCGAATGTTTAAATTATTTGTGTTTAAATATTTGTATAATTTATTTAAAATTTTTCATATTTTGAATACTTTTTTTAACGGCACTTTCAAGACTCATGTTTGAAAGTCTGCAGCAGATTTATGACTGAACGTGAAGACTCGAATCAGTTAGTTAAGATAAAGGTGGGCGTAGCAAGTGGGACAAATGATAAAATAAAAAAATTAAATGAAAAGAAAAAAACAGTTCTTGCGTCAGGCCAGTGACAAGGCTTCAATGACGATGCGAGATGGACAACGACTAGGACAAGGACTGGGACTGAAGATGGGGCTGCAGATGGGAATGGAATTGGGGATAGAAATGGAGATGGCGATGGAGATGGCGATGGAGATGGAGATAGAGCAATGAAAAATCGTACTCGAGCGGCTGTCAGCAGTGCGCGAAGCAATTACCGGGCTGGATCATTTGATGGGCGACTTAAATTAGCATTTATCACATTGACAAAGTTGCCAGGCATTCGTTCATTCATTCATTCATTTACTCAGGCACTCATTTATTCCTGGGCAACATTCAGACTGTCATTCAAGCCGGGCTTCGTGCAGCAGCTGTCAATTGGCATTGCTGTATGTCAAATGGCTTGCGGTGGGTACAGTTTGCCACTAAAAAGCTGCGCCAGCCACACACACACACACGCACACACACTCACACACATACACCCAACATGGATGCGGTAGAAAAAAGTAGAAGCAAATTCTGACAAGCTGCCAAACCTTATCAGCATATCATTGAGGAATTTCCAGCTGGTCATCGCGCACACAAAATGCCTGATAACAAATGCCTGCTGATGCCTCTTGCTAATGCATTCCATTGGCCAAATTAATGCGCACTCCATGACATGGCCAAAACTGTTTCAGGGTCATGATTAACAGCTTTTCATTTGGAGCCAACATGTGTGCCGCCAGCACAGACCAAGAGAGGGGAGGGGAGGGGAGTGGAGAGATGGAGATGGAGTGCAAAGTGGCAGCTGGAATTGAAGGTAAGTCCAATCTTCGTCTTTAAGCTCGTTGGCCATAAACTGGTCAGCCAATTAAGTGCCCAGCCAGCCAGTCAGCCAGCCAGCCAGCCATCCTGCTGCTGCCTAAGGGGAGCAATCAGCAATTGCAGCACAGGATCTGTGGGGTCTTCGGGCTCCGAGGCGTATAATTTTATTGTGATGAACTGATAATGTGACATTATTGTAGCTCATTTGTCAACAAATTACATCCGCTGAGGAAAGGTGGGCGTGGCGTGCCGTGGCGTGGTGTCTCGTCGTGTCTTGTGTTGTCTTGTCTCGTGTTGTGTTGTGTTGTGTTGTGGGCCTATGTATCAATCAGTGTGTACATAACGGCACCAAATTTTTGGCAAGGATGTGCCACGACACACAATCACCACACACACACCACACACACAGCACACACAGCACACACACATTTCCTGGCGCACATAATAAATGAATCGAGCATGCATTGGAAAAGATCAAAAGTGTCAATAAAACAAAGCAGACAAACAAACTGCTGCCAAACGATACCACACACAAATGCGTATCGCTATTCTCTAGCATCCTCTCACACACACACACCCTCACACACACACTCACACACACTCACACACATTGATAACTATGCGTGTATAGAAAAAAAGGAATAAAAATACAACAAGCGAAATGACAAAAGTGGCAAACGTGGCATAAATTACAGCAAGAGCAGCAATACACCACACACACACACACACACACACACCCTCTGTGTATGTGCGTGTTCAAGGAGCTGTGCCCCTTGACCAGTTTAGTTTTTGGTTTGCCCAAATAACGCAGCTAACAAGCGATTCTTGGCTGACATTCCAATGCCTCAGTTTGGTTTATGGGGACAAGGGGACAAGGGGATGAGAGAAGGGGTGGCTTGCGGGTGAAGTGTATATGCTCAGCATTGACAAAGTAAATCAAGTTAAATTAAATGAATTATTGCTGCAATAAATGTGGACGGAGAGCAATATAAATTGTGCATGGCTCGCAGTCTGGCTGGCAGTCTGGGAAGAGTCTGCAGCCCAAAACAGAAGGCTGCTCTGCCTAAGACAATGCCAATGCCACATAAGCACACACACACACACACACACACTCGCACACACACTCGCAGCTTAAATGAATCGTTAAGCTGAACAAGTGGACAATGGCAAGCGTTGCTCTGCGCGCCTCTCAATGAGCTTCTCAAACCGAATCCAGCTTTTTGTTTGGTTTTTGTTTTGGCCATTTTGAAGAACACTTTGCAGTACATTGTTTTCGTCGATACCAATTTATTTCCTTATTTTGGAGCGAACTGTGTACTTTCAATTGACAGCACTGAGTCCATAAACCATAATTAATATGCACCCAGCAACGTTTATTCTCATGTTGTGCGTTTGGCTTCTGACACATTTGCCATATTTTGTGAGCAACTCAATGGCAAAAACCGAAAAGAAAAACCAATGAACCAATTGGTTGAATGCAAATGCTTCGATACCCGAGGCAGCAGCTAAGTTTTGATGGCGTGCTCGGATAGCTTTAAGGAGCGTAGATTATCATCGTGTGGGTGTTGGATGATAACGTCTGGGAAAGATCAGTTTAAAGCGCTTTGAGCCAAGCCTTGCCATGCATACATCATTGATCAGTATCGAGAGCTAATAGCCAGGGTATTTTATCTTCTGCACGCTGGAGACACTGTGTTTGTCTAGCTTTATGTTTTTCTATCTTTTTTTTTTTGTTATTCCTTTCGCCTGCGACGTTTTTACTATTTTGGACTTTGATTTATTTCAATTGCTTATAATTTCGAGCACGAGTTTCCCTCCCGACAAAGGACGCCAGGCAAGCGAGAGAGAGAGAGAGAGAGAGATGTGGAGGGGGGAGAGGGGGATTGGGGATTGGGGCTAGCTGGACGCATAAGTAGAAATAAATAAAAATAGATTAATAGCCGACACGAGCATCCGCGCAATAAATTCAACGACGCGCCCACAAATGAAATAATGGTTCAGCCCCGAAAGGATAATTCTACAACAAGCATAAAGCTGGCCCGATAACTGTATATATTACACACACACACACACACACAGTTGTACATGTTTATGCATATATCGATATTGGTCTATGGCATCATTAACGTGTAACTGGTAACTGGTAACTGGTAACTGGTAACTGGTAACTGGTTACTGGTAACTGGTAACTGGTAACTGGTAACTGGTAACTGGCAACGGGTAACTGATAACTAGTAACGGGTAACTGGTAACTGGTAGCTGGTAACTGGTAACTAGTTACTGGTAACTAGTAATGGGTAACTGGTAACTGGTAACTGGTAACTGGTAACGGGTAACTGGTAACTGGTAACGGGTAACTGGTAACGGGTAACTGGTAACTGGTAACTGCTTACAGCTTGCTGGTAATTGGGACTAGTAAGCGAAATCTTAACTTAAATTT
>JAWNMR010000492.1:6550000-6600000 GCA_035043845.1 Drosophila picticornis
TATAATGTTACAACAAAAAGAAAAAAGAAGGAAAAAAACAAAAACAACAACAAATAAAATGACACAAACAGTTGGAAAACAAAACAAAATTAAAGAAAGCAAACTGAAAATAACATAAAAAGCAACAATAGAAGTCGAATTGTTTTCCTTTTTCATTTTTCCGCTCTTCGCGCTTCTTTTTTGTTTTTCATTTTATTTTTACTTTTATTTTTATTTACATAGATATTTTATGGTTTTTGGCATTCGTTTCTTTCTGCGTCTGTTGGTTAAGCGCGGCTGCTTTATTTTCGTTTTAATTTGCTTAATTGAGTAGCTCGTTTTAATTTCGTTGCTGCTGCCGCCGTCGTCGCTGCCGCTTCCTCTTCCCCTTCTGCCTCGACTGCTCCCGCTGCCCCCGCCTCAGTGTCTGCTTCTTGTGACTTGTTTCCTTTTGTTGCCATCGCTTTCGCCGGCTACTTAAATGCTTAAATGCCCTTTGTGCACTCCTCATAAATGTGCCCGCGCATGCGGCGTATGCGTGTTTCAGTGGCAAGCCGACCATTTGACCAATTGACTGACTGACTGACCGACCGACCGACTGACTGACTGACTGACTGACTGACTGACTGACTGACTGACTGACTAGATGCCGAAATGGCTTTTCATTTCTGTTTCAGTTTCAGTTTCGGTTTCGGTTTCAGTTACAGTTTTGGTTCCGCTTGGGCTTCCTTCAATTTTTTTGTTGTTTTTTTTTTTATCGTTTTTGTTCTTTTCGCTGCGCACTTCAAAGGCCTGCGTAGCCTTCGAGTCCTTCGACTTCTGCGACTGGGACACATTTGACAAATGCGCCGCTGTCGCTGCCCGCAAATACTTAGTCAACGACAAATTACATTTAATTTAATTTCTGGCTATCGTTGTGTGTGTCTGTGTCTGTGTCTGTTGCTGTTTCTGTGTCTGTTTCTGTTTCTGTGGCAACAACTGCCCTTTTGGCTACTTGAGAAGCGCTGCCGTCTCTCCGCCCAACCTTTGGGCGACTTCATGTTTGTCAGCTTGTCAGTTTGTCAGGTTTGTCCATTTGGCGCATTGAAGCATTTAGCCATCCATCAGGCGATCCGGGGAAGGCTAGTCCCGGCCAGAGACACTGCCGGGCACATGGCACACGGCACACGGCACACATAACTGATGATAAACTTGGTCCGGCGAGCGTCGCGCTTCATTGCCATCCACCTTGTTTCTGTCCCACTCCCCTGGGCCATCATCCTGCAGCCCTTTTGCTTACGGCACATTCAATCAGCGGGCGGCCATTGATGCCATTCATTTATATACAGCTAGGACCAACGCTGGCAGGACATTTAATTTATTAAAGAATTTGTAAAGCAATAAGTTTGTTGCCCATTGGCTACGCCCAGCGAAAACCAAACTTCCCCCTTGCCCCTGCAATAGCCAGCCAGCTGCCAGTTGCCAGCCCCCATCAGTCCCCAGCCCCCAGTTGTGGACCTCCAACTGTTTAATTTCCATTTGGCATCCGACTCATCCCAGTCGATAATCGTTTTCATTAAGCCAAGCGACAGGGGGGCAACACGGCGGCTTAATTGCTATGTCTCCAGTCTATTCCCCCCACCCCTCTAACTCTCTCACACTCTCTCTTTCTCTCTCTCTCTCCCCCTCCCTCTCTCTCTCTCTCGCTCTCTCTCTCTGTTGCTATGTTGCTATCTCTGGGTTCATGCTCCATCTAGTGCGACCCATCAGTCAAATGGACATTCGCACTAAGCGACACTTTTTAATTAAAACGTAAAAAGAAATTGCACGCAAATCTTGAATCGACTTCGACTTGGACTTCGACCTCGACTTTCCTCTTCCCCTTTTCCCTCCTTATCCCCCTTCCCCTTGGCCCTTTGTACTTGGACAGTGAGTTGGATTCTTCAGCGTCAGCGCCAGACCACAAAAATTCAATCAAATCACGGCGCATAGCTGACAAAAACATTATCCTTAACTTCCCCCGGCCACCCCCCCCCTTCCCCCACACGTCCTGTACTCAATTTCTGGCCAGACAGACATCATTAGGCAGCGGTGGGGTGGCAATATCTCTGTGCCCGGCGAAGGAAGGGTTCGCTTCTGAATGGGACTGTGAATGTGAATGTGACTGTGAATGGGGTGGCTTACGTAAGGGGTTGCTTAGCGACGCACGCACTATTCCCTTGCCATGACTCGCCTTACGTTACGTTATCACTCACGTAAGCACTCATGCAGTTTATGCAAAGATACTTACGTTGCTACAGTAAGCATAAATATGAATACTCCAGCAAGATTGGATAAGGTTTTTTACGTTTTGCTTCTCATCCGATTACGTACAACGTAATGTGTTATCGAAAGACTTACGTAGCAGTATGTTGACCCAGCATTTACGTTACGTTACGTTACGCAATGACGTAGCTGATATTTTGAGTTGTGGAGCAGATCGAATGAATTCCAAAACACACAAGTTATTCTTCTGCATTAGGTGCGAAGAGCATGGTTAGGCCAACGTAGAAGGATGAAGATACTTGTAATTGCTAGATAGATTCGTTGAGCAGTACCCATTCACATTCACATTCAGATACACATTCAGATACACATTCAGATACACATTCAGATACACATTCAGATTCGCATTCAGATTTGAGCTCATTCACACATTCACAAATGTCTGACCACAGAAATCCAATCAAAGAGCAACACATTGAGTGACAAGGACATTAAACGGCCGCTGGAGTCATCTTCTGCTTCTGCTTCTGCTTCAGCTCCTGCCTCGCCTGCCTCTTCTTCTGCTTGCTCTGCTACGTCTGGCACAGCTTCAGCTTCAGCTTTCAATTTGACTTTTGGGCCAGGGATCATTAGGCGGCATCCCTTCGGGGCCAAAGGAAGGGTTCATTTGCTCCTGCGTTTCTTCTTTCGTTCGTTGTCGTTTAGGTTCGTTGCATGCCACACTCCATACTCCACATGCCACATGCCGCACGCCGCATGCCTCGCACTTTCGCTGCTCATTTGCCTAATGCGCAAATTTAATTTACCAAAACGCAGCAAAGAAGTGTAACTCTGACACCGACACCACCTATACAAGTCTCTCTCGCACCACAAGCACCCCTCTCTCTTCCCTCTCCCCTCGCCCCTCTCCCCTCACCTCTATCCCCTCATGACAAAAGTCGCTTACCCGCAACGCATTTCGTGCGGTCCGCAACTTATTTAAAGTGTGGCAAGTGTTTGGGGCCAAGCTGCCAGTGCTCTCTCTCTCTCTCCCTCTCTCTCTCTCTCCCCCTCTCTCTCTCTCTCTTCCTCTCTCTCTCTCGTACTCTCGCAATGTGAGGCAGAAAGCCAACGTTAATTGCGTGTATCCTCCAGCTGTGTGGCAAGTGCTCTGCTCCTCACCCTCTCTGTCTCTCTCTCACTCACTTCCAGTGCTCATTTTAATCAATTTTTAATTTAAATTTAATAGAGTAATATGCTTGCTCAAGACACCGAGCAGTTGTGCGGGAACGACGCTACTGGAACGAGGAGCAGGAGGAGGAGCAAGAGGAGGGGATAGCTGGCAAATTGAGTAGCAGCCGCCGTTTTGCCAGCTTGTAAGAAGCATCAATCGTTGCAGAGTAAAGATGGAGGTGCATGTGGAGGTCGAGGTCGAGGTGGAGGGGAAGGGGGAGTGCTGTGGAATGAAGTGTGCCGTAGTCCATGGGAACTGCAGCCAGCGGGTCAGTGACGCTGCTGTCCCAACAGCTGGCTATACCCTGCCTCCAGTTTGAGGCATATGTCTATGACTGACATGCAGCTGACAACCCAAGGTGGAGATATCTTCAACTGAAAACTGCCCGCTGTAACATGTAGGTACTCCCAAGAGAGAGGGAGAGAGAGAGAGAGAGAGATAGAGAGAGAGAGCGAGAGAGTTCAATCATTTAATGTAATTTATGCATTGGATTTGGACAGGATATCTGCTCGTTGGGCACTCCCCAACTGTTGTGGCTGCTGCTGTTGTTCGTGTCATTTTACACGCATTCCTAGGTAAATAAGCTGCGGAGCGTCACTAATGCGATGACGAGGACGAGAACGCTGCCCAACCGAATGGGATTGTAGTTGAGACTGGGATTGCGATTGCGTTTGCGATTGGGGATGTGGAGGCGAATGCGAATGCGAGTGTCGTTGTCGTTGTCGTTGTCGATGGCAATGTCGATGACTTTGTCCGAAGGCAGCTGCTTCACTAAATGTAAATTTGCGCGTCATTTAATGTGAAAATGGCGGCTTTGGTTTTTGCGCAGTAATAGCAACAAGGGCACAGGGAAAAGGGAAATGGGAAATGGAAATGGGAGTCGGGTGTGTCGCTGGCTATGTGGGTTAAGGTGTCACACAGAGCTGGCAATATTATCAAAAGGATTAAGTGATTTTACCAAAATTAACACAAATACGTAAAGCACACACAAATACAAACACACACACACACACACACACACACACACACACACGCAGCTACGCACAAGATACACACAAGACAAACAACTGCGGAAGTGGAAGTGGTAAGTGAAAAGCGGAAAGTGGCAAGTTAAAATAGAAAGAAGCGAGCCAAAAAGGGGATTGAGGCACCGATTTTCGCGGTTTGGGCTGAGGATGTCAGTGTGTGTGTGTGTGGGTGTTTGTGTGTGTGTAAGTGTGTGAGGGGCGTGGCTGGCATTGTCGTGAGCATTTCGAGTTGCCGCAAATTGCGTGTTATTTTGACCATTATGCGAGGCTTAACATAATTCAATTTATGGGCGCGACGCTGTCGCTGCAATGTAAACTGATACACACAACCAAAGAGAAAACAGCAGCAGACGCACAGAAAGAGAGAGAGAAAGAGAGAGAGAGAGTAGAGAGAGAGAGAGAGAACCAGCGACATTTTGGCCACTGTCAATTGGTTATTTATGCGAGCTTTTTAGATTTTAGCGGTTAATTAAAGCCCATTATTCCTTAATTGCTAGATTAAAATGGACTTTGCAAGAGTTCGCTGACTTGCGACTGGCTATGTGCATGGAGAGGGGTGGGGTGGTGTGGGGTCTAGGGGCCTAAGGGTTGGCTGGAGGGGTTAGCCTTTTAATGACTTGCAATTAGTTGCAAATTAGATGGAGCTTATCTAAAGTATGTGCTGCAAAAATTGTGAATCCCAGTCCAAGAAGTGAATAAAAGAGACACAGAGGGAAATGTGGAGAGAGAGGGAGAGAGGGAGTGAGTGGAAGTGTGGGAGGGGAGGAGTAAAGTGTGGCTTAGCTGGTAGCTGCTTACTTATTATTAGGTCATTTTTGGTCAAAGCTCCCCGGGCTAAAATTAAAGCGCACATAACGCTCTAAATAACTGTGTGTGTGTGTGTGTGTGTGTGGGTGTGTGGATGTGTGTAGGTGTGTGTGCCTGGGAGCTAGTTGCGGCATTTGTGTGCGTGTCACGCCTGCCCTCAACATCCATGTGGCTGTCAGCATCAAAGTGTCCCTGGTGGATTTTTACATCAGCTCGCAGCAGACGTCACAGTTAAAGTCAAGTTAAGGTACGATGGGGAAGAGGCGGCGGGTGGGGCACCATTGCAAGGGGTATCTGTCTGTCTAACTGACTATTGCAGCTGTCATTTGTCAGGCCAACCAGTCAGCCATTCGAGCAGTCAACCAGCCAACCAGCCAACCAGGAAGCCAGGCAATCAAGCAGGCCCATAACCTGCACAAAAAAAAAAAAAACAAAAAAAAAAACAGAAGAAAAAAACACAATTTTAAAAATTAGCATTAGCAAAAGAAGTTGTTGTTTTTTTCTATGAAATAACTAAATTTAAAAATTAAACAATTTAACTTTATTAAAAAAATGCTGTATTTTTTGCGAAAAATGTATCAAGTTTAAATATGAAATATGAATAAAATTTTCACCGAATTTAGAATCATTTTTTGCCATGAATAGTTCCACATTTCTTACAGTAATTTATACTTGAAATTATAAAGTTCTTAGTTATTTTTCTGAGTGTATTTTCGTACTTTTCATACCGAGCTCGCTCTCAGGCGCCGGCCTGCAACTGCATTTGTCCACTTTGATTGTCATAATTGCATTCCTCTCTCTGTCTTTCTGCGTGTGTGTGTGTGTGTGTGGGTGTGTGTGGGTGTGCTATGCGTCGCTGGCTAACAATGCAGGAAGTTAGGCAGGTAACCAGACACAGGTCGCCAGTGAACCAGTTGGTTAGTCAGCCAGTTAGTCAAAGGCCCGAGGTACACTCAATTGTCAGGAGGCAGAAGAACAGTGCGCTACTGATGAAGTCGGGAGTGTGTGTGTGTGTGTGTGTGTGTGTGTGTGTGTGGGTGGGGGTGGTGCTGTGTTGGAGGCAGGAAATATTCCTGATAGCAACAATAAAATGATATTTGGCTTGGATAATGTATGCAATTGCTGTAATAAGCGCACTGCACATCATTAGTTATTAATTAGTCCTCTCAGGCTGCAGAGGGGGCAACCGAATGGGGCAGCAACAGCAGCAACGACAGGGGAAGGGGGCCAGAGTCTGCTGTTAAAAATTCCACAAAGTATAACAGCTGCCATGTATTGTTGCCGAGCAACACAAATTGGCCGCTGGCAACAAGTGCAGCTGAAAATCGTGAATTATTAGCGACACAACAGCTAATTGAAAAAGTCAGTGAGCTAAAAAGCGCAATGACATAAATTAGCCAAGCACTTAGAGCACTTTGCTAACTGCCAAGTGACTCGATCTGACAGCAATTTATGCTTATGCACTTATCCTAAGCATTCCAGAAAACAATGCATTTCGATTGCATTTTTGGGGGGGCAATCGTAAACGGTTCAATGTGAAAAGTAAAACAAGCTCTTTTTGAACGGCCAAATATGCAATCATCAAGCGTCCCTCTCAAAGTGTTATGGCATATAAATATAATATATATAAATATAATATCTATAATATATATATTATCGATCAGCATGCGCAATCGAATCGGTATAAAATCGATACAAAAACGAAAATACATCAAAAGCGTTGATTGATTCTGCAATTATTGCTTCACTTTTTGGCCTGCCCGATTATAATTCTTGGCTATTCTACGCAGATTTTTCACTATGTCAAAGTTGAATCGATGTTTTAGTTTTCATTTTTACGAATCAATGATTTCGCAGTCATTCGAAATATTTGTGCTGACCATAAATGTGAACGCAAGAAGCAATCAGAACTGGTAATCAAATGCTGGCAAGGATTGGACCAGTTCGCAGTGTGCGACGATAATGGCTGGAGGAAGGACGCGTCGTGAGTGGGGCGATTATGAAGCGGACACGACAGCTTTCAACCTGCTGCTAACCTGTGTTCTGCTGTTACGTGACGTAAGAGCTGATATTGAACGCAGTCAGTGTTGCGTAAGCCGCTTCTGCAGCGGCGTCGTCAGCATGCAACGGCTTATTATTGTTATTACGCTCGAATTTGGCCGTTGCGCACAATAGATGGCGCCACATCAGCACACCCGCGCCCCCTTGCGGACATGTCCCGACACCCCTGCGTGCTGAAAAGTGCAATTCTCTGTTTGTTGAATTTATTCTCCTTTATGTGTCAACTTATTCTTATTTTTTCTCTTTTTTGTGTATATATATATATATATATGCATGTATATATATGTATGTATGTATATATATATGCACATTCATATAATGACCTTTTATCCCCGCATAAGTACAGCTGAGTGAGCGGAGGGGTTTTAGTTAGTTCAGAGTTTCTAGTCAACTGGCGCTGCTGCAGCTTAGCCTGGCTTTATTCGCTATGAATGCAATCGCCGCATTGGGCAAAAATACAAATCCACAAGCGGTCTTCAGCCACGCAGCGGGGCGGAAGGCTGCCATCATGGAGAATAGTTGCTTATATTCTTTTTCTCTTTTTTCTCTCTCATTTTTTTTTTTTTTTTTTTTGTTGCCAGTGCCGTCGCCATTGACATTGCCAAGAGCAAGTAGAAGTTCAGCCACAGTTTCTTCCTTGGCCATTTCCACGGTGCAACTGTCGCATATTGAAACGTTAATCGCATTCGCCGCTGCTGCTTGCTGCTTGCTGCTGCTGCTGCTGCTGCTGCTGTTACTGCGTCTGCTGCTTCAGTGGCTTCTGGACTTCGGGCAGCTGGAGGCCAAAGGCCGTCATAGTTCTACTTCACAGTTGGACGCCAGAAGCCCCCTCCCAACCGCCGCCCCCATCCAAAGAGCAGCACAACCCACCGCAATTTCACCCAAAAGTAAGTTCAACGACAACGTTTGCGATGATTACTTTTGGTGGTTGTTCCCCGCCTTGCCTCTTACCCGACCACTCGACACTTCACTCGCGCAAGCAGCCCCATCCCCCAGCACCCTAACCCACCCACACCAACACTACTAACCACTAGACCATTGCAACGCCCCTTTGTTGTACGTGTGGTCAATGACATTGACTCGGGAGGCAGCACAGCAAAAATCAATGCAGCGGCAATTGTGTTCCTTCGAAAAAAAAAACCCAATTGCCAAATGGCAGCCAAAACTGACAGCTCAACACTGAAATCAAATTGGAGCTGAAACAAAGAGTCGCGTTGTAATTGTTGAAATCAGACAGTCTCAGCTCAAGCGATTTATATTTTGGAAGAAATTACATCGTATTAAAAACGATATTCGAATTCCAAAATATGATATGAAAGTGGATGGAAATGGAGGGAATACAACTATCTAAGACAGTTTGAATACAGCTGCAGAGGCGAGTTCAGCTGCTCAAAATTGCATTAGAAATGTAGGAAAAAAGTCGTTAGATTATTCCTATGTCAACTACTAAATCATCTTGATATAATTCCCTTGTCGAAAATGTGGGGCGAATAACTTTGGGAATAAAACAAGAAACAGACATGCAACAAAGCTGAAGTTGACATTGCAAGCTTACAGGTGACAGGGCAACGGGAGAGGCACAAAAGATGTTGATGCAACCAATTAGGAGCGCAATTACCTGCCAGCTCTGCAGGCTAACTGCAAACGTAGCTGAACAGTGCAAGTGACTGAGAGAGCGAGAGAGAGCGAGAGAGAGAGAGAGAGTGAGAGAGAGAGAGAGAATGGGATGTAGAGTCGAGAAAGTCGGCTTGATGTGTTCGCCGCTCATTGTTCGCTCATTAATTTCTTGCAGATTTACTTTTGCTCTGCGCTAATGAGGCGACATGTTTCCAACTAATTTCATTTCAGCCAAAGCAGGGCCCCAAGTCCAAGCGCCAACCTGGTCGCCAGCTTCCCGCTCTTTGTGTACACTCTGCGAAAGGAAATTCATTCAAAATAAACCAGAAGAAATTTGTGTTATGCAACAACTTGAGTACAAGAAACTGCCGAACCAGTTTGAGTTTGATTAGAACAAGTGGAAGAGGAGCATGCAGGATATGTCCGAGCAGCAATTATGAGCAACAAGGATAAGGGTATTCAATATTTGGCAAACCCATGAGAAAGTTTTCTCCTCGTTTTGTTAGCTATTTTTTTCGTTTTGCGCTCTGCGTTTTTCGTTGTGTTTGTTTCCTATGCTGTTGACTTTGAGGCCCAGCCCGAGTTTCAGGCCAGTTTTGCCCGACTTGCGGTTAAAAGCAATTAATTTTGCAGGTTTATTATTGCCCTGGCACATCTCTGCCTGTTTGTCATTTAAAACGATATTTATCATTGTTGCCGGCTTCAGCTCATTTGCATACTCCAAAAACGAGACTCGCTGCCAAAGGAGGCCAGCTGAAACTGAGACTGGCGCTGGCGCTGGAGCTGCCACTGAAACTGGGAGTGTCACTTGCCCGATAACTTTTACTACGTTATTTTTAGTATTTCCTTTTTTTGTTATAATTTTTTATTTATTTTTTTGCTGTTGTTGTTGTGCCTCCTTTTCCCTTTGCTTGTTGCTGCTGTTTGTCGTTTGTGGAGTGCGGAAGCCTGGCAGCTTTTTCACTTCATCAATTAACCAAAGGCAGCAAAAATGTGTTTTTTGTCTCTAATTAGCATGCACATAAACAGAGTGAATTCTATGAGCGACCCACGCCCCCATCCTCCCCCCCCCAACCACCTCAAGCCCAGGCCATCAAAGTTGTAAAAACCGAGCAATAAATACTCTGGCAAACAGGCGACGGTCATCAGCCTTCGGCTCGTATATGTGTGCCATAAAAGGAAAAAGAGGCAAGTGGAGCGCAAGGGGGAGGCAGATATAGAGAGAGAGAGAGGTGAAGAGAGACTGCTTGTGTGTGGCAAAACAAGTTAGTAAGCAGCCCCCAAATGAGCCGCACACTTCGATTAGAAACCCCTTTCAAGAAACCCCTCTTAAAAAGACTTGACTTAAACTGCCCAAATGCTAAATAATTCATACATGGATATGTATGTATGTGTGTATGTATGTATGTATGTGTGTATGTATGTATGTATGTGCATTCTCGTGCTCATTTGGAATTAATGATGAAATATAGTTGCACTGCATGTGTGCGCAGCAAGTATTTATTCCCTTTGCAACTGTTTCAGTTTGTTGTTATGCGTTTTGTATTGCTGTGCATAATTGCCCTAATCTAAACAGAGCCGTCAGCTTAAGTGGCTGTAAACCGTTTCGATGACTCTGTAATGATTACAATGGACTCTTTCAGAGTCGGCAATTTCTATAATTAAGCACTCAATTTGAAACTTCTTGTTTCGTGAATAACTTCTTCGTCCTGGCGGAGCTTAACTAACTCATTTCTTTTGGCCTGATTTGGGTTTTGTTTGTAACCCCAGAAATCTTATTAAAATGTCTGATTGTTAAATTAAATTTAGTTGAAGATTTTATGTTAAATACTGTTTGTATCGACTGACTTTAGTTGGCATCAAAGAAACAAATCAATAAATAATCAAACAGCAAAGCTCAGAGTGGGAATAAATCATCTGTGAACTTTTGCTAAGCTCGCCAATTAGATTTATGCAATCGTTAACTGGTAAGTTGCCAGCAGCTTGAGAACCCGTCAATTAAAAAGCACTCACAGCATATAACATGGATGCTAATGGCCTATTTGTATTGAGTTCGCTGAGTAAAACTAAGCCGACTTGAATCAAATCATTTGAAGTGGGTAAGTTGACAAACATTTGCATATTGTTTGAGAACTGTGCGTCATCCGGCAGGGAGATTCTTTTCGACCTTTTGTACTACATACATATTTGCGTTGAGTGCGTTAAGTGCAGCAAAAAGTTGCCAAGCAATCCAACTGAGGGGTTCCTTAGGCCAGAAGCCCCCTGTTTCACATGCATTTCACAAATGTCTCCAACTGAAGTCGACATTTCATTGAGGGCATTGCGTAACGCGAGGCGAAACAGTGATTGTGATTGTGATGGTAACTGTGACTGTGACTGTGACTGTGATTGGGATGTTAACATCCCAGTCACACAGTATCCACACAACCACTTCACAGACCCCACTCAAAGTCTGCACTGCAAAGCAAATGCGTCACAGAAATACGAAGATCGAAAGACCCAAAATAGATTTGTGAAATTTCCAACAATTTCATATTTATTGATACATTTCTTTGGCCTAAACGCAGATTTAAATAAAAAATAGCAGATTACCAAATAGCCATGAGCATTATGAATTATGCAGAAACATTTGTTTTCAATATGAATTCAGAAATACATTGAATGAATGCCATGTGAGTTGCAATCTTTGAATCATTTGGATTAATCAGTTTTAGGATAGTTCAGTTGTTGGAGTGTTGCCTTCAAATCCTCGTGTTTCATTGTGCCGGTTTCGGTTGGCTGCTCATCGTTGGCTGTTTTCTGTTTGCCTCCAGCAATTCAGGTGCAGCAATCTGGGGATCAGCTCTGGGTAGGCGATACAGATGGCCTAGGCTCAGATGTCGGCGGAGAGGGGGGGCCGGGTTTGGGGTTGGGGTTGGGGTTGGGGTTGGAGGGATGTCATGGGGTATGCTTACGCATATGCGAAAGCCAGTGGGTATCTAAAAATGACAAGCATATGCTCGAGATACGGATGCGGATGGGGATGCGGCAAAGCAAATTACCTGACTCGTCGTCACCTGCCCCGCGGCTACTTTGGGAAATACAACAAAACTGGCAGCTGCTAGCTGCTAGCTGGTGACTGGTGGCTGGTGGCTGGTGGCTGGTGGCTGGTGGCTATGTGCTGGTAACTGGTAACTGGCGGCTACCGTCGTCTCCGTGGGCCATGCGACAAAATTGACTTTATGCTTTTGAGAATTGTCGTCAGTGACACAGATACAGCCATCTCTGCATATAGCTACTGATGCAGATACAGATACAGATACAGATACAGATACGGATACAGATTCGGATACAGATATATATACAGATATAGATGGAACGGACCTCTGCCGACGAGCTTGCTGCAATAACAACAGATTTGAACAGCCCGTCGAGTCACTCGATGCCGATGACGCCGCGATGGATGCTGTTGCTCGCTGCTCGGGAACAGCAGAGCCAGGAGCGAGTGCAACCGAATCCACATCAAAAATCCCATCCAGCCGCTACAAAATTGCTCGCTGGATGTGCGCCAGCAAATTTAAATGCTAAATGCGAAAACTTTTGACAAACAAATGGTGGCCAATTGCCTGGAGGGCGATATATATGTGTGTGTGTGTGTACGTGTATATGTATGTGTAATTGTAAATATATATATATATGTATATGTATATGTATATGTGTCTGTATATGTATAGCCATTGCAGGGGATGGCTTGGTTCGTTGGTTAGTTGGGTGGCTGAGTGGATTCGGCTCGGATTTGGTTGCGTTTAGGTGTCATTGCCAATTGCGTGGGTTGCGTATGTTTGTAGCTGTATCTGTATCTGTATCTGCATCTGTATCTGTATCTGTAGCGCTGTAGCTCCGCAGCGCTTTATCTTTATCGGTTTATGTTGGTCAAAAGCAGAGAATTAAAATTCAAATTCCAATTCATCAAGATAATCGCATTTCAGAACTTTTATTTGCCAACGCGCGCAGAGAAATCACATGTCTGTGTGTGTGTGTGTGTGTGTGCGTGTGTGTGTGTGTGCACATGTGTGTTTCTCTTTGTGTAGCCCAGGCAGCGGATGTTGTAAATATTTACAAATAGCCATCGCTGCAGCACCAACTTTAGTGCTCCACCCCAAATCCCCAGCTCCCAAAAAAAGCAGCCGTTGCCCAACCCTTTGGGAGGAACCCTTGTTTGTTGTATCTAAAGCGCTAACTGTGCTGCTTGTTATTAAGCACACCCATACACACACACACGCACACACACATTTGACATCGAGTGAAAAGGGGTTTTTAGGGCCAATTATTATTAATTGCTTTACAGATACTACAAACAACGAGCCCGCAGCGCCTCCAACACCAACACACACACACACACACACACACTATAAAAACTGGCAAAAATAAAACAGAAAACAGAAAACAACAACATCAAAAAGGAGGCAATTCTCTGAAGCTTTAAGTTGTGCAATGGCACAAACAATTTTGATATTTTATGGCTGCATTTAAAGTGTAAAATCCGACGTTTATTATCAGACAAGCGGAAAACTGAATAATCAAATTGATAGCCAGCCGAAATTTGAGCTCTTCGTATATATATATATATATTTATATATATAATAATAATGATCCTCATAATCATAATATTCGGAAAGTAGTCGGAGATGAACGGAAAGGGGACAGTTCATCGGCGGCAGACAATGAGTCAAAGCTGCCGGAAAGTCTGAAACTCATTCCCAAAAATGCCGAGTGGATTTTCCAGCTGGACAGGCAGCCAGGCAACCAGACAGCCTGTCGAGCAGTCAGCCAGGCAGGCAACTCTCAACTGGCAGCAGCTCAACGGAGCTACTCAGGCGTTAAATTGACAGCTCCAACAATTAAAATAAGCATTTACAAAATATTCAATGCAAGCCTTTTAATTGCGCAACGGAGAAGTGCAACAAGCTAAACTAATAGCAATTTGCACTTTGGTCACAAATCGAGTGCATCGTTTGTATCGATGTCGATATTCGCTTGCTTATAAAATGAAATCAGCATGAGCAGTTCATAGCTAAATATGATTTGTATTAAATGATTGCTCAGATGTATTTCTTTATACATTTTCATGTTTGTATTTTATTTGTGACGACATATAAATAAATATAAATAGATGCCAATAGCTGTGCGCAGTTGCAGACAAAGCTGCAATGATATTCACCAGCTATTGACTTGATACGACAGAAGGATAATCGCAGTTAAGCTCTGGTGTGTGATGCGAGAGTGCCGCCTGAAAGTATGCCGCGTTAAACGGCCACCTGTAATACCCAACGCAGCCGTAAAGTATGCTGCACAACATGTTCGATGCATAACATGTTGCGTTCCACACAACGTTTGTGGATCGTCTTCAACAGCTTCAAATAACAGAAGCAGTTACGGCGAGTGTTACTGTTATTGTTGCTATTGTGAAAGAGGAGGCCGCCTTTCAAAAGGAAAACTATCCCAAATAGCCAAGAAAAATAGAAACACAGGCTCTGATTTGTTTTGCATTTGAAATCTTTATTAATTTTTCTGCGTTTTTCGTTCTTGTGTTGAATTTCTCATTAAATTAATTATAGTTTTAAAACGTTTTTAGTTTTGTTGTTTGTTTTTTTTTCGTATCATTAATAATTAATATGCATAACGTTACTTACAGTTGGTTTACTTAAATTATACAATAATAATCATAATTTAATGACAATAATCCGCAAACGTTTCGTTCGAGAACGTTTTTATTCAATAATGCCTATTTTCAAGTTGTTGCAAGTGTGTGTGAGTGTTCCTTCTTTTGTTTTTGTTTTTGTTTTTTTTTTCGTTTTTTGTTTGTTTTCTTTTAATAATTTTTAGTTTTATTTATTTTCTTTTATTTGCTTTGCTCTGACGGTTGTATTCATTTAACGGCTCCGGTTTCGGTTTCGGTTCGTTTTCGCTGTCTCTGCTGATTTCGGGCGGCACTTTAGTGCACAATGCTGTCTCTGCGCTCTCTTGTGGTTTATAGTTTTATAAAATATCACATTTTAAGCTTTTTTTTTATGTAAAAAAACAAAATAGAATATAATTATATTAAAGTAAATTCCATTGACAAATAATGCGAAGAGCAAAAGGACGAACACAATGTAATTATATATAGTAATTATAGTATTTATAGCATAGCAAAATGAGCTCACAAAACTTTCAACGCAAGCAGCTGTCAAATTGTGTGTAGGTGTGTGTGTGTGTGTGTGTGTGTGTGCGTGTGTGTGTGTGTGTTATGTTCTGTGCTAAATGTGATACCTCTCTTTTTGTTAATTTCGTTAAAAGTTCTGGTATTTGAATAGTTACGCTGCTCTCTTTTATTATTTTTAAATCCAATATTTTATGCATTTCATTTCGATTTTGTTTTCATTTTTTTTTTTTCGTTCATTTTTTTTATATTTGTTTTTATGCTTTACGTTATGTAGACATTTAAAACTCTGCGAAGTGCAGTTGAGAATTTAAAATTTTATATGCTTGAGTGACTCTGTGTGTGTGTGTGTGTGTATGCGTGTGTGTGTGTGCGTGGATGCCAAAAGTGATAATGACGAATGATTAAATTGCCCCACTCTTGCCACCCAGTGTTATTCTGCTTTTGTCTCCCCGTCTCTGTTTGTCTTCTCTCTGTTTTGTGTGTCTCCTTTGGTTTGTATTTTGCTTTTGCATTGCTACAATTTAATTTTAAATGTTTTCTTACATATGTTTTAGCTTGTTTTGTTTTGTTTTCTTTTGTTTTCTTTTCTTTTGTTTTGTTTCTGTGCACCGAACTTTTGCATAGCATGCTTGCTGGCGCAATGACAAATACAGTTATATTTTTTGTTTCGTTTCTTTTTTTTTTTTGGCGATATTGTGGCGAAGGCGAATTGACAATCACTTGAAGTTTTCAATTCGCATTCACTTTACTTAAAACATCAAGAAGCTTATCATTTCATTGTTTTTGTTTTTTTGTTTTGTTTTTTTTTTTTGTTTTCGTTTTTGTTTCATACATTTTTGTTTGGATTTTTGTATTTGATGTTTATGTTGTTGTTTCCTTAAGTTCTGTTAGTTGCACCACATGTAGGGAAGTTGGGAGGTGGGGTGGGGTGGGGTGGGCTGGGTTTGTGTGTAGTAGAGAAATGCATGCATTATGCACGCTTACAATAATGACAGCTTTACAATGTTCCATTAATGACTGTTATTAAATCCATCGTGTACACATATATATCTATATATGTATATATATATATATAGATATATGCATATATATATATACATATTTATATATATATTCATATATTTGTATGCATTTTTTGTAAGACACATTTTTCAATAAGTAAGTGAAGAACTTGACAACTGTCCGACGGTCAGACGGACAGTCCTCTGCCCCTCTGTCAAATAGCACAACTACATACACAAAAGTAGCTAGACATATATGTATGTATGCATGTGCGAGTATGTGTGTGTGTGTGTGTGTGTGTGTGTAGTGTGTGTGTTATATGGTTTTGTAGATTTCTCTTTAATTTAATTCATTTATTTTGTCTCTATTTTCTAAGTAGTTGCTTTATTTGCTCTTTACTCGAATACAGTTCAAGTTGACAGCCATTGACAAATACTAATAATTTGCATTACTTTAAAGTTACCTTCTCATTGACCCCCTCCCTCCTCTCTATGCTTTGCCGCTTCTGCTTCTGCATCTGCTCTTTAATTATTTTAAGTTTTTTTGTTTGTTTTCTGTGCCTCAATTAAATTTGTAACGTGTCCAATTTATTTACAGTTGTTTAACACTCAGAGCTAAAGTTTTACTAAGAATTATGTATGTATATAATAATAATGCATATATATATATGTATATATATATGTATATATATATAAAAAAAAACTTTTAATATATATAATATTTTTTATTTTATTATTAAAATGTTGCCAGCGGCGTTTTCCATCAATATACTTTATCTCTATTTACAAGCATTGCTATTTTATAAATAAAAAAAATTTGCATGTATTTCTATATATATAGTATACATACATATATATATATATCTATGTATATATAGTATAGATATATATATATAATTATTTAAACATATTTGTATTCAAGTTTATAGATTTTTATGCATATATTGATAATGTTTGCCATATTTTGTGTTATTATTATTATTATTATTATAATTTTTTTGTTGTTAATTTTTAGTTTTACATTTATGTTTTTATTTTTCAAATAAATGTGCTTAGATAGTACAATTTCTTGGCCAGGCCAGGCCAGGCTAGTTCTACATACATAATATCTATTTAATATTATTATTATATCAAAAAAAAAAAACAACAATTCTCAATTCTTATTCTAGAGGGACACACAAAAAAAATTATATGCATTTCACATATATTGTTTATCAATAATATGGATATCAATTGCTTATGTACATGAATAAATACGCGTGTGTGTGTGAGTGTGTGTGTGTGTGGCTGTGTGTGTGTGCAGTATTTAAATTGTATGTATTTATTAATAAGTATCCATATACATATACATATATATATATATATATATATATATATATATATAGACGTATGCCTAACATTTATAGCGTGCGCCCATTTGTGCCAGATATCAATGATTAATACATATATTTTGAATATATATATCCAACATTATGCCCTGTGCTGGTGAAGATTGCTCGATCTGCGTAAACATCTATGTGGGATGTATATGCATGGGTATATCGTATTACTACACACATAGATCTATTCGTAAATACATTTAACACTCAAATCGTTAATCGTTTATCGTTAATCGTTAATCAGTAATCGTTTTTTGTTTTCTGTTCTTTTTTTTTGTAACTTTTGCTTTGTATTATTTCGATATCTGCTGGATATCTATCAAATTTACTATATATGTTTTCATTCCAGTTCATGCTTAAGAGAAGATGAAGAAGCTACCATTTTTTGGGTTGGCAAACATTAAAACTTAATCCGTATCCGTAACTATTTCCGCCTCTGTCTCTGTCTCCGTCTCTGTCTCTGTCTCCGTCTCTGTGTCCGTCTTCGTCTCTGTGTCTGTGTCTGTCTTGGTGTGCGTGTGTGGGTCTGTCGCCTTATCGCTCTCGTTTCCGTCTTCCGCAATGGAGTACAACACCTTGTAGCTAGTCTGTCGTTGTGGGCACCTTGCGTTTCGGTCGAATGCCCACCAGTTTGTGATCCGCACTCACAACATCTCCGCCAGGGAACCGTAATGCTCATTGTAGATGGGACGGCAACACTCCTCGACGGCATCGTACTTATAATGGCGACTGCGGCCAGTGTGACCGTAGCGTTGCCTTGTTTGCTTTTGTTGCTTTTGTTGCTTTTGCTGTTTTTGTTGCTTCTGCTTCTGGTGCTGTTGCTGTTGCTGTTGGAGTTTGTGGCTACAAATGTGGTTGTTGCAGTTGCCGCTGCTTGTGCTGCTGCTACTGCTGCAGTTGCTGCTACTGCTGCTGTTGCTGTTGCTGTTGCTGCTGTTGCTGCAATAGTTGCTGCTGTGCTTCAGTGTTGGTTGCTGCTGGTATCGCTGGTGTGAATGCGGATACGAATGCGGATGTGGCTGATAGTAGTGGATGGCATGGCATGAGGCAGTCTTTGAATTGTATTCCTGCAAACAGACGCAGAGAGCCACAGAAACCATTGAAATTGTGATATAAACATTAAATATACAAAATATATATATAAATAAATAAATATATAAAAAATAAATATAAAACATGGCAATCTGAGTTTTGACATGACAGTTTCAATGCAAGCATTAAAACATTTAGATTCAACACAGTTGAAAATGCCACATTTCTTTTCACACTTTTATTTCAAATAGTCCATTTTCAGAATATGCATTTTTTATGTTCATCCATTAAGCAGTATTTAGTTGACATTAAATTGCATTGCGAGAGATTACCAAAATATACTGGAATTTTTCATTCATTTCATATAATTTTCAGTTCTTTTTTCAGTTCTTTTTTTTCTTAAATTAATTGTTATTGATTGAGGAGAAAAGTGAAATATTTGCTGCTTTCAAGAAATGTGTTGAAAATATGTAAGTTTTTGTTGCTTGGCTAAATCTGTTCAAAATGTGTACATTTTAACCAGCTTTCCCCCCCCCCCCCCCACTCTCTCTCCTTCTCTCTCTCAATCTTGCTGCTCTGCCGTCTCTCGTCTGTATTTTTACCCCGAGATGGTCAGCAAAATGTTGCCAAAATTGTCGCTACAAATTGCCAAACGGTTTCTTGTTGCATTTGTTGTTGTTGTTGCTGCTGCTGTTGGCGCACTGCCCACTGCACTGCCTGCATGTTCACGTATCGGGGTATATATATATATAAATATATATATATATATAATATACGCATCTATATATTTGCATAACGTTAAATAACTGCTTTAAAGCCGCACGAAGTTGCTGCTACGTCTGCGTGTTCTTCTGTTGCAACAGCTGCCCCGAAGCCACACACAGATTATCAATAAATTGCATCTGACTGCCAACGCAGGCAGCACAGTTAGTAAGGCATCCACAACCGTCCCCCCCTCACCCTACCAGCCAATCCCCTATCATTTTTTTCACCCCATCCCCTGTAAGCAAACGAATGATTCACTTTTATATGAAAAGACACACAATTTTTGGCCACACTTCATTTCCCTTTCTCCATCTCTCTTTGTCTCTCTCTCTCTCTCTCTCGCTCTGCTTGTGAAGCTCTCAAATTCTTGTGTGGACACCTTGTTCTAATTTATTTATTGTTGCATGCATGTACAATATAATTTTATTGGGTGTCTGGCCAGCAATGGATGCAAAGTTCATCAACAAATTCTATAGAATACTCCAATCTCCCCCCCCCCCCCCCTCATCGACACCCTTGCAGCCCCTTTGTTGGCTTGGTGTCCACACACACACAGCAACACACACAGCAACCGCATTGCAAGCTTTAACAATTACGTTGGAAAATTTGTGAAAAGTCAATAGCTGTGAATTTGATACACTTGCCAGCCACAAACACACACGTTCACACACACACACATTCACACACACACACACATTCACACACACACACACACGCAGACACACGGACGGACGGACACTGGGACAGCGCTTGACATTTGGCGCCAAAGTTATTAAGCGGATATAGACGAGCTGCGTTCTTCTACTAAAAGCGGCTTAAGCACCAGGCAAATGTTTGGCAGCAGCAGCAACAGCAACAGCAACAACTACACACACACACACACACACACACATGTATGTGTTGCAAAAGGTGCACACACACATAGAGTGAAGCCCCCACTGCTCTTGGGAGGCAGCTTTTTGTTTTAAGTTTATTGATGTCGACGTGCGTTTTTCATGCCTCAGCAAACAGCCACACAAGGGGCAGATAGACAGAGAGAGATAGTTAGAGAGAGAGTGAGAGAGAGAGGGAGAGAGAGTGAGAATGGACAGCAGAGAAGATCAGAGCAGGTAGGTGTAGAGGAGTGGGTCCGAGGAGAAGGGGCAGATATGGCAGACGCGTCTGCGACGTGACAAAACCCATTATAGATGCGACCGCAAAGATAACACTGACTCTGACTCTGACTCTGACTGAGGGACTAGCGACAGCAGATACAGCGGCAGTGACAATGGCAGTGGCAGTGGCAGTGGCAGAGGCGTAGTCCAAGGTGTGCCAGGGGAAAAGGGGCAAGCAGTGGACAGCTGCTGTGGCTGATGGATGTGTGTGTGTGTGTGTGTGTGTGTGTGAGTAGGTGTAATGTGTGTATGAAAAGCAATGAATTTTCGTTGCCAACACAAAAAGGTTAAAGCCCAAAATACCCTGCACTCAGAGTGGCACCTTCAAAAAGAAATGACAGCTAAAATAATATAATATCTGCAAGATAAGCATCAAAAATGCCAGCGGAAGAACAATTATTGTTCATACACTGTGCGAAAAGTGCACGCGTTTGCGACACTTAATTTACAACTACAAAAAACTCAAGCGAGTGGCAAAAATGCATATTTACAGGGCATCGGCAAGTCGAGCAACTCAATGCGAACATTTGCTTTTTGGTTGCTCGCTTCGCTTCGGTTCGCTTCGATTTTTATTTTCATTTTTTTTTTTGTTGGGTTGAGGGTGCTTCATAAATTTAATTTTGTAACCATCAAAAAGTTAAGTCAACGATAAATTGAATGGCTGCATGATTGACTGATTGACTGATTGACTGATTGACTGACTGAATGAGTGGGCCGCAGCTCCGCTTCCGCCTTAACCTACGCATCTGGACACAGCTGTCAGCTGGTTGCCCCAAACAATGGACACGGGATGATGCCAAACAGCGGGCTGGCCAAGAGTGGAGCGATGGGGCTGGCTTTTGGAAATGTTTGCGGCTCGTCGACTGGCCAGACAACGCAGACAGTTCACACACACACACACACACACACACACATATATATATATATAGAAATATAAGCGTCAATATAAATATAAAAGTGACAAGAGCAACAGCAACACCAACAACAGAGCCAAAAGTCAAAAACCGTCAAAAAGCGTCATTGAACCTTAAACCAAGTCAGGCAGCGAGTGAAGCGGGGGTGGTTTGGGGGGCAGCATGGGGAATTGAGGGGCACATGTGACGTGCTCACATAAAAAGGGGACGCACAGCGCTGCCCATGGCAACAAACAAGACAACAAAAAGAAGGCAGCAGCTGCATAGATTTTGTGCTCTTCGCTTTGTGTTTGCCTTTGATTCGGAATGTTTTAGCAATTATGAATTTGAATTTTTTTGCAAACAATGTGTATATGTCTAAATATATATATAAATACACACATATATACATATATATATGTGTGACAAATTGCCAACAATTTCGCTTTAGTTGAGCTTAAAGCATACTGGGAAAATAATTATGAACAAATATTTCTTGTGCACAAATTAGGTGATTGCATCACACTTGATGCAAATTTATATATAGATATATATATATATTTACATATATATATAACAACAACAATATTTATGACCAAGCTGCTGATATAGTAAACAAATATTGTTTATTGTTCTCACCTCCTTCAGGTGTGGCAATGGCAAACAAATAACAAAAAGTGTTGCCTACTTTTTGGGGCCGTCTGAAGAAAGCACTTTTTGTTGGTCAACACGAAGGTGTTGCGAGCCAGTTTTCAAGGCGCTGGCGATTTTGGAGTAGTACGAAATTCTGACAGCTCATAAATTGGCGCCACAGCAGGCTGTCCACTTGTCAAAACCAAACCGAGACCGAGTTGCAGCTCAGCACGCGTTTCTCTTGGCTGCGAGTGAGTTGTGGACAGGGGAAGGGGCATGGAATGCGCTCAGTGCCAAACCGGGGCAAACACCAACACCCACACACACACACACACACACACACACACACACACACCCACACCCACACACACACACATTGATATTGCTGTTGGTTGTTTCACTCGCATCGCTGCTGTTGTTTATATTCAACAGCGAAACGAAAGGCAGTCCAAACAAAAGCACTTGCGCAAACACAGGTGTGAAGCAGCAACAAAAACAAAAACAACAACAAAAACAATAACAACAACAACAACTACAACTGTGGCAACTTTTTTTATGCTTACAACCAGTAACTAGCAACCAAGCAACCGGCCAAGTTGGGTATTTAAGTTACAGCCAAGCAAAATAGCCTATTTCCAGCAATGGAAAAAGGAGAAAGAAAAATTCAATTAAAGCTTTTTTAAAGATTGAATACAAATCTGTGGCTGGGTTTAAAGTTGAAATGGCAGCATTTAAAGTTGAAAGGATTTCGCTTAGTCAATCATTTGGTTGAATTCACATTTATTTGCATGAAGATTTGTTTGCTGTTGTTGTGGTTGTTGCTGCCACTGCTGGCTTACTTGCACAGTTAATGAAGCAAACGTGGCGCATTGCATGGGCCGCCTAAAAGTCCAAATGAAATGCAAAAAATACAACAACAAAAGAAAAGAAAAAAAGAGAAACGCGCAAAAAGAGTTTGTCGTTTTGCTGTTTTATTAGCCAGGCAGCAGCAGCAAAATGGCCGCCAGTTGTGTGGCTGCAGCGGAAACGGAAACTGATTGTGCGGTTTACGTTGGTCAGTTATACTCTACAACCGACAAACACACACACACACACACACACACACACACACACAGAGCCACAAACAGCCAGCCGATTGTCAATGGTGCAAAACTCATCTCATTAAAAGCTCGCGCGTTTTGCGCGCGATTCGCACGCGGCTTTCCAATCAGGCGGCCATTTGACATTTTGCCATCAAGCGTTGATTAAGCGAAGCTGGCTGCGGCAGCTGCGGCTGTAACGTTGCTAGTGCCACCGATTGTGCCACCGACTGTTTGTGGTGCCAGCCTCGATATCTCGTCAATCGTTTTGTTTGTTTGCCAAATACAAAAAAAAAAAAACAAAAAAAAAACAAAAAAACAAGCAAAAATTGACTTTGAGATGCTTTTCCACGTTGCCTGATTGATGTGCCAAATTGCAATCGAATGGAAGGAGAAACGGCAAAGGGTGTCGAGGCAGCGGGGGGGAAGGGAAGGCTGGATGTTTGGGGTGCCACACTATATTTGTATGTTTTTTCGTTGACGTTTTTATTTTTAAGCTTATCGCATTCTTCTTGTTGTTGCTGTTGTTGCTGCTGCTGTTGCTGCTGCTGTCGTTTGCATTTGCATTCTTTGCTTTGTCGCTTTTCTGTTGCCTTTGTTTTATTTCTTTTTTTTTTTTTTTTGCCAGAGGCGACAAGCGACAAAGTACAAACGACATAAAAAATACCATTGCACACACACACACACACACGCGCACACACACACACACAGCTATCCCAAAATCAGGGGGGAAAAATGGGGTAGAGAATTGTAAACTTGGGCCGTAATTGATGTGTCTGAGCTGCGTACTGCTGTTGGCCGGTCCTTAACAATTTGGCCATTTGGCCATTTGGCATTTGGTTCGGTTTGGTTTGGTTTGCTTCGATTCGGTTCATTTCAGATTAGTTGCTGTTTTGGCCGCCAGGCGGCGTTGCATTCTGATCTCAATTAAACGACGAAGCGCTGCAAATGCCTGCAATCTTTTCTCAATATGCAAATGTGCCTTGTGCATCAATTTTAAATCGGATTAGTTTCCAGAACTGCACTTGAGTTACGTATTCCTGTACAGATTGCCATACTTTCTGAATGTTTTCTGATTATTGACATACAAATTAAATTGATTTCTTTCTGCTCATCACAAGTTGAGTACGCAATAAAATAATAATAATATAAAGATTTCTCTCTGTATAATTGCATATATAAAATATGTATAATATTAATACAATACTGGATGTGCCAGAGTTGCTGGGAATTATTTTATTGGGCTGCTTTTATCTGCAAGGATCTTAAGTGATTTTAATGGTCGATTTACTTGCGAATAATTTAGCTAAGGCTTAAGCATAATTACACTGCGCCATCAAAATACGCAACCGATCACACACACACACACACACAGTGACACACACACACACACAAAGACACACACACACACAGACACACACACAGAGACACACACACAGTCGTCTTTCTATCCGTCCCAGTCTCCGTTCCGGATGGCTGGCATCTCGAGTCGAGTTTGCTGCCGATAATTTAATGGTCTGCCATTTAATCTGCATTGAATTTATTATCTCAGAAAAAATTAATCTTGATATGTGGCCCGCTTATGGCGACGCTTCTCTAACAAAAATAGCTAAAAAGCAGCGTCAAGCACGCGTCGACGTCTCCCACTCATCCACCCAACCACCCAGCCACTAACCCACCCACTCACCCTCTCCCTTTCCCTCTCTCTGTCTCTCTCTGGTTGTCTATCTTTGTGTGAGTTTGCCTCTTTGGTGTATATCTCATAAAAATTTGCAATTGCTGGCAACGCATCTGTTCTCCAAGTGTCTCTAAATCTTTAAAGAATTATTTACTACAGTTTTCTCATTTTTTTTTTTTTTCTAGCGCCCGCAGACGACGCAGTTTGGAAAACCACAACAACAAGAACAACTGCAAATGGTGGGTGATTTGCAGACAACCCCCAAAAACAGGCGCAATTCCAACCCAAAGCTGACAATGTCACGCCAACAGCAACAGCAGCAGCAGCAACAGCAGAAACAGCAACAGCAGCAGCAGCAGCAGCAACAGCAGTAGTAGCAGCAACCACCAAGCACGCTGAGCCACCGTTGAGCCACCCTTGTGTTATTTTGCTCTAGGGTTGCCATTGTCCGCTTTTCCCCCCGCCCCCCGCCCACCCTTCCACCATCCACGATGTAGCCTTGCACAAGCGAGTACCCATTCCGCTGCTTGGCACTTGGCGCCTTGCCAGCGCACAGTGGTGCCAAACCAATATATATTTATTTGCAAGGATTTCAAAAATAACGACCCTCTCAATAATAGTTGGGAACAGTTGTGTGCAAATAACCATAAGAAATTGCAACAAGCCAAGACTTAAAGTCTCTGCGAATATTTGAAATCGCATAAACACTTCGAATTGGGAATTGGGAATGAAACAAACAAACGAAGAAACGTGAAACACACGAAATGTTCTCTTGGAATCGCATTTTAATTGAAGTTTACACATGGATATATATATATGTATATATATGTATATATATATATTTGTATAGTTTACTTTATATTATTTATTTTATTTTATTTTTCTCTTACATTTTCGCAAGATAGCAAAATAAAAACAGCATTTCTCAAGTAGTAAAATGCCCAATATTTATATAGAATATTTCTAGATATTGTAGGATATATATATATATATACTATATATATATATATACAGTAAAAACATATCAAATAGATGGGCTACCATTTGGGCCACTGTGCCGGTAGTGCTTGCGATGCCTTGTCTGCAAATTTATTATGTTATGTCTCCGGCTTCGTTCCGGACGCCATCAGTGGGTTAAGGTTTCTTTCTTTCTCTCTTTTGTGTGTGTGTGTGTGTGTGTGTTCGTGTGTGTGTGTGTGTAATTGTTGAAGGGCATGACGGCCATAGCCCAAAACCAAGACCAAATTGAACGCAATACCAAATTCCCCCTTTTTGCCACCCTGCCTGCTGCCACCCCCCAAGCTGCTATCTACCCCTGTCCGCGAAGCTGTGCCAGTTTTTGCGGATCTGCGCTAGCTTCAGCTATATAGCTATACACAAAGCAATTTCTATGTCATTCGCTGTTGCTGTTGCTGTCGCCGTCCTTCTGGCCATCATTCAATTTTAATCAGCATGACTAAATCTCACCGGCCAGACAAGACTGTAGAGTCGCCAAACTCCAACCCCTGCTTCAACTTTAGCTACAGCTACAGCTTCAACTACAACTTCATCTCCAGATTCGGTTTCAATTTTTCTAGCTGTATTCGAAACTGGCAACTGCTTATCGAAACTGGCAACTTGTGCGTTGAATTTGCCAAACAAAACGAAAAAGGACAAATCGAGAAATACATTGTATGTATATGAATGAAAAGAAGCCAGCGAGTGCTTGGGGCACAATGAATATGCACTCATGAATACACTCAAAACGTCGACATTGGCTTGGCTGGCCAGTTGTAAGCTTTCTCAGCTCTTATTTTTCTATATGTTTAATTGAAACTAATTGTTGGTCAGCCTTGTCCCGAAACGTTTGCCTGAATACAATTCAATTCAATATTTGATTCGACTTTAGTATTTATTTATATATATATATATATATATATATATATGGATATAGATATATGTATTTGATGCATTTGTGTTTAATAAACACACATCTAAACTGGGTTTGTGAATTGCCTTCAATTCAAAGCATCCCCCTTGCAAAAGAGTATACAAGTTGAGCAGAGAAAGTTGCTGAAATGCGACAGCCACAATAGAAACAGCAACAACAACTGATAAATTTGAACAACTCTTATTTTTTTATTGCTGCTGTTGTTGTTGGTTGGTTGTTGCTGTTGTTGTCGTCGTTGTTGTTTGCATTGCAATTGAAATGTTTGCCATTTTGTGTTGTGTGCCATTTGCTCATTTCTTTTATTATGGCTAAGTGAATGTTAATGCCCGATTTCCTTGCATATGTGGCCACACACACACACACACACACACATATATATATATTTATATATAAATACACACATAAATACAGACTGCGTGTGTGTGTTCTTCATTGACTGGCGACTTGCTGGGAGAAGTGCTCCATTCGAGTCCATTCAAATCCATTCGAAATCCGTTTTCATATTTTTGCTTTGGCATTTTGATGTGGCTCTGATTTCATTTGCATTTGCCTTTTCAGCTGCTGCTGCTGCTGCTTCGACTTCGACTTCTCCTCCGCCGCCTTTGGCTCCAATTCTTTGGACTGGTCTTCTCTCTTTTAGCTGTGTTATTGCTCTTTGGATTGGTCTGTCGGGTTTCCCTTAGCTTTATTAGCCAAATGTTTAAAATGTTTTGTTGATGTTGTTATTCTTATTGCTATTGTTGTTGTTGCTATTGTTGTTGTTGTTACTGCTGCTGCTGCTGCTGGTTACGAGTGATTTGGCAACAGCGATTTTCAAGTATGCCTCGGCTTGGACTCAGGGCCAATGCTTTGCTCTGCCAGTGCTGCCACACAGCAGCAAGCGTTAAGACGGATAGGGAAAAAGGCCAAAATAAATATAACAAAAATGAAAAGAGCAAGTGAAAGACGGAGAAAAGAAAGAGAGAGAGAGAGAAGGAGGGAGGGAGTGCAAAATACTGCTATTATTAAATCGACAGTGCACAAATCGTTTTCACATCAACTTCAGCTAAACTAGACGAATCCCATACACAGTGAAAGGGTCTCCCACGGGGGAAGGGAAGGGGGGGGGGGGTCGGTTGGTTAGTTTTGGGCAGAGCATACTCACACACACACACACACACACACACACATATATTTATATGCTCACATCTGGCCACTGGCATGTGGCATGTGGCATGTGTGAGATGAATGCAATTGAATATGAGAGATCATCGTGTGTGCACTCAATGTATGAATGCACTCACTGCAAAACGAGTGTGTGTGTGTCTCTGTGTGTGCGTGTGTCTGTGTGTGTGGAATTTATTATTGAATATTTAATTAAGAAGACATGAATGCAATGTGGAATTGCATGAATGGAATGAGTGCCAGCAAAGAGACAGCCAAAGAGCGCCACTCAAATGACTTTTTGGTGGATACGATTCAATGAGTTGCAGTGCAGTGCAACCTACTCAACTCGGCGCCAAAGTAAAACTGGCAAAGTAAAGCAACAACAAGGGTTATTCCAAACATTCACACAAGCATAATTGGTAGTGAGTGGGTGAAGGCACTCATTGGGCAATTGGGTGTTTCATGAGTATCACTCGATTCGGGCTGGTTTTCAAATTTCGTTTGTGAATCGAACTAAATCCCAACTAACCATTGACGATTGACTAATGCAGTTTAACGCGCTTTCAGCTTTCACACAGACTGTGAATACACATTTGAATTGCTGTCTGGCATCCATTTGGCTTTATTCAGTTTTTGAGCTGTCGTCTCCCTTTTAACACATTCGAGGCAAATTAGTTGCGCCTCGGCACAATTGCGTCCATAAATCAACAACAACAACAACAACAGCAACAACAATTATATTTTGCAACAGATTTTTTATGGTGCCCAAAAGTGTGCGCCCAGCGGATCCGGATGCGGATGCGGATGCGGATGCGAATATGCACTCGAATGTATATATGAATGTGTGTGTTGCGTGAGTGTTTCAGCCTCAGCACTCGAATCGCGTCGAGTCCTACGGCAAAGTGTCGAGTCGAGTAACCAGTTCACCCTCATGCCACCGACCGCGACCCCCGTCGAATGCACAAAGCGCACGCACAATTCTGCAAATTGACAGATTTATAACAAAATGCAATGAATAACAGCATTATTCACATTATTCACAAGGGTGCACGCTTTGAATTTGGGAATTACCAGCCAGCATTTCAGCATTTCAGCATTTCGCCACTGGGCCGCTTTTAGAGACAAGGGGTAAAATCGATAGAGAGAGAGTGAGAGAGAGAGAGAGGGAGAGAGAGAGAGGATTGCATCTTAGGCCTTAAGACTTTTAATGCGGATATTGGGATTTCGATTTCAACAGGCGCCGTAATGGAAGCAACTCACACACACACACAGACACACACATGACACTCGTAATCCCTGTGGCACACCGAGCAAATGGGGGCATGCGTCTCTCTGTGAGTGTATATATATTTATATACATATATATATATGAATAGATGAACGTGTGTGCGTAAGCTGTGCGAACAAGTTCCCACATGATGATGACGATGATGCGGTCCGGATCCGAGTCAGAATCCGGCATTACCCCAAATTTCAGTTGCAAGTGAACAAAAAAAAAAAAACCGAAACGAGAAGAAAAAAAATGAAACAAATCTATGAAGTTCAATCAGTTTTAATTGATTCATTTCGGGGTTGTGGCGAGTGTAGCGGGAGGTGGCAAGAACTGGCTGCTTGGGTAGGGGTAGGGGTTGGGGTTGGGGTTGGGGTAGGGGTAGGTAAGCGCTGTCCGTTGCAGATAATGATGATGTTTTTGTAGCTGCCGCGTTGCCTGTTAATAAATTTATTATCTTGGGAATATACGCGAGCGTCTGGCTAAGGCAAAGCGAACTGCGACGCTGACTGCGCCGCTGGCAGAGGTATATGCAGAGGCTGTGGCAGAAACAGAGGAAGAGGCAACGGCAGCGGCAGCGGCAGCGGAAGTGCCTCGTTGATTTGAAATGGAGCCCTGGGTCTGGGCCAGGCCGCAAATTTATTATGATTAAAGTTGAAAAGTTGAAATTGATGCTGCAACAGTTGGAGGCAACAACGAGGCGAAGGGCAGCGTAAAGACGCCGAGTACAGTGAGAAAGAGAGAGGAATACAATAATAATAATAGCGATAACTATAACGATAACGATAGCGATAACGATAACGATAGCGATAACTATAAATGCTTAACTATAATCGTGCACTCAGCTTATAAAAGAGCCGCAATAAGTGAATAGTTCCCATCAGCAATCACTGTGAATCACCAGATTGCAGACTGCAAATATCTAACTCTATTTAAATATATACAGATAAATATCAGCTGGCATTGGTATTTCTCATTCTGCAAAGTCGAGTCAACTATTTGTCAACTGGTTGCTCAAATTGCACATTGCATTTCTATATGCAACTCTGCTTCTTCTGCCTCTGCTGCCTCTGCTGCTTCTCCTTCTTCTTTCGCTTAGTGTAAAAATCGTGGATCGTGGATAAGATGTGATTTGTACTCACCATAACGATGCTCCACTTCTTGCATATGTGACGCAAAGCTTTTTTGTAGCATCACGGTTTCATGGTCCAAAAGTTCTTTTTGGGTTTCGCTCCGGTTGCGGTCATTGTGACAGCGACTCCTCCACTCGTACCCGTTCCCGTACCCGTGCCCGTTGCCGTTGCCGCTGCCAATCCCGATGCGGAACCACTTGCCGAAACAATTGAGCGTCCCGAGGCGCGCTGCTGATCCGCTGAGCAGCGACGTGGATAATTAAATGGCGACATCGAGCCAGAGTTGCCCGCCACAGTCTCGGCAATGCCCATGTTCATGGCCATGCCCATATTCATGGCGCCCATATTAATGGCGCCCATATTCATGCCCATGCCCATGTTCATGCCCATGGGCATGCCCAGACCCATGCCGCCAATGCCTAGGCCCATGCCGGCAATGCCCTGATCCTCGCCACAGCTGGCCATGCTGCTCTTCGATGTGGATGTGCCCGACGCTGTCGAGGATCGACAGCTGCGCAAATTGTGTGGCAAGGTGTTTGTGTGTTGTATCTGATTATTATTATTATTGTTGTTGCTGCTGTTGTTGCTGTTGCTGCCGTTGCTGTTGTTGTTGCTGTTGTGGCTGTTGCTGTTGCAATTGCTGCTGCCTTGGGGCATCAGGTTGGTGTTGTGACTGTGACCATGATTGTGATTATGGCCATGACTGAGACTCTGAATCTGAATCTGACTCTGACTCTGACTCTGACTGTGACTGTGACTCTGCTGACTGTGGCTATGGCTGTGGCTTGTGGGCGTGGCTGTTTTATAGTAGCGCAAACTTTCATTGTAACTGGCGCCGCTGCTGCTGCCGCTGCCACTGAATCCGCTATCGAGATCACCCTCATCGAACTCGGGATTGATGCAGCTGCTGTGCGCATGATCCTTCAGCTCCATGCTGTTCAGTGTGCTCGACAGGTTCTCCAAGCTGGCGTGCGAGGCTGAGCTCGAGTTGGATGCGGCGCTGGCAGCGGCACCACCCAATAGGCCACCGCGACGCGGTCGCTGCTGTCCACTGGCCGTCAGCACATTGCCCTTGCCGCCCTGCACCAGCTGTGACGACTGCGACGCTGAACAGTTGGCGCCAACAGCACTGCCGCTGCCACTGGCACTGCCGCTGCCACTGCCACTGCCACTGCCACTGCAGCTGCTGTTGCTTGTGGCAGATGCCTCGTGCTGGACATCATTGGAACTGGCACTGGGCGGCGGTGGATTGGCATGGCTGGGACTGATGTCCGGTGGCGTCGGTGGCATAATCAGTGCCTCCAACGACAAATTGAGCTCGTCGAGCACACGGAAATGATTGTGCTGGACGCGACGCAGCTCCTCCTTCACATTGCCCGCACTCGATGTGGCGATCCGATTGTCGGAGAGCACTTTGCGTATCTTCTGATCGCTGACCTCCTCATACAGATTCTCGGTGGTGCCGTACCGTGTCGTATACGTGTGTCTGTCCCGCTCCTCGGCACTCGGCGACGACGATGTCGATTGGCCGCTGTGCGACGAGGACTTCGAACGGAAACTCTTCGCCAACAAGGCGCGTATCGAGTTGCGAGGCGGACTCTTTGATTGGCCGCCATGATGATGCTGCTGCTGATGCTGCTGCTGCTGCTGATGATGATGATGATGGCCATTGCCATTGCCCTGACCCTGACCCTGAACCTGAATTTGACCATGACCCTGGGCGGGCACATTTGTATGGCATTTGGCTGCACCGGGCTCATAGTACGCATAGGAGTAGACATGATTAAAGGGTGCAGCGGCGGCGGCAGCAGCAGCAGCAGCTGCACCAGCGCCACCAACACCCGATCCACCTGCCCCAGCACCAGCACCACCATTGTAGGCCACATGCAGCGAGGCTGTCGAGGACATGCCAGCGGAAGCTGTAGCGGATCCGGCTCCATGTGAGGGCGTGGCACTGCTGCTGCTGGGCGTCATAACGCCAGCAGCGAATCCATAATCCAGCGATGAAGTCGACGACGACGACTGTGTATTGGTTGCGGTGGTGGCGCTGGTTGGCTCAAAGCGCTCCATTGTGGCAGCAATATTCTTGCGTGACCATTTTACCTAAAAAACACCAAGAAAAAAAAGCAAAGAAAAAAGAAGAAAAACTTGAATTGAAATGCTTTCAAATGGAGTCCATAACTTAAACCGATTTAATTCAAATCGATAAGAGAAAATACATTTTTACAACTATTTATTTATTTATTTTGTATTTATTTATTCAGTTTTATTTTTATTGGCTTATAAAAATGTGCACACATTTCACATTTGAAACCATTGGATTTAGTCGGACATTTTGGATTATGTTCAGCTTCAGCTTCAGCTTCAACTTCAGCATCAGTTTCAGTTTCAGTCTCAGTTTCAGTTTCAGCTTTAGCTTTAGCTTTAATCTTATTTGCGTAAAGCCAATTCAGCAATTGTCCGCATGAATGAATTTATTTATTTATTAATATTTATGGATTCACTTTCAATGTTGTTTATTTTGTCATCTCGGCTAACATAATAACAACATAATCAGCTTGCATGCAAAGCAAAGCGACAAGTAAGAAGCAAATAAGAAACGCTGCTGTTTGTTTACCAACGAAATCTGAATTGCCAGGGAATTCGGCAGAGTAATGCAATTACTGGTCTTCTGAGGGAATGCGAGAGGCATCATCAAATGACAGATTAGCTTAGGTTAACAGCATATCGAATTGCAGCTGGAATGGCGCAAACGCCTGGCCTGCTCGGCATTTACAAATGATTTTAAAATATAATGTTTACCTGCTGTTCCACATCCATTTTGTGGTTGCTGCGGCGACTGTGGCCGCGTCGTCGCCGCTCCGTGAAGGGTTCGCTGTGGCCGCCGCCTTGGAGGAGCAGCAGCTCACCGTTTTGCTGCGAGGACGAGGCTGGTGGCGCTGGCATGCAGAACTCAATGCTGTCCATGTCATCCGGAAAGATTAGATCGCTCCGATGCCCAGAATGATGATGGCCCAGCGTTGCAGCGGCGCCGGCATGCCCCATGCCACCCATGCCGCCCATGCTCATGCCCATTCCCAGGCCATGGCCGTGCTCATGTCCACCATGGCCACCATGAGCAACGTGACCAACGTGACCAGTGTGTGCGAGGTGTCCGTGTCCATGTCCGTGTCCGAGGCCATGGCCATGGGTGCTGTGGCCACTTCTGGTGAGCTGAGTGCGTTGAATGTGCCGCATCGAACCGTGTCCTCCGCCGCTGGGTGCACTGTGCACGGCCACCGCTGTGGTCTGTCCAGTCAGCTGTTGTTGTCCATGTTGCGGCTGCGCCGGATATTCTGCCGGCGGTGGTGGCGCAAAGCTGGCAAATTGTGGCGAGGCGCAACGATTCTGAAATTTGGATGCAGTGCTGCTGGCGGCGCTGCCCGGATACATGTTGCTGCTGCTGCTGCTTCTGCTGCTTCTGCTGCTGCTGCTTCTCTTGGACAGTTGTTGGCTGGCGCAAAGCTATCGTTATCGATATCGATATTATCAGTTTCGATTGTACAGCGCAATGAAGTTACTCAAGCCAAGCTGCCAAAGCGCATCATCTGCTAGAAAGAAAGAGAGAGAAGAAAAAGAAGAGAAAGAGAACAAAGCCATTAATCAGCGATGGAATTGAAAGCGCTACAAATGCGCATGCGGGCGGGCGGATGGGGCAACAGCAACGGCAACAACACCACCAAAGCCAAAGCCCAAGCCTAAAAAAAGAAAGAGAAACAGAGAAGCGACACATGACTGACATGCCATGCCAAAATCCCACAAATAAAAGCTGGAATTATGAGCTTTGCTGCGGCACTGAAGCGCAGCGAAAAACTCCAATCCCAATTTATTTATGCGACCGCCAAACAAAACATTGTTGCCGCCACAACAGCAACAGCAACAACAACAACAAGAACAGAACACGCATGTAAAACATTTGGCGTTGGCATGCCAAGTTCTCAGTTCGCAGTTCCCAGTTGCCAGTTCCATGGCTGGCCACTCGACGAATGCCATAAAACAGCATTAAAGCTATTAACAGCCACCAAGCACAGGCAAAGTTTTTCGGTTTACCCTGTAACCGGTTAACTGCCAACGAGGTATTTTCATTCCCACATAAAACACAAAAAGGACTCAGATATTTGTGAAGGATTGGGGATATATCTGGATCGATGGATCTACCCATTCTCACTCAGGCACCTGAGCTTAACCATGTTTATAAATATTATTTAGTTATTTAATTTCAATCGTTTTGTTCCTCATATTTCCCTGGAATACTGGGCAGAGTGCAATTGTTGTTCGCTTTGCAGGGTATCTGACAGTCGTGTTGCGCAGGCAAACGCACACACACCCACTTCATTCCCGTTGCGTTCTTTCTTCATCCGCATACGTCTCGTGCGTGTGTGACTGATAGCAGAGCCGAAAGTGAGATCCGCTCTATCTTCGTTTCCCGCAGCTGCCACCTCATCCCTCTTCCCCCATCCCCCGCCTGGTAATCCGTACACCCGCAGCTGGCCACCCACTTTTACGAGCGTGACCATAAATCAATCAGAGCAGAGCTGAGCTGAGCACAAGGCGCAGAACCCATTTATGAGTCAGGGCAAGAATGCTGCAGCCAAGTTAATCCTTGAGCCAGCCAGCCAGCCATCAGCCAGGCAGCCAGCCAGCCGCACAGCATTTGCCTCAAGGCCACGTTGCAAAGGCCGCAGAACCAATTGAAATTCGCTGCAACTCGCTGCCTGCAAGACTTCATCCTTCTTCTGCAGTTTTTCCTGTTGTTCTGCAACAGATTTCTTGTTTTTGTTTTTGTAATTGTTATTTTTCCTTGTTTTCATCAGCATTTTGGCTGTTTGTGTTTGTGTTTGTGTTTGTGTTTCTCTGTTGTTTTTCTTCTTTCTTTTTTTTGGTTTTTTTTTTTTTTCTTTTTTGTCATTCCGATGGCAATGCACAGCAATAACGAACTACAAACAACAACATGGCAGCCAGTTGCAAAAAGCCAGTTGCAACAATCCAACAGGCAATCATTTTTCTCCCACGCTGATTGATATATCAAATTGATAGCTGTGTGCCACAGCCAAAAATGTTTAGTTGCTTCTATTATTGCACTGGGCACGGGGCAGTGTAGCAGCTGGCTAAGCCACCAACAGCCACACCCACACCCACACCCACATCCACACCGCACAACACAACACGCCCCCTAACACCCCACCCGCCCTTTCAGCTTTGTTTCTTTAGTTTGCCTGGATTTATCATTTTTTATCTGCTATATTTGTATATTTGTTTGCTGTATTTTGTTTGCTGGCCTTTTTGTGTTTTAGGCGATTGCATTTCAAATGCAAATTTTAACAAGTTGTTTGTGGTCGTCTATAGACGCCTGCCACAACAACAACAATCGGCGTTTATTTGCAGGCAACATTTTGATTTGGCTGATTGAGTTTTTCTCCATATCAGAAATATCATACAAAAAAAAGCAGCAGTGCTGTAGTCGAGAGAGCTCGACGAGCACATACCCTGTCTATCATAAGTCGAAGATATTAATATATATCTATATATATATAGGAATATATATACACGATTTCTATTGTGGTTGTCAGCCGATCGCAGTGAAATTTGTGCAGATCATGAATATTAAGCCAAGACAATTTCCCTTTAGACTAGAAATATATATGTATATCGATTAATTAAAATCAGTAAATCGGTAATCGATTTTTGCATTACTTGATCTGATCTTTATACCTTTTGCAACCCGTCTGTTACATCATTTTGCACATTTTCATTCCACCCTCTTCACACATTTTCAATGGGTGCACAGCGAATAACAACAGAATCTGAACAATATTTTTTCGAAAACAGCGTTAAAATTGCCGAAACTACACAGTAAAATAATTTTTTTGCCAGAAATATATATGCGTGTGTATAAAGTATGTGTGTAAAATTTGGAATGGTTAATTGAGATGGCGGTAGAAAATGCATTTTTACCAGGCGCCCGTCGCTTGGGCAGGCATTTTTTGAATGCCAATTATTTTCAATTTATAAATTTAGTTTCGCAGTTTTAATAATTTATTGTGTTGAAGTGATAATAAATATAAATTGATTTATTTTAGATACATTTGATATTTAGAAATGCTAAAAAGAAATTCACTTTTCTTGTTTATTCCCCCATTTTCTTCTTTTTTTTTTTGTATTCTATTTTTATTTAAAGCTTCGATGGCATTTTGGGAATATGGCCACTTTCTCTGGCATTAGTTATTCATAGCAAAAGCCTTTTAATTGCTCAGCTCGGTGACTCGACTCGACTGTTGATGCGATTGACAATTTATCTGTGACACGTATCAAATATCTTATGAAATTGATTCCAAGGCTTGTCAAATATTTATTAACATCGTTAGCTGAATGTATTTTCGATGAGAGTTATTTGTTTGGTATTCGATTGCATTGCGCTGCATTTGGCTCGGCTCAGCTTGACTTTGATAGACTTGTTCTTGGTTGCACTCCAAATGCGGATTCTAAACCGGATTTGCCACGCACAAGCAACACCTTCACCCTCTGCCCCACCCACAAGCCCAGCAATGATATGCATTACTGCGACTGAATTATGGCTTAAAGTTGTTGAGTTGCTTGCGAATGTATATCAAGATCGGCTGCAACTACTCTCAATAAATGCAGCTCGTAACTCATAAATATCTATTTCAATTAGCCATTTCATTTGCTGCAGCAAAAATAACGCTGGCAGCGGAAACTCGACAGGTTTGCCATTTGTAAGACAAAAAAAAAGAAAAGAAAAAGAAAAGCAAAATAAAAAAGCAACTTACAACTAGGCAACAACTCATTAGCCCAACACACAAACGCAAATCTGTTGCCATTTTTTTTATTATTTTTTTTCTTTTCAAGATGTGCATTTTGCACGTCATTAAATGCCACAAGGATACAAAACTTGGGCGCTGAATGAATCAGAGCGAGAGCTGGCAGCAGCTAGAGCTGAGAGCAGGTCTTAGTGCGGCATGTGTGGCATGCCAAAATGGCGCATGTGTTATTAATTCGGACAATGGCTTGCCGACACGCGGCCGACGCCCAACTACCGCCTGCAGATTGGCAACCCTTGCAGTTTTTGTATGGCGAAAAATGCGTTGATATCGACGCGTTGCCTTCATTTATTCACACACTCGCTCAGCACTCACGCACTCAAACAGTCAAACACCATTCATTCATTTATTCATTAAGCTCGCATTGGCGTCAAGCCTTGAGTCCATTTAGCACCACCATGCCACCAACTGAGGATTGAACAATTTGGCTCGCTCAGTGCAACTGCAACTGCAACGTGCAACGAGAAACTGCAACTGAAAGTGAAGTCGAAACGCCAACTTAAAAACAGTGCTGCCCGCAGCCAGCTGCTTCCACGCGCCAATCCCATTGCCATTTTCGACGTAATGGCTTTAATTAACAGCAACAGCCAATGAACAAGGAGCAGTTGTTGGTGTTGCTCCACTTGCGGCAACTGGCACCTGGTTGCAAGTGGCTTGTCGCTGGCTCAAGAGGAAGTTTTTGCCACAATGCGGCACAGCGACAGCTGGAAGCAAAACTCAGACACACAAAATGTGGGCCAACATTTGGCGGAACAACAACAGCAACAGCAACAACAGCAACAACAACAACAACAACATTAACAATAATGAAATTTAATGAAAACAAAGTTTTGTTATTTCATTGCTTGGCATTGCATTGCTTTCAGCACTCGCCTCATTTTAGCCATTGAGCATAAAATCTTCATAATAATAATAATTGCAGCTTGAATAACACTGCCAAAATGAATGAATAAATGAATACATAATAAATACGCAGAGCAAAAATAAACGCTTTCAGAATGAAAAATGAAATTGTTAACATAAAAGAAACCAATCTCAAATAATGAATGCATTCTGTGTAAATTGTACAAAATGCAAATGGGAATGGCAGAAGCCAACCAACTTTTCTGAATTGATTATAAAAATTGAGGACATTAAATAAAAGAAGATTTCAATTGCTTTGAAATGTGTTGCATAATCACAGTTTATGCACCATCAATTTTTCAGTTGTAAGTCGAAAAAAAAAGACATTATTTTTGAGTAGAAATAAGTCTATTTTTTAATTGAACTGTATTTAAAATGGCCACAAATGTTACTCTCCCTCTCTGCCACCATCTCTTTCCTTGCCTGCCTCTCGCTCTCTCTCTCTCTCTCTCTCTCGCTCTCTCTCTCTTTATTTAGATCTCATTTTCCATATGGGATTGCTTTAATTTGTGATTAGAGCTCAGTTTTGTTCGGTTTGTACAACTATTATCGATGTTGTTTCCATTGTTGTCGGTCTTGCCACAAGTTTGTGGCTAAATATTAATTTGAAGCACTCAACGCATTTGCCGGTTTGGCTACAACTCAAATAGCAAGACTCGCTTATGTTTTTCCGGCAACAACAAAAAACAAAAGCCAGCAACAATCCTTTCGCCATGGCTAAGACGGAGGCTCTTCTTTTATTTTTGCCGTCATCTTGTTTAGCTAGTGTCAAGTCTAATTCACCGCAAGCAGCCACCCACCCAGACACCCACACAGATATATATGTAGAACCAGATGCGAACACACAACTCCTCCCCGAGCTCCCCCCCCGCTAAAAGAGACAAGAAGAAGAAGAAGCTGCAAAAAGCAAAGCAATGGCAAATCTAACCAAATGCCAACACAAATTTTGTTTGCGCTTTGTATTAGGTTGACAAAAATCAACACCACCCAGACGGAGGGACGGACGGCGACGACGACGAAGACGACCACGTTGTCGGAGCTTTTCCTCAATCAGAAGTCAGAGACTGGGTAGAGGGAGGGGGATAGGAGCGGGCGGCACTGTTACAAGAGATAGATTTATGTTGCCAAACCGCCCACATGCATATGATGGGATGCGAGCAGGCGGGGCAGAAGCAACACAACTGTCTATTTGCGTGTGTCTCTCTGTGTCTCTGTGTGTGTGAGTGTCTGTGTGTGTCTGTGTGTGTGTGTGTCTGTGTGTGTGTGTGTGTGTGGGTTTTAGCTGTTTGTCTTTTGCAAATGTTGGCAATATTTTGCGGTAAAAGGTGAATTTATTAGCACTCCCCCCACGCAGCCAGTTCGTTTTTCTTTCAAATTATGCTCGCCATATGTCTGCCTCAGTTCCCACACTCCCCGGCACACACACACACACACACACACACACACACACACTCTCCCCTCTCCCCAAGCCATTTGATACTCCCCACACACACTCGCACACTCGCACACACACACATTTGCAGCGCAACTCTTTAACTTGGCCAAGATTTAAGTTGTTTTTTTTTTTTATTGTTTTTGCTGCTTATTTTGTTGTTGTTGTTGTTGTTCTTGTTGACTGCATCTTCTGCTGTTTACCCCTGCCCCTATTCGCAGCCTCCCCCCTCGCCACCCCTGCCGCTTGTCCCCATATTGGTCCCATTCTTATCGTAGGCGCTGCAATTTAAAACACATTTTCGGGGATTAAAATCTTGACAAATCATAAACAAAACGGCGACGCTGAGGCAGCTGCACGGCCAGCAAGCAATTACGGATACATTTGTATCTGTATCTGTATCTGTTGCTGTTGCTGTTGCTGCATGTGTAGCTGATGCCGCCGTTGACTGATTTACTTTGGCCTAACAGAAAAGATACCCAAAAAAAAAAAAAAAGAAAAGAGGGAAAAAAAAACAAAACCAAATAAAAAGTCGCAGAGCCCCAAAAAGCCACAGACAATGACAATAAAATGCCACACACAAACACACACACACAACACGCAGGCAGCTGAGATGCATATCTCAGAGCAAGAAAAAGCAGATGAAGAAATACAGAGAGGGAGAGAGAGGGAGAGAGAGAGAGTGAGAGAGAAAAGGGGAGAGAGAAAACATGTTATGTGGAAAAACGCTCGGAGCTTCTCAACTTTTGTTCAGCGACACTTTATGAAATAGAAAATGAAAATCTTTAGCCAGAGTTGATGATAGAGGGCAATGGCGAGTCTTTGGAGTTGGGGTGGGTGGGGGGGGCGAGCAGATACCTAATGCCAGCGGCAGCCGCATAAAAGCCACAAGATACGCATCTTATGGATTGTTGCTCTTGAATTTTTAAGCCGATTTTTGGTTGACTTTGCAGCGACATAAAACACAATAAAACTGATATAAAAACGATGGCCCCAAAAGTCAAATGTTGTTGTTGCTGTTGGTTTGTTGTTATTGCTGTTGGGTGACAACATGCAATGGACAGCTGGACAGATGGACCGATGGACAGCGGGGGCTTACGGCCAAGGGTTGGGGTAAAAAAAACTGACAACGCTTTCAGCGCATGTCAATGTCGACATTTTCAAATTCCAATAAGTTTTGTTGCTATTGTTGTTGTTGTGATGTTCTTCGATAAAACGGTAAAACAAACAAAGTATATATATACATATATATATATATATAGATATATTTGTATGGGACACTCTCTGCTCTGTTTCAAGTCAGTTTAGAAACTTACCAGCAAAGTCCAAAAAAATACAGAAATACAGCCCAGTTTCCAGTTGCCCGAATTCAGTTGAGATTTTATGAATATGGAAATGCTGTAATCATATAGAAAGAGAGAGAGAGAGAGAGAGGGGAGAGAAAGCTAGTGAGTACAATTTAATTAGCATGCGTACACTTTTGGCGTACACTGTAAAAGGGAATAATAAGTAGGAGTAGCAGCAGCAGCAGCAGCAGCAGCAGCAGCAGCAGCAGCAGCAGCAGCAGCAGCAGCAGCAGCAGCAGCAGCAGCAGCAGCAGCAGCAGCAGCAGCAGCAGCAGCAGCAGCAGCAGCAGCAGCAGCAGAAAAATGAAAAGCTCATCAAAGTAAAATTTGCATGTGGAATGCAAATGTTCCATCAAGCGTAGGAAATTGAGTTTTATGTATATATATATAAATATGACAAGCTGAGACATGCCTGCCACACACACACACACACACACATGTATATATATATATATATACATACATAAATTCTTATGTATTTCGATACTAAGTGCCGAAATTGCATACCAAATGTATATTTCAACGTTTGAATGTTTATCAAATATTCAGATATTGTCGATATCTGAATGCCTAATTAAATTCCTGGAAGCTGGAAGCTGTTGATGGATGTTAGTTGTTACCAGTGCCATTGACATTGCCTTAGTGTCCTGCATATTCTTGCAAGATACAATCAAAGTGGAATTTAATCACAATTGTTATCTATTTATGTGTAAACCCCAATTGACTTGGCTCATGGCTCATGGCTCATGGTATTTGTGTATTTTAGCAATTGATTTACATACATTGGCAACAAAAACATATATTTTGATAATCATTTGATATTTGTGGATTTCCTAATAAATGCTCTGTGTTTAGGTTGCTCACAGCACTGCAATTTGCCAAGGTTATTTTCAAGTTTTGCTTTATTATTGAGTACTCAAATATTTCAGATTGCCAACACAAATATAAATTATTGCCAGCATTTTGCTTTATTTTTTTCCAGCTGGATCGCCAACTGTTTGATGTCAAATCGCTAGTTACACATTGACCGACTGCACACACCTTAAAAAAAATTAAAAAAAAACATTGAGCCGCGTTGGGCTAATAAATTTGTGGAGCAAAAATAAATCCACAAAATAAAGGAGGCCAAGTAAAGTGAGCTCATAAAAAATGCCAGAGCCAACAGCAAAATGCACGCTTCGATCTAAAGGGCAGAGGCGGTCTTTCGACGCTTTAAGCAGCTTTAAAAAAAAAATAGAAAAAAAAAATCGACACACAAAAGGCAATTCTCTTTTGGCTTTTGATATATGTGGCAACGCTGGCAGTGCGGCAAGCAAGCGGGTCCAAGTCCAAATCGGAGTGCCAGGTTCAGTTCTCTGTTTGAGTTGAAGTTTTCTTCTTTTTTTTTGTGCTGCTGCTGCTGGGCAAAGTCAAGTCCCGCAATGTCCGACACGAAATGTTTTAATTGAGCGAGTGTTGGAAAACGAAGGAAAGCCAAGAGACGTGAAGTTAACCATGAACAACAACAACAACAAATGGCAAATGGCAAATGGAATAAAAATACAGTTTGGCCATTGTGAAAAAGTGAAAGCATTTCATAAAGGAAACCAAGCCGAAAACTCGATAAACCCCAGCATGCAGGTGTATTTTGTATCTGAGCCACAGAGCCCAGCCACCCGCCGCAGAGAAGTGGTGCGGAGCAGGTAGCCGTCTACGAGGAGGTGACAAGGCAATGGCAATAAAATAAAATAGAATTTTAAACCACAGGCAAACGTGCGTTATTCATTTTTGAATTTATAACACAATTGGGAGAATGTCGTGCCGCGTGCGAGTTGCGCCAAAGGAGCTAAAAGGGACAAGCTTGAAGGTGAACTAGATGTGAAAAAAATGCAAAAAAAAAACAAAATAAAATAAAAAATAAAATAAAATAAATAAAATAAAAAATGTAAAGCAAGAAAGAAAGGAGTGAAAATGCGCACCGGAATAAAGTGCGTGGCTCCTTCGCCGTGTGTGTGACACATAAAAATAGAAATAAAGAAGAATGTGTGTGTGGATGTGTGTGGATGTGTGTGTGTGGATGTGTGGGTGTGCGTAGGTGTGTGGGGTTCCTGCTTTCTTGCTAGAGAAGAAAATGCTTGGCAGTCAAAGGAAATTGTGTCGTGGCAAATGTGACATTCTAACGTTGTTGCCACTGTTTCCCATACCAATTCCCCATTCCTATTCCCATTTCCATTCCCATTCCCATTCCTATTCCTGTTCCTCCCCAACCCACATGCTCATCCACTTCTCTACTCATTCCAGAGCAGCACTGCTTGACAAAATTGTAGGAAGAAAGCAAAGGCAACGCAATGAAAGTAACCAGCAAGCAGCATGATAATCAACATAATAATGATCGTACCGTTGATTTTGAAGGTACACACACATGTGTGTGTGTGTGTGTGTGCAGCTTGTCATAAAGCATAGCAAGTCGCAAAATACATGTGTGTCTGTGGTTGTATTTGCTCGGCACAGCTCAAAGTTCAAAGCTTAAAGCCAATTTAAAGTGACCTTAAACATGTTCATGGTTCATCCAGCAGGCAGTAGAAATGATAACAACGCGAATAGTTCGGATGGATAATAACATCAAGAACAACCAACAATCAGATTGTCATCGAATCTATTCATCATCGCAAACAAATAGGAGGCTTTTAAGTCTGAAATGAACTGAGAAATGAGTATGCAAATTAGAAGAAGATTCAGCAAACTTGTTTTAAAGTTGTTCCAACTGAAAATAAACGAACTCAATCTGGGCAAATAATAAACTAGCGAAACAGAAGACAACAACAAGTTCAACATTGAATTACAGCGAAATGAACTAATTCATGCCCAAAATGACATCATCAGCGGAGCAGGAGGCACTTCAAAGAACGCCCCGCCCCTAGCACAAGAGGAGGGGCGAAGAGGGGCTATGGAACTCGATACGAAATCAAATGGCCAAGTTTGTCGCTCTAATCAATTTACAATTGTTGTCCAATGATCTGTGCGGCAATAATCGTTCGGCCAACCAAATTCTGAAGTCCCACAACTACACGACCCCTGACAAAACGCACACATATGTTGAAGGGAGTGTGCCTGTGTGTGTGTGAAGACCTACAGCACACTGATGTGTGTGCAGGCAGTGAAAAAAAAAAAAAAAAACAAAAAAACGAAAACCTTTTTTGTTTTTGAGGACCAGAGACCAGAGAGCCACCTCATGAGTCATGTGCAAGAATCGTTTGGCTTTGTGCTGCGCCTGTTAACATGCAGATAACTCCCACACCCCACACCCCACTCCCTTCCCCGTTCCCCGTTCCTTTCATAAAAATTAAGCTAAAATAACATGGCATTTTCATATGCTGCTCGCAGCAGCAGCAGCAGCAGCAGTGGCAGTACTCATAAAACGAATTTGGGCTTGGGGTTTGCACTCGTTCATTTTTATTATTTCCATCACAATCAACCAAGACGATGACGACCTTGTACCTAAAGTTATTGACTCACACACACACACGCACACACACTGCATGTGTGAGTGTGCAAATATGTGTGAAATTTATTTGCCACAAGCAGTGGTTGCACAACCCTTTTCTCATTTTTTTTTTTTTTTTTTTTTGCTTCTTGGTTTGAAGGGTTGCTTGCTTACTTGCTGCTGCTCAACTTCGATTACAGCCCCCAATTTTTGTTGTTTAAAATCACTTGATTGCACAAATGCTCATTGAGCTAATTTTATTTCGTTGCACACCCAGCGAGAGAGGGGGAGAGAGAGAGAGAGAGGGAGCGAAGCAGGCAGCAAGCAGCAGGCAGCAGGCAGGAGGCAACTTGAGCCACGTTTACATTTGATGGGATTCAGTTTCCATATGCAAAAGACGTAAAGACAGAAAGCCAGGCCAAGGCTAAGGCTAATACCAGTCCGGACCTTACCGGCTGTTCGGCTACCTAACTTACTTATTAGCCCAGCGAATGCTCGACAATGTGGAAAAATTGCTGTTGTGTCCTTAAAACAAAAGCAACTAGAAGCAGCAACAACAACCACAACAACAACAACGAGAGCAACAACAAAAAACAACAGAGAACTGATCAAATTACCAGACCAGAAGCAGCAGCAACAACAGCAACAGCAGCAGCAACAACAGCAACAACAGCAGCAGCAGCAACTGGGTTCAACTCTGATTTACTTGAGTCGAAAGCATGGAATTGTCCCCTCGTCATCTCGTCCTTGCGTCCTTTTGTCTTTTCATCCACTCGTCCACTGGTGGCCCACTCGTCGTCGTCTACTAATTTCGTGCTGGCCACTTTAATTAATTACTGCGAAAATGTGAAGACCGACAGCAAGGACAACAAGCCAAAGAATGCGCTAGGTGAGCAATTACCTGTAATTTGAACCGACAACCAAAGGTTATAGGACAAATAATTTGACACACACTCACACACACACACACATGCACAACAAGTCAAACAAATATTCCGGCTTGATTTAATTTACATGTTCGTACTTTAATCCACTGACATACAAAACTTCTTTTTGTACAAAACAATTTTCAGAGTTTTTGAGCTGCTTCTGTGCTTTGGTTTATTACAATTACTCAATCCAGTTAATTGCCTGGGGAAGACCCGAAGTGTATCATTAAAGTTGGGTCTCGCTTCTACTTAATCTTCAGAGTTCAAAACGCATTTGGTACGCTCGACTTGAGTTTGAAAGTTTCTAAATAAACACAAAAATAGCCCCCAGGAATCCCATTGTCAGCTGCATCGCTTTGGCATTTTGGCAATTAAATCATTTTGGTCATAAATCGAATTTAACTTCCCACACACACACACACACACACACTTCTATATACATATATATATATATATATATATATATAAGATATATAAGCATCTTTAGTGTTAATCCAATTAACTGGCTTCAAACACATTCCTTTCTACCTACAACATAAAAACGTAGCAAAACAACTACAACAACCAGGCAGAGACAGAGGCTGAGGCAGCGGCGGAGGCAGAGGCAGAGGCAGCGAGGCAAGTAAGAAAAAAAAAAAAAACTAAAACGCTTTCAAAGAAACTCAAACTTCAAGTTTTATAGTTTGTTTTCAGGCTGCTACAAATTTCATACGAAACTTGACGCACCAAACTTTTCGACGGCATTTCATTTGAATGGCTCCCAAAGACAACTCCAACTACAACTACAACAACTACAACTACAACTACAACAACAACTACATGCATACAAGATACAACAAGAGCAAATAGCAATAGCAATAGCAACACGCTCAGATGGCGCAAAAGATGGCAGGCGTCTGCCGAAAAAATGTTTTCATTGATTTTTACGAGCATCAAACGAATCAAATAAATTCATTTTTTGTTGCTTTTTCATTTTTATTTGAATTTTTTATTTGGATTTTTATTTTTATATACGTGCGTCTCATCGTGGCGCCCAACCTGGGGCTCTGAAAACATTCTTCAGCTCAACAATTTGCGTGTTTTGCAATCACAACAGCAACACCAATAGCAACAGCAACAGCAACAGCAACAACTACAATGAATATGATCAGCAACAACTGCAACTAGAGTCGCACAATTTCTTTGCCCTGGGACCCGTTAGTTGTACGAACTTGTGGGCGCCCCTTAACGATGCTGTTGTTATTGTTGTTGTCGTTGCACGCCCTGCCCCCTCGAGCCGACCCTGTGTTGCCATGTCTCTGGCCTGCCGCGTGTGCGTGTCCTTTGACGTGTCGTAAACGCATCATAAACAGCTGACAGTCCACATAGCTGTATATGCATACACACACACACACACACACACACACACACACACACCTATGCACAGGCTGTTGCATTATCATCAAAACAATTTTAATGCTGTTTATCTGTATTTTTGTTTTTAACACGCTCTCAACCCGATTTTCCACTCGACTGCAGCCCAATTGTCATTAAACATTCATTTGTGGCTGCCACATATGAACATAAACATATATCTACATATATCTACATACATATATATATGTATATTATGTGAAAATATGAAAGAAGAATATTTTCTGGAATTGTAAATATTTAATATTCGACCCGCCAACACTGCTACTCGATGTGGCTTGCACTTATGGGCACCTCATTTGTGCAACTGTTTAAAAGCAGTGAAATATTTGGGAATTGCATGGAAAACAGTGCTTTAAAATGTACTCAATTTCAGTTGGCAGTTGAGAGCGACTATATATTTCCAATTAAAATCAATTCATTCTCAATTGAAACATTTGTGGACTGTGTGCAAACCAGTCTTAGTAAATAAATAAATTAGTTGATGCAATGATCAAGTGATGGCCATACGAATCAAGTTGTCAAATCGCATCGGTTATCGTTAAATGAAGAATAAATTCTAAGGCACATTTTACGAACTGTTTTCACTCTTTTTACGATATACTATTTTTCTATATATATAATAAAAAACAAAGTCGATTCAATCGATAAAATTCCGGTTGCCGTTGAGCACCTTAAAATATGATATTTTGAAGTATTGCAATAATTACAAAAAACATTAAAATAATATAAAATAAATATAGAAATAAGCTGCACAATTCTAAACCAATGGAAAATTGCACACATTATTGGCAATGCAGATGAAAGTGGAGATTTGTCGAAAGTTTATTTAAGCTGTTAAAAAAAATAAACAAAAAAAGTCGCAAATTAATCAGAAATCAAAATCAGCGTTTTACTAAGTAGATTTTGCACAGTAAATGTGATTCGGTTGCAGCTGCTGCGTGCCAGTGGAAACCCATCATTTTATCAGTTGTGGCAGCAACGCTGCTGGTGTCTGTGGCAAAGGTTTGATTAGCCATAAAAAAGTCGCGTTTGGTGTCGACGTATTAAGTACTTGTTCCTATGATTATTGGTCGCCTGGCATTTTTATGTCAATGTTGCCCCCTCGACTTTGGCTGCCGCTTCTGCCCCAGTTGCTTGCCACCATTATTTTACGAGCTTTCGTATTTGAAAGTCATAAAATGCACTTTAACAGCTAAACAGCTCAACAGCTCACAGCTCACAACTCACAGCTCACAACTCACAACTGGCAGCCTCCAACAGACAAGCAGAGAATCCAGCTGAATGTTTTTGATGTTCTTTCGAGTTGAGTTTATGTTGTTGTCGTCGCTGTTGTATTAGATTGTTATTGTTAGTGTTATTGTTTTCTTTTCTTTTCGTGTTTTTTTTTGTTTTTATTATTTTGGGGTTTTTTGCTTTTGGTTCGGTTTTGTTGTTGTTTTTAGAGCGCATTAAGTTATTATTATGATTAGGCTGTGCGCCGGTGAACTTTAACCCAGAGTCGCCATTCGGCCGGGGGCAGAGTCGAAATGCTTGAACTGATCTTTGTTCGCATTTGGTACACAAAATGCTGCAGTCCAATAAAATGCAATTAATTTGCCAAAAACTTTTCCACAGCCAATAAAGTAAGCAAGCTGCAGCAGTAGCAGCAGTAGCAGCAGCCGCAGCAGCTGGAAAAGCAAAAGCCAAAGATGAAGGAGCTGAATATGCAGGATTTGCATGCTAGCCAATGATGAGCCACCAAAAGCCATCGAAAATGCCACAAGCCAAAAGGATGCAAGGATGGTGCAACAAGGGGACGGGCGTGGGGCGTTGAGGGGCAACTGGAACCGCAGCTGAACCAGCCGAGCAGCTGCTCGACATGAACTTATAAAAGCTGGCAAAACTCTTGAACCAAACTCGGCACTGGTGCCTGCAAAACGGGTGGCGGTTTTTGGGTGGGGGGGGGTTGGCTTATGTGTGTGTGTGTGTGTGGGTGTGTGTGTGTGGGTGTGTGTGTGTGGGTGTGTGTGTGTGGGTGTGTGTGTGTGGGTGTGTGTGTGTGGGTATGTGTGTATGTGTGTGTGTGTGTGTGTTGGTTTGAATGAGTGGTTTGGGATGGCAAAGCTGCATTAAAAAGTTAATAAAAGTCGAGCAAGCCACAAGTCGTGCCGCAATTTGAGGCAGCTGCAGCTGCAGCGTAAGGATATGGATATGGATATGGATATGGATATGAGTAAAACTATGTAATCCATACATATACTTGCAAAATATATGTGTGTGTTTACCCTCTGCATGCAGTCAGCAATAAAATGGGAGAATTGTTGCGACTCCAGTTGTTTTCAAGTGCACCAGTTTCTTTCAGTGTGCGTGGAAGGAATAAATAACTTGTTGCAAGGTGCTATAAGCTGCGACTTTGACTTGCTACTTGCTACTTGCTGCTTGCTGCTTGCAACTTGCCACACACCACTATATCAGCCGCACCCAGACGTACTCCACTCAAATGGCAAACAATTAAAAGGCTCAGCACTGTGCCAAGCAACGGATTCATCGACACGCCCACACACACACACACGAGAGAGAGAGAGAGAGAGAGAGGGAGAGAGAGAGGGAGAGAGAGAGAGTAAACACAAGTAACTAATTGCAACTGCAACTGCTGCCAAATGGCGCCACACTTGTGGTTGAGGGTCCCTTTACCACAATTCAGCTCGCAACTCGAGCCAATTGTAAATATCGAATATGTGCTCCCAACACACACACACACGCCCCACACACACACACACACACACACACGCCCCACACACACACACACGCCCCACACACTCACACACATCACCAAATAGTTGCTTGGAGGCTAATTAAGAACGCATTAAAAACGTTTTGCAGTTAGAAACAGAAAGTGGCAGCGATTTGTTAAGGGTGGCAGCATCAGGTGGCAAGCGTTGCCCTCACTCAGACCACAACGTGGCAACAACCCAACTCAAGTCAATATAAATATGTATGCACACACACATGTGTGTGTGTGTAGTCCATGTGTGTGTGTGTGAGCTGGCAACCGATTCTCAAGAGCTGGATGTCAATCCTTGAGATTGAGTAGTTGAGCGATCGATTTACGACTTGCAGCAGCAGCAAATGAATATTGTAGCGCCGACTGCCACTGAGCACTGAGTGCAACAGTGCAACAAATACATTCGCTAAGTATGCGTGGCAACTAACTCCTGCTGTGTGTTTGCTTAGCTTTTGGTATTTTCATGATGCATTACAACTTATACCACTTTAAATGCTGCTCTGATTGAATCGATTCATTAAGCGTAATCAATGATTGACATGCAGCAAAAGGAGGCAAATACAACCAATTAAGTGTGGCACTCCACTTGACCAGTGGAGCGCACACTGAGCTGCCTTCGTCTCTCTCTCTCTCTCTCTCTCTC